>JAHTLZ010003542.1:17962861-17977809 GCA_023846285.1 Phrynocephalus versicolor | reverse complement strand
TTATTATTATTATTATTATTATTATTATTATTATTATTATTATTATTGAAATATGGAACATAGAAGTAACGTAGGAATAAAAGGTTGTACAAATTAGGCAAACTGAAGTTGCCTGGGATTATTGATACAATGAAAAAATCTTTACTTAGATACCAAATGAAGTTGGAAATGCTTGTCTATGATTGTCTCGTTTCATTCTGAGGTTTAACTTTTTAAATGCCAGCTATGAGAATCATGGGCTTCTGAAGATCTATAAATTTCTAGAGAATTCTTGGGGTAATCATCCTCTTGGGGAGCTGACATTTTAGTGAGGCAGCCACGAGGCTCAGACAAGACAAGACAGGCATGTCCAAACTAAGGCCCTCCCCTTGTGTTTTGGACCACAACTCCCAGAATTCTAAGCTTAGGTTGCCAATGACAAAGAGCTGTGGGAGTTGTGGTCCAAAACATATGGAGGGCCGAAGTTTGGACATGCCTGAGATAAGAGATCTAGAAGACTCATAGACTTGAAAGACTGTTTTGAGCGTGATCAACTTAGAAATGATGTTTCACCTCACCATCACCTCACCATCCATATGATAACTCCCAAAGAATGCAAAGAATGTGCATAATCAATTTAAAAAGAGAAAGTCTGCTTATTTAAACAAACCAGATAAAGGAAATTCAGTAGAAGAAAAGTAAACAATGAACTTGCTGCTCGTTTAAATCTTGTAATGGCATGGAAAGAATTTACTATAAATTCTAGGGGAAAGAAGGTTATGCATGTATCTCTTATCCCATGGCACTGTATATTACTGCAAAATAGATGAAGAAAGTACTGTACAGAGAAGAGAAGAGAAATTCTCCTCACAGGACCTGCTGTTATATCTTTCAATAGTGGTAAAGAATAAGTGCCTAGTCAAAATAATGACATGGCAGCAAAGAAGCAGACAGTCCTCAAGAGGCCATTTTAATTCAGACAGTTGGTCTGTAAAGTTTTCTTCTTTCTGAGACAAGTAGAGAAGATGCCTGGTCATCGATATTTTCTCTAAGGAAACAAAAGGATAGAGTAATGATTGAAACATTTGAAAATTTCAATCTGCTTTTCATACAAATGACTTGGTCAAGTAAGGCTGACACTGTTTTACACTGCAAGTGGACTCTTAACAAAGTCTCGAAGGACAGTTTATGTCAACACGCATGGAAACATTGCAGTAAAAAGACCTACAAGTAAAGTGCAGTTTAAAACTACAGCTCAGAATTGCTACTATGAGGCATTTGATAACATTTCTGTGTGTAACAAAACAATTGGCCAGCTGTACTGCAGACCAAGGTTACAGAATTTGTAAACATTTTATCAGTTAAAGGTCTATATATCTTTCATTGTACTACACCACCATCTAAAAGCATTAATACAAAATCACATAAAAGCAGCAGACATAGCCACTTGCACCCTTAGCTAGTACAGTAGCTATTATGCCAGTGATCAGCTCCTACAGCTATCAGTTTCAGTCAGACTTGGTGAGATCTTTTTTTAGCCAACATTTTTCTGTGTATCTTAAAATGCATAGGGAGAAATAATACTTTTTATTTCATACAGTTTTATTTTTAAGCATATTAATACTTCTGAATAACTCCTGTACTTTAAAGCAAGGGTACCCAACCCCCAGTCCACAGACTAAGACTAAAACTGGAAGCCTCTTACAAACCAAGTAGCTGGGTTCCCTGTGCAGGCTCCCCACCCCCCGCATGTGGGGTCTTTCCTGCCCCACACACCTATTGTGACAGAAGTAGTGCAGAGAAGGACATCTGAATGCACACACACCTGAAAAGAGGTCCTGCACTTATTCCCCCCCCCCAAAAAGAAACCACCACAGTGGAAAAAAATCATTTCCTGGAAAGGTTGGGGACAGCTGCTTTAGAGAATGTGACTTAAAACATTCATTCTCATATTTAATTGCATTTTGCTCCTCTGTTCCGGAGCATTTGCTTACAAATTAAGTCTCGATGCCTGCATCTTTTCACATGTTACAAGGAACTAAATTAAATGTGCCTAAAGCAGGCCTGCCCAAAGTCCGCCCCGGGGGCCAAATCCGGCCCGCTAGGCCATTCTGAGTGGCCCGCGGCTGGCTGGCCCACCCCTCCCTCCCCCTCTTTCACCCCATGTTTTTTTAAAAGAAAGTGGGTGGGGCTTGCAGTGGGGCGGCAGGGTTGGGGAGCAACCGGCCCCTGACACATTCTCAGCCACCAAATTTGGCCCTCCTTACAAAAAGTTTGGACACCCCTGGCCTAAAGCTTTTCTTGTAATTCTGTCCTCAATATATTTGAACTTGGATCAAACATAACGGTCATCTAAGAGGTTGGTGTCCATGAAGTGGATGGGTTTGGCAGTCAACCTACATGGTTCACTAAGAGCTACATCCAATTGTTTGGCATGTGCTGATGCCGCACAGCAACAGTGTGGTCTTCTACGGAGTAGCAAACGTCAAAACTTATTCTTAAGAACATAAGAACATAAGAACATAAGAACATAAGAAGAGCCATGCTGGATCAGGCCAACGGCCCATCTAGTCCAGCTTCCTGTATCTCACAGTGGCCCCACCAGATGCGTCTGGGAGTGTACGAGACTAGATATCTGTTTTGTGATATCACTCCCCGGCATCTGGCCCTTGAAGTACCCCGGTTTTAAGACTGGAGATTACACATCTCCATCATGGTTTGTAACCTGTGATGGATTTTTCCTCCAGGAATCTGTCCAATCCCCTTTTGAAGGCATCCAGGCCAGATGCCATCACCACATCCTGTGGCAGGGAGTTCCACAGACTAACAACACGCTGAGTGAAAAAAAATTTTCTTTTGTCTGTTCTTACTCCCCCAGCCCTCAATTTGAGTGGATGTCCCCTAGTTCTGGTATTTTGGGAGAGGGAGAAGAGCTACCCTCTATCCACTTTACTCATAACATAAGAACATAAGAACATAAGAAGAGCCATGCTGGATCAGGCCAAAGGCCCATCTAGTCCAGCTTCCTGTATCTCTCAGCAAGAAGGGGCCTATTTGACTTGAGTCGCAGGGTTTGACGTACATCTCGGAGCCCCGGCGCAAGGCACCAGAATTGGGCGCCAGCCACAACCCAGCATCGCAGTTGCCGCCTCCAAACTGCTCCTGCCTTCTTCCTCTCCTCCGGCAGTGGCGGCTTCGGCGAGGCCAGCTCAGAGCACCTGGAGCTGGTCCTCGGCCTCACTGAAGCCGCCACTGCTGCCGGAGGAGAAGAAGGGCCGGAAACTCGGGGCTGGCCTCGCTGGTTAGACAGTCAGCTCAGTCTTGTAAAAAATCTGGCTGCAGAAGTCTGGTCCACAATGGAAGCATTTTAGTTGGGGAGCTGTACAGTTGTGGGACTCTAATGGTAAGCATAGGGTTGTTCAGAACTTGGAACGTCAGGTTAAAAATCAGTAAAACTTAAATGTTAGACATTGTTGCTATGAACATTAAAAAGTGGAGGCATATAACTTGTGGACTATAATTCCACTGCCTCCTCCTCTCTTTGAAGAGACATTTCATTTACATCCCCAGAAGGAATCTCCTATCCCAGTCAAATTTGTGTTTTCGGGGGTCGTTTTCATCATCTGGAACGGATTAATCTGCTTTCCCATTACTTTCTATGGGAAAAGTTTGTTTGACTTAAGTCATGTTTGACTTAAGTCTAGACTACTGGAACGGAATAATGACGTAGGTCAATGTACATCTACGGATCTGAGTCTTAGTACTGGCTCTCCACAGGGCTGCGTGCTGAGTCCACTGCTCTTTACTCTTTATACTTATGATTGTATTCCCACCTATCATAACAACATTATAGTTAAGTTTGCGGATGACACCACGGTAGTGGGGCTTATCTCAGCAGGAGATGAGTCTGCTTATAGGGATGAGGTGGAGCGGTTGATTGAGTGGTGCAGAGAGAATAACTTGCTTCTGAACACATTAAAAACTAAGGAGCTCATAATAGATTACAGGAAGAAGAAAACAGATCTTCAACCACTATTCATCAGTGGGGACTGTGTAGAAAGGGTGACCGACTTCCGCTTGTTGGGAGTCCATATTGAGGAGAATTTAACCTGGAGTGTAAACACCTCTGAGCTGCTGAAAAAGGCCCAACAGAGACTGTACTTTCTGAGAGTGCTCAGGAAGAATAACATCACTCAGAGACTATTGGTGTCTTTTTATCATTGTGTAGTAGAAAGTGTACTGACGTACTGCATATGTGTGTGGTATGCCAGTTGCACGGTGGCTCAGAGGAAATCGCTCCAGCGGGTTATCAATATGGCACAGAAGATCATCGGATGCCCACTCCTCACATTGGAGGAATTACACAGCTCCCGCTGTCTTAAGAAAGCTCAGAATATTGTAGGAGATATTTCTCATCCTGGACACTCTCTGTTTGTACCATTACCATCAGGCAGAAGGTATAGATCTATTAGAACAAGGACAGAAAGATTCAGGAATAGTTTTTACCCAATAGCAGTAACCATGCTAAATTCTGTTAAAAATTAAATTGACGGGTAATATTAGTGTTGAATGTGTTACATATATATTGTTATGAGGGGTTGTGTATGGCTGTTGTTGTTTTTAAATTGTAGTTTTTATAGATTGGGTATGAATGTTGCCAGGTGAAAGAATGTAGGGCTGTGTGTGTATGTTTGGTTTTTATGTCAGTTTTAAATGAGTGTAAGTGATGTTCGGCATGTGAATGTTGGAGTATCTGTATGGATGGTTTGTTCTTATATTGTAGATTTTACGTCTTGGATTTTTATGCTGGGTTTTGTGAATGACTGACTGGATAGCACTTTTAATCTCGTTGTATTTATACAATGACAATAAATTGCATTCCGATTCCGATTCCGATTCCGACGTAGGTCAAAGTTCCACTGTAATTTGTTAATTTTTCCAGTGTTTTATCTTCAACTTTGGCATCCCCTGGAATTGCAGGTCAATTATCCAGACATATCTTCCTTCTGTTACAATTACGACTGGCTTCTTATGCCCAAGGTGCCTTTTTGAATCTGAAACACCCATGAGATCTTGACTTGATCATTTTCTGACACCTTCTCTGACGTCCCTACAATTTATAGATGTTGGAAAATTATACTTTATTGATTTTATAATTATACACAATTATAGGCATTAATTTTGTTACTTATTGTGCCTTGCTTTGTAGTCTGTCTGCATAATCTCTGGGCATTCAAAGATGAGATATGATACAGCTTCATCTTTTTCTTTGCAGAGAAATTTGCTGCGTGCACGAATTCCTTGAAATTTAACTTTCGTGACATTAGTTTGGAGTGCTTGTTCTTGCGCAGTAAAGATCAAGCCTCCAGTTTCTTTCTTAATAGTCCTAGTTCTACTCTAGTTACCATGCTTTCCATCTACGGTATATTTCTCAGATGTTGTCCATGCAATGGTTTGTTTTTGCAGTTGCTTAATGTATTGTCAAACTTAAACTGTTGTTTTTTATATTAATCCTTTGTTTCTGTTGTTTGAATATGTTTTCCATTTTTAAGTAATTTTTGTTCGCTTCTGTTAATATAGGGTTCTTTTTCCTTCTACTACATCTACTATTTGTAGCAATCCATGACCTTCAATTTTCTCTCTTAAATATAATCTGTACACATTCCTTTTTTGGGTGTAGTGTGTAATGCATGTTCATTAATTTATGTGTTTTTCAATCAAATTCTATTTAGGGTGCAATCTATTATTTCAACTGAGTATCTAAATACTGGAACTGACCAAACTTCTGTTGTATTTTTACTATCTAATTTTTGTTTTAAAATTTTCCACAGACCTTTGTGTCAGATCTTTAACTTTGGCAGAAGATGGTGGTAATGTTTTTTTTTTATTATCACCATCATCATCCAGAAATTCCAGGCACAGTCAAATCAAAACAATCAAAACCCACTGACAGGTATTACCTAACAGATACAAGTTTTAACCAATAACCTAAGTATCTGTGAAATATCCGTGTCATATATATACTGTTCCCAATACTACCATTTTTGTAGCTCTGTTGATGTTATTTTTGGAATCTGCAACTGCTTATAATACTGTGTGAAATTTCTTGTAATTGTTCCCTAATGCCCAATGACTACAGGGACAACTGAAGTATGTTTCATCCATAAGCACAATATTTTGATTGTTATATCTCTGTATTTTGGCAATTTTTCAAATTCCTTATTTTCAACTTTGGCATCCCCTGGAATTGCAATGTAAGGGATCCATCCATCCATCCATATCATCCTCCTCCTCCTCCTCCTCCTCCTCCTCCTCCTCTTAAAACTGCCTTACTTCTATGGAATTGCAATGTAAGTGATCCATCCATCCATCATCATCATCATCCTCTTAAAACTGCCTTACTTCTATCAGTATAAACTGTAAGCTACCATATCCAAGGGAGATTCAACATTCACCTCACCTATCTCAGCAAGGTTCAACAAAATGACTAAGATGCAGCTTTTGATAACTCAGTGAGTGCCCCGAAGTCAAGTAAGAAGCAGTTACCATTTATTATGACCACTTGGAAATAACACATTAGTTTCAATGCACTAATTCTAAATGCATTAGTTTTTTGGCTCCAAGGCCATAAATAAATGTTACAGAGTGAAATTTTAGAAACAACATTAATGAAAACGTCTTTAAACACAGTTATTTATTGCCATGCCATCTACAGAGCACATATGAATTCATACTTTCCAGCTGCCCAAAAGAAGAAAGCACTTACATGCACCACATGTAAGAATTTAAATGAGTATTTGGCTTAAAATCAGAGTACAGAATGGGATGGATGCAGTGAATTATTCTGCTAATACTCAGTCCAGCAACTTAGTCCCAGATAATTTCATTCTGAAAGTTATTCAATCAGTATGAAGCCCACAGGAAATATGGGGCATGCTGAGTTTTGCTGTATGTATAGTGTTTAAAATAAATATTTTTTCAATCTAAAAAAGCCTTTTAACTTAGTCTGCTGCTTATGTACCCACAGCATGGATTCAACTTTAAGATGCAGTAGCACATGTGTTACTTTAATAAAGTCAGTGCAGATCTTGTTTTTAACACAATACTTGCTATAAGCAGTCTTCTAGCTGATTTTGACAGTTCCTCGGACCAGAATACTTCCAAGTAAATAAAAAAAAGAGCTTGCTGATTAAGCGAGCTGGGTAAGATAATCTTTTAGATCTAGTTCTATTTAATCATTCTGTCTTCGTTTGCATATACGTAGCTCTTAGGAAAAGGACGCCTCATATGCGTACAAGAGACGTGTCATTTGCAATAAACAGTTACATGTGGCTTGCAAGATTTCATGGAGTGTTTTCCTGCCCTCAGTCCCAACAATCCTCTGCCCTGAAAGTAATGACTTCATATACTGTACATGATTTTGGTGTATACCTTGTGCTTCAAAGCACAGGCCACATACTTCCCAAAGCAAAGTTACTGCCTCTGAACTGTGCAACCACTGGAACAATGGCTTCAAAAAGGTAATTAGGTGTAAGGGTCAGTGCATCCAGGCAGGTACAACATATGGCCTCATCTGAGAAAATCTTTTTGTGCACAAATTAGAATTCACTTACTTATCTTCCATACCAAGTTCCATTTAAAGTACTATATAACAAAGGACACTTTGTTAAGTTACACGCAAGAGAACGGTGTTCTTCTAGATTTTTAAGCATCGACATATGGCAATGAACATTTAAATTAAATCACAGATCATCTATGAGTACTCAACGGCAAGTCACCTCTGATTATGAAATCTTTCTCATTAAGGCAAGTGCAACACAGTAATTTGATAATTGCATCAAAAGAAGTCAGAAGTACTGACTTGATTTGGATTAAGTGTTTGTTACAGCAGGAACACCTAATTCATTCAAGTCACATTCTCAAAATATTGGCAGCTATTTCTCTATCACAAATCAGAACTGGGGTGTGGGGCAATTTGGAATGGAAAGTAATGGTACTTTGTAAGACTTCTGTAAGGCCATAGTTATTTTCTTCACTTCTACCAAGTCCATTTTTTGCCACAAGGCTCTAAGGTAAAAACTGTCCATATTCCCTACACTCCCTTATCTCACCTCGATATTTAGTATTCTCCTATTCTCTGACTTTTAAGCTTTAAGTGATTCCCCAACCTTCAACCAGATAATTCAAATCACTGCATGTAAATGTACCATACATCCAAGAGCCAACAAATATTTGTTATGAAACTGATATTTCATTCATATATCTGATGAAGTGGAGTTAGTCCATGAAAGCTTATATTAAAATAGACTTTAAGGCGCCACATGTTTTTATCTTTTGTTTTGTTTCTTTGGATTTTGCTGAGAAATAATGGGTGAGAAGAGAGGTTCTTATTCAGTCCTCCTTAAACATCCCTAACAAAGATGCAACTGTATTCCCTCACAGAAGGAGCTCCAT
Organism: Phrynocephalus versicolor; assembly: GCA_023846285.1. Classification (NCBI taxonomy): domain Eukaryota; kingdom Metazoa; phylum Chordata; class Lepidosauria; order Squamata; family Agamidae; genus Phrynocephalus; species Phrynocephalus versicolor. The sequence continues at coordinate 17,969,376 of JAHTLZ010003542.1, read as the reverse complement.
ATATTTCCATAGGAAGAACTAAAATAAAAGACTATAGGTGTACAAAAACAAACTGGTAGTATAAAGTATCTGCATTTAACTGAACTACTGAATTTATTTGGTATCTATTCACCTGAATTCTGAAGCACTATTTTCACGCCCTTGACTAGCATTAGAACACAAGTGAACCTTGGGTCCGTATCATAATGCAACATCTTGTTTCCCTCACTGGCAGGTCAAAAGAATCTTGGGAGTCTATCAGCAACATAGAAAGACAACAGCCCTCCCCTCATGATCTTGCCTGTCTGTAACTCAGTAGTCATTAACAGGTGGCTAATTCTTGTCCAGATGCCTCTGAAAGGCTACACAACGAGCATAATCTTAAGGCACCTAAATTACAGGCTGAGATGGAGGGGCCAGGCACAGCTCGACATGGGGCCCATTCTAAAAGGCTAATAGTCAAGAAAGCTTGATCCCTGCTGGATGCTTTTCTGGCCTCCATCAGTGTGGCAACACAAAAGAGTATGGCCTGAGAAGATCTGGTGGTGCATGTAAATCAGGCATGTCCAAACTTTGGCCCTCCAGATGTTTTGGACCACAACTCCCACCTTTCCTTTGCCATTGGAAATACAGGCTTGGAATTCTGGGAGTTGTGGTCCAAAACATCAGGAGAGCCAAAGTTTGGACATGCCTGATGCAAATGCTCCTGTGCATGGCTAGTCTCACATTGGCTTCCAGATCAGTCTCCACATTGGCCACCTGATAGGACGCTTGCGAGAAGAAGAGTGGGGCACTTACACATTGTCCTTCTGTTCTGCTTTTAGGACGGTGATCCAGCATCAGTCACTGTAACAAAGACCTGTGATGCTTAGACAGGTGCAGTTCATTGATATTACACTTAAAGAGAACTGGCTGCATACTTTTATGAAGTTAGCCATAACCTTCCAGCCCCCAATACTTAAGATACTTTTCCAAAGCCCTTAGTAAACCAATTTAGCATGTATATCTGTTGTGTATTTCCTAAACAAGTCATCCAATAATAATATGAATCAGAATGTTTTATAAAGAAAAAGATACCTAATGATTTTAAATGGCATATTCAAACAAATTCAAATCTTTCTGGGGTATACGTTTTAATACACTACAATACTTGTCTGGAATTTTTACATTTCTTTTTTAATTTTAAGAAGAAAATATACTAAAAACCTTTGACAGACTAACTTTAGCACACCAAACAAGCTGCACTTAGCATGCTGTGGTTGTACATTCATCTCGTTCTAACACAGTTTCATCGTCTTTACTGGGACATCTTTTTCATGGTTCCTTGATTGCAGAGTCACCTTGTATTACTTAAATTATACACTGTGCCAATCTGGAACCCATCCATTATTGCTAACAAAGTAATGAAATTCTATGATATAAAACTGACGTTTTGATGCAGTGTTTTGTTTTGTTTTGTTTTGTTTATGATTTTGATAATTTTCCATCATTACTAGAAGTTATTTGGGGGAGGGGGGAATCTAACCTAGATTCACCTCTTCCCGTTGCCTCCATTTTCCCTCTGAAACAAGAAGCCTAAACATTTTGGAGGAATTGTCTTCCACTAAGTCACCTTAAAATGTACCTGTCAATCTTAAAAGTGGCATGGTGCTTTTTTTACATAATACTTTTTCTTTAGTTGGTTACTAATCCAAACCAAGGCCCATCTGTCAAAGTGATCACCACTAAATCTACCCAAGAGCTTTTAACAAAGGACTTTCAGAACTTTTGGAATTCAACCATATAGTATGTCTCATCACTCCCCTATCCATATGTGGGTTGATAAACATAAAGAATGCCAAAAAGCTGGGGAGGCAGCATTGGTCTTTGTAGAACCTATCCGGATTCTCATCCCAGGAGAGTAAAAATAAGGTTTCCACCAGTTTAACATGAGATAAACCTCTTATAATTTAAAACCCATTTACATCTTTTTAAAAAATATATTATCTTTTGACTAACTTACATCAACTGGTAAAACGGATTCCAAAAGACAAGTTTTACCCAGGAGGGTTCCTCAAATATGTTCTGGTGAATGCCATCAACTTCCATATTTAATCCATTAATAAGTGCCAATGTGTTTGTTTCTCCTTTCCATTCTTGCAGGGTCCTGCTGTCAGCAAAACCCTTTCACAATAATGTCTTGTGACAAAAAGGTACAGAAATATGAATAACAGCTGCCTGAATACTGAATCTGAAACCAATCCAGTAACAGTGCTTTAGCTTGCACTCAGCTACAACCTCGTATATGCTTCCCACTCTTTTGCTATTTTATATTCTATCATGCCACTGTGAATACAACAATCCTTCCTGGCTTCAAAAGCCAAGTAAGTTTGTACATCATCAGTACTTGGGAGACACACACACTGCTATACTATTGTGTAGATTTGCTCATGGAAACAGGCCATACCTCAAGAATCATTTCTCATCATTCTGGAGAGAAGCAGTTAAAGAGGCACCATAAGATTCTGTTCCAGCCTTGTTTTTTCCAACTCTACCACTCTTTGATTTAGCAACTGAATGTCTTTCACTTAGTGTAGTAAGCTATCCTAGACTAGTGGTGGCGAACCTTTGGCACTCCAGACGTTTTGGATCACAACTGTCAGAATTGTGAGCCTAGATTACCAATGACAAAGGACTGTGGGACTTATGGTCCAAAACATCTGGAGTGCCAAAGGTTCACCACCACTGCCCTAGACCTTCGGTGGAAAGTGAGTGGATCAGGTGAAGACTTTTCCTGTTGCTTTCCAGGATCAGGTGATTGTTGTTGAATTTGCCAAAATATGCTACTGATAAATACTAACTGGTTTATCAGTTTATGATATGGCAATTCCACAACCTCCTTCAGGGAGCTACAGTCCAAGAACACCTGGGTTACCCAAAGTTGGGAGTCACTACTTTAAAAAAAACTATATCTCATGTTCGATCTTGCTATCATCTAAAGAAAGTTGTTTTAGGCACATCAACACGTGGCATAGTATGCAAGTGGCTGTTCCCACAAAATGTAGCTGTGCACATATGTGAATTCAAGCACAGAACATTCATTGCTGAAGAACAGTTTTAGCAAAAGCAAACAAAGCAAAACACTAAGTAAAAGTAAACACTGGAAGCCAGCATGCCATAACCTCCAAGGCACTGACTAAAGAATTATCTCCAAGGACTTGCAGTGTGGTATTTTACTCCCATTTATTGAAATACAAGCATGGCCACTTGACATATGCAACGGAGAGCTCCAAGCTGAGGAACAGACTGTGCAATGCTGACAGCCAAATGAACCTTTTGAGTAATTGAAGCCGATACATGATTTCCAGTGCAGAAAAATCAGTCACAAAAGCAACAATGTACAGTACAAAGTAACACAGCAAAGCAAAATGGCAGGAAGCACAACTAGTAACTAAATACCTAATCCCACACCCAAGCAAGGGGTGTACAGGTAGGAGAAAACCTCAGGTAGATTCATCTTAGCTGACATAAACAAACATGGATGGAATTGATGTTGGTGCATAAGCCTCAATGCAAGATGCACTCAATGCCCAAACACCTGTGGAGCAGCGGTCTCTCCAAATCAATTGATGAAAACTTCCCTTTAAGCAAGGAAAGTCTATTCTAATTCTAGATTGCTTGCTATGTTTGTGCTTGCTAGACATCTTTATGAACTGCTAGATGCAAGAAACCCCAACCAAATCCCACTCTTATTTTTATAAGCAGTTTAAACATGGGCTGAAAGAACTCATTACAGTAGGACCCCCGTATCCGCTGGGGAATGGTTCCAAGCCTTCCAATGGATAATGAAAACCATGGATAAGAGAGAACACCAAAATGTCCCCAAAACTGCTGTTTTGGGATAGTAACTTACTTTACAGCTGCTGTTTTATGACAGTAGCTTGCTTTACAGCTGCTCTTTGTGACAATAGCTTGCCTTGAGGCTGCTGAATTATTTATTTTTTTCCTCTGCCAACCATGGATAACTGAATTAGTGGATAATGAATCAGTGGACACGGGGGTCCTACTGTCCTTCACTTTTTACTGCCTTCCTCCATCTTCCACAAAAGTATCCATAATTTCTCATATCTTCTGATCTTTCTTTTCCAATCATATCAGTTCTTCAGTCCAGTTTGGTGTTCTATTACAGAACATTGTTGCCAGATTACAACTCCCATTCTATGTCAAACACTGAATGTAACTGAGACAACAGAGGTCATTTAACACATTCTGTGTTTTAAATTTTGCCTTTTAGTTCTGTCAACCATGACTTCCTTGGCCACAATGCCAATTATTGCTAAAAGAGAATAATTACTTTTACTTTACCTGGATGGCTTTGAGAACTCATTTCTGGCCGGATCTGAATTATTTAAACTATTATAACAGACAAGCCAGCTTCTGTATGGACAATGGCCCTGCTCCAATGAAACATAGAAAGTATATCCAGGAAAAAGATTCACAGATGCCAGAGAGAGACCCAGTCAGAATGGCATTCTATGTTCTAAAGCAGTGAAATCCAGCACGATGATAGACTGTCCAAGCCGTTTTCAAAAAGTGCACCTGTAAAAAAGAAGAAGAAAAGCTTGATTACTTATAGGAAAAATGTTCATCTACCTTGTACTCCACTCTTTATGAACTGCATAATATTTTAACAAAACTGGACATTAAGTTTTAACAACAGGTAAGTTGGTTCCAGTATATAAGAGGAACCTTTGTCTCTCTACCCTCCATATTTTATACATTAACCAAGCAGAAAAACTAAAAAAATTAAATGTATAAATTTATGTACATCTGCACATACTAAATAAATCACCCGAGTACTAGATGTGGAAATCATCTTGGCCTTTTCCCTCCAAAGTTCACCAGAAATTTTCCCAGGCAGAATCGTGAAGGTTTCAGCCAAGATACCAAAAGTTCTCAGAGAGTCTTCAGTTATGCACAGGTAGGCAATGAAGGCTCTATCAGCCATTTTGTTCCTATGAAGAACAACAGGAAATGGGTGAGAGGCACAGGCTCTGTGCAACCGTCAAGAGATTAGGGGAATGGCAGACTCTCTGCCCATTAGGTTCTGTAGAGAGTGCTGCGTTGGTCGCATTGCATGGTGACCTATTGAGCGGGGTCGACAGGGGTTGCTCTACCTTGTTGGTCCTTCTAGATCTGTCAGTGGCCTTTGATACCATCAGCCACAGTATCCTCCTGGACAGGCTCTCTGAGGTGGGGATCGGGGGTCCAGCCTTGAGCTGGCTCCGGTCCTTCCTCGAGGGCCAAGCCCAGCGAGTAAGCTTGGAGGGAAAATTATCGTCTCCCTGGACTCTCTCTTGTGGGGTGCCTCAGGGATCGGCAATCTCCCCCATGCTTTTTAACATCTATATGAGGTCGCTGGCTGAGGTCATCCAGAGTTTTGATGTCTGCTGCAATCAGTATGCTGATGACATGCAGCTCTAGCTCTCCTTTACCACCTTTGCAATGGCAGTCCAGACCCTTAACCACTGCCTGGCTGCAGTTCTGGAGTGGACCAGGACTAACTGTTTTAAGGTCAACCCTGAGAAGACTGAGGTTCTGTTCTTCCTGTGGGGGTGGATGGGTAATGTGTCCCTCTTCCAAGTCTAGGTGGGTCCGCCCTCCAGCTGGCTGAAAGTGAGGAGTCTGGGTGTTGCCCTGGATCCGGAACTGTCCCTGGAACCCCAGGTGGCACCCGTGACCAGGTCGGCCTTTTACCAGGTTAGGCTTATCACTCAGATTTGCCCATACCTTGATGGGAATTCAATGAGGACGGTTGTGCAGGCACTGGTCATGTTGAGGTTAGATTATTGCAAGGCTCTTTACATGGGGCTTCCCTTGAACCTTGTTCGGAAATTGCAGCAGGTACAGAATGCGGTAGCCAGATTGGTGGTTGGTATGGGCAGGTTTGCCCACACCACCCCAATCCTGGCTCGCCTGCACTGGCTGCCCGTTGCCTCCCGAATAAGTTTCAAGGTGTTGGTTTTGGTTTACAAATCTTCCATGTCTTGGGACCTGATTATCTGACAGAGCGTATTTACCAAAGGTCAGAGCTGGCCAGACCCACCAGAGCGTCACTGACCTACTCACTTCGGGGGGTCCACCCCTAGGAGGGCCTGTAAGGTTGTGACTCTCAATCGGGCCTTCTCGGTGCTTGGCCCATCCATGTGGAATAAACTGCCCACCAAGATGCACCTGGCCCCTTCTCACACCGCCTTTAAGAAATTACTGAAAATGGGGCTGTTTAAAGAAGCTTATAGTGATTGCTAATGTCTGTTTGTGCCCCTTGTGATTCATTTGTTTTCTGCTAGTATTTGTTTGTGCCTCTTGCTGGATTTTCTTTTTTCTTTCCTTCCTCTTTTTGTATGTTTCCTTTTGATTTGTATTGGGGTGTTATTAATTGTTGTTTACTTTGTTTGTACACCATCCAGAGTTCCCTTGGGAAATTGGTGTGGTAAATAAATAAATAAATAAATAAATAAATAAATAAATAAATAAATAAATAAATAAATAAATAA
>JAHTLZ010003542.1:17924479-17959479 GCA_023846285.1 Phrynocephalus versicolor | reverse complement strand
AAAGAAAGAAAGAAAGAAAGAAAGAAAGAAAGAAAGAAAGAAAGAAAATTGGCAACTCTATCCCTGGAAACTTCAAAAGCATTTGACAAATATGAATGGAGGTATACACTAAAATTAGGGGACTCTGGTTTGGCTTAAAGTTTAGTAACATTTTATAATCAGTGTACTCAGGCAATAATACAGTTAATGACTTTGAACCCCTACCAATGATATAAAATGAAAGACTAAACAAGGATGTCTTCTATCTCCATTACTATTTGCTTTCACATTAGAATCCAAGCCATTGTTTAAAAAAACTGAAGGTGCAGTATGAAAATAAACCAGAACTTTATGATGCTAAACTTGTTTGCTGATGATTTAGCATTTACACTGGAGGATTCCAAAGATACTTGACTTTATCTCAACGTTTGGCAGCTTCCAGACTCTCTATTCATCATACTATTTTCTGTTTAAAAAGAACATTACAAACATACCAACCAAGCAAAAACAATAAAATATGTAGTTCAATGCCTTCCCAAACTGAACCAAATAGTAAAACTAAACTATAAATTAGTTTTTACAGATATTTATTTATTTATTTATATAAAAAGTTCAGAAAGTGTAAAAAGCCAAAAATTAACTTTGTTAGAGAAAATTATAGCAGTCAAAATGTATTTTCTATCAAAAGTGACTTGCCTGTTTCAGATACTACAAATTCCACTTTCAGAAACATATCAAGAGGCAACGTTTGTTTACAGCTTTTATTCACCACAACAGCAAATCAAGGCTTGGTACAAAATACACCGTACACTCTAAAATTGGAGCTGTGAGTATATCAAATTTATAACTTTACTATGATAAGTATCAATTACATCAGTGGTTCCCAAAGTTGGATAACCCAGGTATTCTTGGACTGCAACCCCCAGAAGCCTTCACCACCAGCAGGGCTGCCTGGAGATTCTGTGAGTACAAGTCCAAGAACATATAGGTCACAAACATTGGGTCTGTAAGAAAAAAAAACATTTTTAAAATGTGCCCTAGTCTCGTTTGGAAATACTGGGTCAACTAGGTGTAAAGAGTCTCCCACTGTGGTCATTTATACAAGGCAACAAAAGTTTAAGATGGAGAATTATTTTTTGGAAACATCTATTTTTACCAGAGCCATCACATTTTCTTTGTCATCTACTGATTTTTACTATAAACAAGTCATTAGAAAATTAAGGAGTTCTGTATGTTTAAAAGTCTTATACCTAGGCCTGATTCCCAAAACAAATCAGCAATTAAAGGAACAACTGTGTGTGTGTTGTGTCATTATTGTCATGACCGATTCTTCGTGACTCCATGTCCATGGAGTTTTCTTGGCAAGAATACTGGAGTGGTTTACCAGTTCCTACTCCAGGCGCCTACAGCACTTGGTATTCCCTGGAAGTCTCCCATCCAAGTACTAACCAGGCCCAACCCTGCTTAGCTTCCGAAATCAGGGAAGATCGGATGTGCTCAGGGCATCTAGGCAGCACTAAGGAACAACTAGGGAAAATAAAAATGACTGGATGCAATTGTATCCAAGTGTACATTTTACTGGTACAGAAGTACTAGTACCAAATAATAAGGATTGGCTCCCAAAATTTATATAATTTTAATATACAATAAATATGGTGACACTGGCAGTATTACAAAGGCATGGGGAAACACCTAGGATATGTGATTAATAAAGAGCCATGGAGAGTAGAGATGGCCACGACTCAGAAAAAAAGTTTCGTTTTCGTTTTCGTTTTCGGCTAGGGTCTGAGTCGTTTCGTTTCCGTTTCCGTGGGCTAATTTCAAAATTTTTTGTTTTCGTTTCGTTACGTAACGAAAACGGAAAAAACGAAAACGAAAACGAAAAATTTTTCGTTTCTCCCCATTTAGCTCAATTGAGTGCTTTTCCAGTAACGAAAAACGAAAATTGGCTCGAAATTAGTCGTTTCGTTTCCGTTTTCGGTCCAGGTTGGTGCCGATTTTCGTTTTCGTTTCGTTTCCGTAACGAAAACGAAAAACGAAAACGAAAATACCGCTAAGTCGTGCCCATCTCTAATGGAGAGCCACGTAGTCAAAATCTGCAACAAAGGCAGTTAAATCCAAAAGGGAGGATAATACTAAATTTATAAAGAGATATTTGAGACCTGGCAAACTTACCTATATACATGCAAACATAAACATGAACAATAGATAATGTGGTAGACTGGGAATGTATAAATGATGCAAGTGCCCAGTGGCTAAACATTTTGGGAGGAGGTACATCCAGGTACATCAAGAAAATAATAAAAATGAACTTCTTTACTTGGCAGCTAAAACAATCAGAAATTGTCAAGAACCAGAAGTATGAATAGCAAATCTCCCTACAAGGGAAAGCAGAAATTTCTATGACTACAGTCATGGGAAAACTGACAAACCAACTGAAAGAAACTCATCACCCTCAAGTAGACAAATCTTATAGCACACGGGGTACTTTTATAATAAGCACTAATCAAAATAAAGACTCTGCCTCCTCCACGGTCTCATGGGAACTTGTGGAAGGATGTACTGGGATTAATTTAAACTAGATGTCACTGTCAAATATTGGTATCACCCATCTATGTAAAATCAGTGAGATCTAATGCCTTAGTGATTCAATATCCTCCAACTGATTTACCCACTTTTCCAATGCTTGGATCTGTATGTTGTTATAAAATAAACATAAATATTAAGAAAAAAGAAATGTACTTGATACACGGGTTAAACTGAAGGACTGCATTCAAACCTGGATCACAAGAGAGTTCAATCCCAATCGGTTCAGGTAGCTGCTTCAAGGTTGACTCAGCCTTCTATCTGTCCAATATCACTAACATAAGTACCCTGCTCACTGGAAGCCAAAGTATAGTTTGTATAGTTATGTGGCAAATGGTCTAGAGCAATGGTGGCAAACCTTTTTGAGACCGAGTGCCGGAACTGTGATTCAAAACCCACTAATTTTTTGCAAAATGCCAATACAGTAACCTGAATACAGGTGGCTGCGAAAGGGCGATGTCGGGTGCCCACAGAAAGGGCTCCGAGTGCTCCTTTGGCACCCATGCCATAGGTTCGCCTACAGTGGTCTAGAGAGTGCTTTAGCTCTATGGGGCAATATAAAAGTTAAAACTGGGCAATATGTAAGGAAAAATAAAAAATAAATCCTTCAAAAATACATTCAATGGATGATTTAGTCCAAACCCTGTGCCACAGGAATTCACAATCTAAATCTTATAACAAAAATGATCATTTGACAGGCACACTTCTTGTGCGGTAATCGCATGAATTATCTCCCAAAAATACAAAGAGGCAGGAGGGCCACATCGTTCATGGGATTCACATGTTTGCATAGAATAGGCTTTAGAATGAAAATGGAGAAACAAGATTCTGGGAGAAAGGTCTACTTCACAATTATTTTTTACCAAAAGCTGTGCCCCTTTCCAGTTTGCATCAATTTCAAAATGTGGCATCAACCATTCTCCAAAGACCCTTAATAAAGCATTCTGACAGTGCCATTCAGGTAATTGAATTCTGCAGTAAATCAAGTTCCCATTAATTATCTTTCCTTGAGTAAAAACAGCACTGAGTTTGTATATTCACTTCTATGTGTTTGTTTTTACATGAGCCAAAGGCTGAGTACCCAATGCTGCCTGAGAAGAACTGTAAAATAATTATCATAATCACAAGTTGCGTTTTTATATAATTCCTATAATTGCTACTGCAATCCTTTCCCTGACATTACCTAATTTTAACTGTGCTGGTATTTGCAATGGGACCTGCTAGAGGTAACGTGCAGTGAGCAGGCAGTCTTCAGGCTTGTGAGATGAACTGTGACATTCCTTTTCCCCATAACACTAAGGGCCATCACTTACAGCCAAGTACAAAAATATACACTTTGAACCTAATACAAAAGTAGGACAGGTGATGCCGTTAGGCTACTAGAAAAATAACAGTTACTAGTATTTTGAGGGCAAAACCCTCTTCTTGAGAGCTGTACCAACAGGTTAAAACATGGCAAAAGATGGAGTTAGCAGGAGTTATTTCTTAGATGTAAAGGCCTTGGCAAGATAGAAAATATGCCAGGTAGTTTCTTAGTTGAGGTCCAGAGCTTTGATGTTCTGAGGCTGCATCTGAAATAAAGGGTGGTGTTTTTATTGACCCAACAACATGTCAGGGCTCACGTACACACTTTCACACCTCCTGTCCATGTGGCTCTTTGAGGCTAATGGCCCCTTCTTGCCTGGGAAGGGAGAGGACTGGTACAGAAGATCCATGCATTTCATTTGGGGCTTGGGATAAAATTTAGAAAAGTCCACTAGATGCAGCCAATTGGATCAAATAAAAAGGAAAGAAATTACCTAGTGGCTGCAGTCTTCTTGTGTCTCTGTTGATGGTCCATTTGCCTCTTTCTTGGTACATATGGGGCAACGGCTCATTCTTGGTATCTCAGTATTTCCAACTGAAGCAAAAAAAAAAAGGCAAGGAGCCATACAGCCATCACAAAAATTGAATATAAAAGTAGAACAGGTGATACCTTTAGATTACTAGAAAAATTAAAAAAACAGTTGCTAATATTTTGAGGGGGGGAAATATTAGCCTTGAAGAGCCACATGGAGAGGGGGTGTGAAAGTGTGCATAGAGAAGAGATGGACACGAAATGAATTTTTAATTCATTGCATTATTCTTTTCATTAAGGAACAAAATGAATAACAAACAGACCCATGAAAGAAAAATGAAACAAACGGAAATTTCCATTTTGTTTGCTTCGTTTTTCATTTTCCCATAGGAATGCACTGAAGCAATGCATTCCTATGGGGAAAAGCTGGTATTCCCCCCAACCCAACGCAGGGAAACCACAGGCTTTTTTTCCCACCAGCTGTAGTGTGAGGCTTCAGTGGGGGGAAAAGTTTTTACAGCCCTCCCTCCCCCCGCCCAACAGATTGGGTGCAATCGGGTGGAGGATAAAATATAAAAATAAAAGAATTTTTAAAAATGAGACGACCCAGCCCGTGGACCAGCTGGTCAGCGGGATAAGTAAAAAAATAAAAATAAACTAAAATTCAGGGAGGATGTAGGGGAAAAATAAGAATAAAAAACCACACCCACACCTACCCGGCCTGTGAGCCAGCTGGTCGGCACCACAGTCAAAAAATAAAAATAAATAAAAATAAATAAATGCACCAACCTGGCCTGTGGACCAGGCTGTTGGCACGAGATAAAATAAATTAAAAATTTAAAAAGTGCCTAGCAGGAGGCGTGCACTACAGCTGTAGCGCAGGCCCCCTGCTAGGCACTTGCAGCAAAATATATATATATATATATTAAAAAGTACCAAGTAGGGGGGCCAAACTACAGCTGATTGGCCCCAATCAGCTATAATACTCGGTGTGTTTTTGTTTGTTTATTTGTTTTTGCTGCAAGCCCCCAGCAGGGAGCCCGCCAATGCAGTTGATCCAGCTTGTTTTAAAAAGACAGCCTGATCAGCTTTAGCGTGGGGGCCCTGCTGGGCCCTTGTAAAAAAAACACCCCCCCCCCCAAAAAAAAACCCCACTGACTAGCCCACAGTGCTGGGCTGGTTGGCTTGTGGGGAAAGAAACGAAATATGAAATGAATTTTTTTAAAAAAATCATTTCATAAGAAAAGAAACTGGTGGGGGAGAAACAAAAAACGAAACGAAACGCCATTTTGGTGTTTCATGTCTATCTCTAGTACAGAGCCCTGACATGAAACAAAATAATCCAAAAGGATCTATCTGTATCATTTCTCCTCCACCCCACCCTCTGTCCCCCGCCCACCTTTGCTATGGAAGTTTTCTTTCTAGGAGCACTTGATTGCCCTCCTCTCTGCTTTGTTCTTGTAGGATCAGACCCTTCTTTTTCTCGTGAAAATGAACTTCTTAATGGGTTGCTCCACCCCCAAGCATTTCCCTGCAGAAATGAAAGCTCCGGTCCTTGCTTCTCCCCTAACCCAACCCCACCCCGGGAAAATGCTTACTTCCATGTACACAATGCCCCTTAATTTTTTGTGCCATAATTTTAAGGAAAAAACTCTGTCATATACACGGAAAAATATGGTAATATTAATTCCTAGTACATAACAAGTGCATGGTTGAAGAAACTGAAGTGTCACACAGATTGCAATTCTAGAAGGTTACTTCATGCTAATTTTGGGTGCACCAAAAAAACAGCTAAAACTTAATCTCTTCTTTCTGGGTGGCATTTAGATTTCCAAATGTAGCACAGTGGATGTTGCCATAGCTACAGTGGAATTCTACAACAACTTTGCTGCCTTGCAATGGTTTTCTGCCTGAATACTAGCAGCTTGAGCACACTTAATTCATCATTATATCAGACTCAATAGCAATAACCAATTTATCCTGGAATCTCCAACAAAGAATCCATCCTATATTTGTTCTTTTAAGAGCTCCTTATGTCAAAGCTTTGATTCCCCATTTTCAGTATATACGACATAAACAATGCACTCACTCAACTCTGAACTTACCACAGAAACACTTTGGTGATAATTCTTTATCTGTTTTCCCAGAAGCTTATGCCATATAACTCAACAAGATTTATTTCTGATTATACACCAAGAGGATTGCCCAGCAAAAGTGAAAGGAAACAGTGACATAGAAGGAATGAAAAGTGCAAGGAACCACAAAGCCACTGAAGCGTAAGGATCCCAAGAACAAAGTCAAAAGAACCATTACAAACAGCAGCACCAAGACTACATCAACGGGATCAAACACACCAACAGAATTGCATCTCACTTTCCTGCACTGAGCATATCAAAATAACGCATCAAGTAGGAAATATCTCTGTTTAGAAACCAGTTCTATATGGCTTCTCTTTCCCTTGAACTGCTCTAATTGCACCTAATCACCGTACGAATGTGGAGAAATCATACCTGGGATTGCTTATTTTCATCTTTATTCCTTATCCCTTCTTTTATGTTATGGCTTTCACATCATAAATCTATGAGTAGAGACAGTCCAGTTCTTCTCATCATATATAATCTACTCAGGGAACCTTTGCAGCTGAAGAGTAAGTAGCAATGCTCCTTTAAATATACCGTCATATGAAAATGAAAGTACACCCTCCTTGAATTCTAGTTTTATGTATCAGCACTAGAGATGGACACAATTCATAAAAATTGGGCTTTCTTTTGAGCTGAACCACAATGAACCACAAAAAAAAATTTACTATTTTTTCTGCTGAATAGATTCATGAATTATTTTTTGAAATTAAAACCCTAGAAAATGACACTCCAAGGCACCTCGAGACAGCAAAATGGCAGAGATGCTCCCCCTGATTCTCCTCCAGCATCCCCCCAAGCTTGGTGAATACTGGGTCTCAGACATCCAAGTTATACATCCACAACATACACACACACAGAGAGAGAGAGAAATTGCCCTAGAAGCTAGCTTGGCATAATCTTCCCCAAACTTGGAGGTGTTGAGGAAGAGAGTCAGAGGAAGCTTCAGTACAAGATTGGTGTCCTTAGGTACCAGGTAGGACCTTCCAAAGGGGTTTTGTGTGTGTGTGTGTGTGTGTGTGTGTGTGTGTGTATACTGTATATATCTCAGACATCAGAAATCCAATCCTCGTCAAATGTGTAAGGATTGTATAGCAGGGTGAGGGAAAGCTTCCCTGCAAGTTTGATATTTCTAGGTGCCTTGGGAGCAATTTTATGCCTCATGAAGTGATGAATTAAAAATAGTTACAAATTGATTCATATACATTTGGGACATCAATTCATATGAATACAAATTTACAAATTACAGTAGCTATTTTGACCAAATTTTGTAATCCATGTTTTAATGTGTGTCCATCTCTAATCTAGACGTAATAAAAAAAAACATCTTGTCCTTAGCAGGTCTGAAAACTAGGAAATACAACCTCAGGGAACAGCACATGATATATTTACACTGTGCCGTGATTTATTTTACATGAACAGAAGCAACTTTGTAACAAAAAGTGAGCCAAAATTCCTCCACAATGATGTGAGAGACTGATCAAGTCATACAGAAAATGATTACTTCAAGTTGTTGCTGCTAAAGGTGGTTCTACAAGCCATACAATCATAAAGTGTACTTAGTTTTTCACACTTCTCCATTTTGGATTCATTTTTGTAAAAAAAATAATTAAGCAGTGAATATGTCATGTCCATCTGAGGATGTGTTTGTCCACTTTTCAGACCTGGCATAGACCAGCTGATTTTTAATATGTCCTGAAACATAAAAAATATGGAATTCAAAGAAAGTGCACTTTCTTTTTCACCTGACTATACGCTTCAGTATCAAATGATTTAATACAGACAACTATCTTTCTGTAACAGTTATTTAAACAGAGCACGATTACAAAAGCTTTCAACAGTATATATTTTACAACCATCCCATAACTAGGGGATTTGGCATGGGGTAGGGGAATATTAGACATTACAAATAGTACCCATTGCCGGATAGCCTGTTGCATAATAAATCACAACTAGAGTAGGCCCATTGGACTCAATGGAATTTACATAGGAGATGACTCATCAAATCCTACTGATCCAATGGGTCTAATGCAACTTCCTACATTAAGCAACAGGATTTCAGCCAGTCTATCCAGTTTTATCTAAATTATGACTTTAATTTTTAAAATCATTTTATCTATAAAGTTAAAATTGGATTTTTTAAAATTCAATGGGAGGCCATCTGGACACTGAAAAACTCTGAAGCTGTAACTAATAAGCTTAACCAGTGCTGTTGGTGAATCTTTGTTCCAGTTCTAAAGATATTTGAGGAACGTAATAAAAATACTTGTCTGTGGTTAAGTCAATTCTGGGAAATCTGGGACTTTTTGGTAGAAAGTTTTCAGACGTGGTTTGCAATTCATTTGGGAAACTCAGCATTCTAAAATCTAAACACTCAGATTCCTCCAATACTGTACATTAATTTGGGTGAAGAGTTAGCAAAAGAGATAAAGCAAGCTATGACCAAAATTAAAGGAAACAATCTGATACTTTACTAGTTTTACTATAACCAAACATCAGAAAATAGGATTGTAAAACAAAACTAATGCAACAACTACTGACACAGAAATGATATTGTTGCTAGAAGTGTAAATTTAGGGGGCAAAATCACTAAATTTCCCCGTGAATCTATTTTGATATATATTTTTTGCATTTTTAAATGGAAAGAGGTATGCCTCACCTAAACATTTGCCTAAAGGCTCAACTTTATGAAAAACCTACCTGGCAGACAATTCATTTAGGGAATTTAGAAAAAAAGATTCCTGCCCAAGCCAGAATAATTCAATTCAGAATGTAATCTTAACAGTATGCTCTGGAAAAGCTTTATTCAAAGGTTTTTACCAGAGGTCCTCAAACTTTTTAAACAGGGGGCTGTGGTTCACTCTCCCTCAGACACTGTTGGGGGCCGGACCCTGCAGCTCCCCAGCATGGCTCTGAGGGGGGAGAGGAAAGGTCCAACCCGCTAAACCCCACCCGCCAGTCCAGCTCCTGCCAGCCCGCACAATGGTCCCACTTCTCCTGTGGCTCAAAGGGGGGGGGGCATCCTGCTTACTCCCCCAATCCAACACTGCTCTCCTCTCCTGCCAGCCCATGCAGCAACTCTGCTTCTCCTGCAACTCCAAGGGGGGTAGGGGAAGGCCCATCCTGCTCACCCCCCAAGAAGCTAAGGACAACAGTGGTCTTTCCCTTGCATTGGTGGTTGAGGCGGCAGCAGCAGCTGCTGCATGATGAGTTTTTGGCTCAAGTGGTAGGGAGTGGGGGGTTCTGCAATGGCCAGCGGGCCAGATTCAGGACCTTGGTGGGCCGCATCTGGCCCACGGGCCCTAGATTGAGGACCCCGGGTTTACACAATATTAGCTCGTAAGACGAATGCCCTTTATTTGTTTAAAACATATTTTTATATTTACAAGACTAGATCAAATGATTCAATCTCCACTCTTCCCAATGCTGCTGAATGTATTCCTATAATGGAGTCCAAGGTACTAATACTCATGTTGCATTGCAGTTGTTACCAAGTTATTATACAGAAAAATGTTACTAGTCTCCTCCCACTAGAAACAGGGCATCAAAGGAACATCAACACTTCACATTACTGTGGTATAGGGGTCCGAGTATTGTACTGGGCTAAAACCTGGAGGCCAAAGTTTGTATCCCTACCCAGCCATTGACTATTTCTCAGCCTCACTTCACAAGAATTTGAAACAAAACAGAGAATGAGTGAGTGCCATGTATTTTGTGCTGAGCTCACTTGAGGAAGATCGCATAATCGCATTAAAAATTAAAAACAGTGCCAGCCAGACTTGATAGTCAAATTTTCTATAAGAATAATAGCTTATGTTTCACAAAATTGGTGAATTTGGACACAAGTGTTTTACTGCGGAAGGTTGCCTAGTTCGCCACTATGCAACAAGTTGACAAGAAGGAGAAATGTCTTTTAGAATCTCTCATCTGAAAACATAATTCATGTATGCAGGGTTGTGTGGTCCTGTGTGCATCCACACAGGATACATTCTAAAGTAGCAAGGAGTAGCCACAGGTACTTTCTTCTAGACTGCTTTTGTATCTTCTTTTCTAAGTGGACTGATCATGAAAAACACATTTAAATGCACATTCTGGTATCGGAAGGTAAATGCAAAGGGGCACCATTATGAAGCAATGAAGCATGCATAGAGTACTGCCAAAGACACCCTTTAGAAATAAGTTTTAGAAATCATGTGTTTCATGTTAAGACATGCTTCCAATCATAATAGTGAAAAACCACAATTTACATTGAATGAATTTATTTATTTACAATTTTCTATCGCACCTCTCTCCTCGAGAGGGCCCAAGATGACTTACATCATAAAACAGTATTTAAAAGCTACATATTAGAAACATAAAATATTTTAAAATAATTAAACAAGTACTATATCAAAATATGAATAAGATTAATGTTAAAATAAACGTTAAAAACAGAGTACTATGGTCCATTTAAAACCCCTGTCAAACCACCAGTCATTAAGGAAAAGCCTAACTGAAAAGAAAGGTCTTTGCCTGCCTGTGGAACGACAGCAAAGATGGGGCCAGCCTAGCTTCCCATGGGAGGGCATTCCAGAGTCAGGGAGCAGCAACCAAGAAGGCCCTCTCCCAAGTACCCACCATCAGCTGGGTGCGTTTCTTGAGAGGTCTTGCTTGACTGTAGGGACACATGCCCTTGTTACATCCCAGCTGGATTAGTTTAACATACTCAGCGTGGGGCTGCCTTTGGAAAGGGTTCGGAAACTTCAAAGGGCCCTTTCCGTCCCACCTGTGAATCTGCTGGGACAGAAAGGGCTCCCCTGATGACGTCAAAGCTGATCTCATATGTGGAGATGATGCCGTTTAAATAGCTTGGATCCAAGCTGTTTAGGGCTTGAGAAAGGTGTGAGAGAGTGTGTGTTAGTGAGCCGTCTGAGAGGTCATGACAGGAACAGAAGATTGAGGGGGAAGTTAAAGACGGAGAGTTGGCGCTGGCTTTTGAAGAAATTAACATAAAAGAGGAGAAGGTTGAGAAGGAGTGTGATAAAGAAGTATTGTGGGCAGCAGAGGAGGCGCGAGACATTGGAAGGGAGCGCCAGGAAGAGATTGACGAGTGGGTGGAGAGTGAGAGTGAGAGTGCGAGGGGTGCCAGTTGGAGAGGGTCGTTAACCAAAAGGGGTTGTCAGACTGAAGGTAGTTATATACAGGAGGAGGAAGAGAGATGGAGGAAAAAGGAACCTGAAGAGTTCAGGTGGTCAGTACAGGTTAAACCCCTGAGGTGGCCCGAAACTAGTGAATGGTTCCAAGCAGAATGGAGGAGAAGCAGTCAGGAGAACCCGGTCGCTCAGTGGGCAGGACACCCGTGCTGCAGCACTCAATGTCTGGGTCAGGGGACTGTCGGGCGCCCGTTTCGCTAAATATGTCAGCCCAAGAAGCTAGCCCGTTTCGTTTAGTTTTAGATGAACCTTTATTCGAACAAGTTAATATTTCTAAGTTGCTGAAACAAACTTATGTGCCTGAAGATACTGTTGATTCTAACTGTTATAATATTCCTGTTAATAAAAATCCTTTTGAAATTCGTCCGCAAGCTGACTTGGTTATCTTTTATGGATCGGAACCAACCTTAGAGAGATTCGAACCCTTACAAAAGGTTAATACCAGCACTTTGAATTGTGCCTGGAAGTGGAGCTGCTGAAACAGGGGAGTTATATGTTCCCCCTTAACAATCTGGCTGCAGCACTTTGGGCCCTTTGAAGTTTCCAAAGGCATCCCCACGCTGAGTGTGTTCAGGTAATCCAGCTGGGATGTAACTAGGGCATGTGTCCCCACAACCAAGCAAGACATCTCAAGAAACGCGCCCAGATGATGTACCGATTTTAACTGCACAAAGACACTTCTGGCCACTGCTGAAACCTGGGCATCTAGGCTCAGGGATGAATCCAGGAGTGGCCCCAAACTACATGCCTTTGTTTTCAGAGGGAGTGCAATCTCATCCAGCACAGGCTGCAACCCTATTCTTGATCTGGATTTCAACTGATCAGGAGCACCTCTGTCCTATTGGGATAAGAGTTTTGGTTTATTCATCCTCATCCAGTCCATTCTGACATCACACATAGTTTTATGACCAACATAGCTTCAACTTAGATTGAAAGGGGAGATAAGAGCTGGGCATCATCAGCATACTGATGACACCAAACCCCAAAACTCCAGACAACCTCTCCCAGTGGTTTTATGTAGATCAGGCATGTCCAAACTTCGGCCCTCCTGATGTTTTGGACCACAACTCCCGGAATTCCAAGCCTGTACTTCCAATGGCAAAGGACTGTGGGAGTTGTGGTCCAAAACATCTAGAGGGCTGAAGTTTGGACATGCCTGATGTAGATGCTAAATAACACAGGGGACAAAACAGATCCCTGAGGAACAACGCAGACAGGCAGGACAGGCAAGGGTCTAGAAAACAAGTTCTGGCCTTCACATCTCCAAGGATCCCAGCCACATCATCAGGCTGAAACAATCTAAAACTTATCCATTAACACCAGACAAGCAGGAACCATAGCTACATCTATAAAACCTACATTAACTACTTGCGCATTTAATAAAACAAGAAAATGAAGTTGCATTACTTGTCAATATGCCATAGAAAAATGATTATTACCACCTTACTGTAGTTTAAATGTTATATGTTATATGTGTATAGCAGGCACAATGGTAATATATACTAAATTACTTAGAAAAACCAATGAAATGAAGAAGGTTTCCTAACAATTAAAAATTGCTGATTTGACAACTCAGTGATTTACATATCTGGGCTCTGGAGCCAGAGGCTGGAAATTCAATCCCCCCCCCTCCATGCCTCCTACAAGTACAGCCAGCCTACAGTATATGGCCTTGGCAAGCTGCATAATCCCAGGTTGCCCCCAGAAGGGAACAGTAACACTTCTGACTATATGCCACCTGGCAACCTTGAAAAGTCCCCCTAAGTCAGAATTGACTTGACAGCAAATGATTACAGTACTATTATTTAGAACATGAATACCCCACTGGACCAGCAGTCAAATCATTTCATCACACACCTCTTCCTTCCACTACATACTGGAATATGTGCATGCCTTTCTCTACCACTAACATATGAGAGATGGGAAGACACCTCAGGTCAACACCTTTTCAGCCTTTGCAACTGAATGCTAACAGTCTACTTCAAATCAAGGGGAGACAAGGATGATCTGCTTGGAACTCAAGAGAACTCCTAGGCTTACATCCTTCAGGAAAGCAATTCAAATCAGAAGTGGGAGATAAACCCTAGCCGGCGAAACAAAAATACAAAAAGGAGCACCTGTTCACAGCCACAGCAGTAAATGACAAGTTTGATCCAACCTGCATAAGCCTCATGAAGCCTTTCAAGCAGATTAATAATAGATGAGCTGAAGGCAGTAGAACATATGGGGAAGGAAACTGGTATAGTCCATCAAGGAGAAAAAGTGTTAAATTGCTTGGACCCGGAACGCCCCTACAATAAATGCACAAGACTATGGACAAAAAAGAGACCACATGGGAATTCCTCCATGCATCATGTAATACAGAAGATCATGGTTGCATTTTGTTCATCCCAAGACTCAAGAAGCTCCTGTGAACAAAATCTATAAAAATATCACCATCCAAAATTATGGCAAAATCTGGAACAAGGATCAGGTTTGAAAATACACTTGTCACACATCACAATTAATGCATAATCCAGCAATATACTTTCAGAATAAGGAACACACATATCAGGGTGAACCTATAGGATTTGGAAACATGCCAAATTGCCACAACAGCAAAATACTGAAGACAACAAGGTATATGTGTATGTCTACTCTTGCATTTCTATGTACCAAACATATTAAAGGAATATGCAACTGTATGCTTTAGCAAGTCTATTACTAAAGAAAACAAAAGAAAATACAACGTTTATAATCTGTTCTACCCCAGTAATTCAGACACTGACAGTGTCCCTGCATTTGTTCTGCAGTTCTGGACATCACTTTTCATGACTAATAAAATCTCCCCGTTTTATGCTAAATCAACTCCAAACTGAACGATGGCATGGTCGTTTTTGTAGGGTTCAGAATGAAGACCAATTCACAATAACAAATTACTCCTCATTATACCTGAACCAAACTACAGGAGGCCGTCTTCAATTTGCTACAAGCCACAAAACAGGGAACTGTTTCCACAGAATCTCCACAATGGTGTTCACACAAACCTCCTCCCTCTCGTCTTGATTCAAGCTCTAAACAGGGTTTTGCAGCTTATTTATCAAATTGCATTGTATGCCACTTTTCTCCCAATAAAGAGACCCCAAGGCTGCTGTTGCTTTTCCAACTTACATTTGATTGTCAGAGTCCTTTAAAAAAAAAACTCTACAGTGCTTTGTGTTAAGGCAGTGGACCCACCGGTTGAGAACGACTGTGTTAAGGAGTGGTGAATTAATAATAATCCAAGAACACAATGGAAAGAAATTATAAAACAAGAGCCAAAGAGGGTTCTTGATTAATTTATAATAAAGCTATTTATAAACACATTGTCAGAACTGCAGGCCAGTTCAGGGGTTTAGGTTTGGAGTTCAATTGCCCATTGTGCCTTAATAGGGGATGGACTCAGTGATCCATAGGGCTCCTTCCAGCTCTGCAGTTTCTAAGATTCAAGATGATGACAATACAGAATAATGTTCACCACTAACAGAAACAAGACAAACAGCAATGTGGGTAAAGCTGCAAAGCAAATGGGTGGTTCACTTTTTAAAGACTGCCAGCAATGAACCAATTCTTCCTTCAGAAAAAACCGATAGGCTACCCTTCAAGGCGCTTACAACGTAGAACAGTAGTGAGCTGGGGCTCACATGGAGACCTTCAACTATGGCACGCTACATGTACAGACTTCTTTGTACAGTTGTGCTGCCACAGTTACCCAGGCCTGTTGCTGATAACTAAGCTTGGGAACTTGTACATATACTCCATCCTCTACATGGTATGAGGAAACAAAAGGTGGAAAAATATTGAATCATCAGTAAGGAAGCCTCACAAATTGAGGCACGTTAAACTAAAAAGCAATGTTAACATACCTCACAAGAGGAATCAAGAAAGAGACATTCTAAGTTGACAAACTCAAGCTGAGATGGACAGTTACCTACAGATGCATACCTTCATGCACACAGAGAGAGTATGTAGAGGGGGGAAAGTAAACAGTGCACCAAAAAGGTGACACATTATATAAGGAAGGCTCAGGGCTTCAAAAATTAATGCACCAAGTGAAAGCCACTTATTTATCCTTTCATCCTCCTATAAACGCAGGTCACCTCGCTCATTCTGTCCAGCAACGGAATATACTACCACTGAGGGTGATGGAATCTCCTTCCTTGGAGGTTTTTAAGCAGAGACTGGGTGGCGATTTGTCAGGCGTGCTGTGATGGAGGTTCCTGCATGGCAAGGGGTCGGACTGTATGGCCGGCCCTCTATGATTCTATGGTTCTATCAGCATCCCAATGGGAGAAACAGGAACCACAAAAAGTCCAGCACCCAGGCTGAGAGTGAACCTCCTAAATCCAACACACACCCTAACAACCCCCCCCTTCTCTCACCTACACAAACATTTCACAGATCAGGCACCTACCCAACCCCCAAAAAAGACATGATGCCTTTGGGGGGGAAAACCAACAAACCCCCCTCCTTGTTGTTATTCTTACTAGAGACTTTTCAATGATGGTTTGGGTCCTTGTGCTGCAAAAGGCTCGATCTGGTGGCTGGCCCTTCACCCCCTCCCTTTTTCCCCTCCCCTCCCCGAGACAAGGACGATGCCCCTTCCTCACCCTCAAACCTTCCTAAAGACGCGTGTCATGATCAGTGTGTGGGGAGGGTGGGGGTGGGGGGAGAAGCTTGAACCTCATCGCTTATTCTGTCCACGGACGATGCAGGGGGAGCCCGGGAGCCCTTCGCGCCGCCTCCCATCCCTCCTCGCCTCGCTGCCCGGGTCGGGGGGGCTGATGGGCAGAGACGGACCCGGCCTCCCCCTTTTTTTTTCCCCTTCGGGCCGGTCTCCCGTTCCCCCCCCCCCAGTGTCCACCGCCCAGCCTCGCCCCGAGGGGCGTCTCCACGCTCGGCTGCATCCCTGCTCCACCGACCGACCGACCGACCGACCGACCGCCGTGATACGCACCCCTTGGGCCAAGCGCGCCGCTCCCTCCCTCGGCCCGACAGACGAACGGAGGAGGGAAGAAGAGGGAGGAGTTTGCCTGGGACGCGAGACGGGCGCGGCTCCCACACCCGCCCGCCTCATTCACAAAAACATGAAAGGCGGCGGCGGCGGGAGGAGGAGGAGGGTATAAAGAAAGCGCTCCGGAGATGAGCCCCCTCCCCCCCCAGCCCTCCGAAAGGGCGGCTCCTTCCCGTCACGGCCCAAAGGGGCGGGGCCCCAGGGCCGGAGCAGGTGTCCATCAAGGGTCCGAGGCCCCGCCCTCCTCCCGTCTTCCTCCTCCTCCTCCTCCTCCTCCTCCACCCGTTAGCCAGCAACGGGCGGGGTGGAACGCCCGGACCCTCCCCCCCGCCTCGAGGACGGGCTCGTCGCCCGGGCAGCAGAGAGAGACGGAGGCTCAAAAGCACCCGCCAAGACGGCACACGGGGCCCTGATTGGCGCTCTGAGGCGCCACTCATCCCTCTCTCTCTCTCCCTCGCTTGCTCGCTCTGCCCCCCCCAGCGCTGGACATTCTATTCGCCCCCCCTCCCCTCCGGTGACCGAGCCAAGGAGGAAAACATACGCACGCGCATTTTTTTTTACTGGGGCCGATCCCTTTAAGAGGGCCCCCCTCAGTCCGCCCAGCAGCCGGCGGACAAAAAACACCCCCCTCATCCTCCTCCCATCCCCATCGCCTCTCTCGGTTAAAGGAAAAGTGCGAGATTAAACGACTGCAGAATCTCGTGCCCGAGAAAAGGCGCCGCCGCTTCCAGCCACTGACCTGCGCGCGAGGGCGAACCAGCGGTGGCCTCAGGAGGCCGGACCGTCACGGAAGCCGCCGCCGCCGCCGTTGTTCGAGGTGGGGGAGAGAAACAGAGAGGGGGGGGTTCCCCTCGGCGCTGGCACCCCAGTGCGCGCGCCGCCAACGGAATCAGCCCGTGACGGGACCCGCCATCTTGGAGTTTTCAGATGGAAAGTCACGTGGTGCAAACCACCGCTCGCTCGCTCGCTTTTTTTTAATTATTTTGCTCCTCTCTGAGCCAATCAGGGAGCGAGGCTATTAATAGCATCGTTTCCCTCTTCTCCCCCCCTCCTCCCCCCTTTTTTATATATTCACCTCCCCCTCCCATTCTCTCTTCCTCCCCTCCCCCCCTTTTTTCTTCCCCTCCGGAAGTGGAGAGGAGGCGAGGTTAGGACTCTTTTTTTCCCGTAGGAGAGAGAGAGAGAGAGACGGAGGGCGGCGTGTGCCTCTCCCTCAGGCGGGCGGCTTCCATGGACGCTGTCTTAAGGGGGGGTGTCGAGGGGGTTGGGGGACAATGGACTGTCCCGGCCCTCCCCCTCACTCACCTTTGGGGGGGCAGACTCTCTCTCTCTCTCTCTCTCTCTCTCTCTCTCTCCCGCCAATCCCCCCCCCCAGGGTTGGACAAGGGTCCGCCGCCCTTTCGCGGAGGCTTCCCCTGTTTCCCTCGTGGGTCTGAAACCTCCCTGTGTAAAGGAAATCGGGGATGATGGGACATGGAGTGCTTTCCGAAGCATTGCTGGTAACAGGTGGGATGGCGAGGAGGGCGACCTGGCTGCGACGTCTTGTCACCCCGTTGTTGGGGCTTGATCTGGCTCATGGCTTAGGCTAAGGCGGGTGTCCCCCTCCCCCCACTTCCTCCCTCAGGGACCCATGTGCCTCCATTCCACGCACCCATCCTCCCGCCGACCCTGCTGACCATCCTAGGGAGAAGGGCTGTGTGCCCTTCTTCGACCAAGAGTAATATATACGACAGGCTGCGCTCCCCCGCTAGAACCTCCGGACAAGCTCAAGGTCCATTGGTAGGAGAAGGGAGGGTACTAGTCAGGCGTTTAATATCAGCGCTTAAGAAATCACTCCATCTCCCATAATACCTATTTCCCCTTCAACTCCCCACCCACCCACCCCCCGGGGAGGTCGGCACTGCCACTTCCTCGCGAGTAATGCCAGGCAGAAGGTGAACTGGGCTTTTTTGGGGGGGTGGGGGTCGGAGGGGGGGTGGAGGGTTGCCAGCTGGGGCATGGCTTGGCTTGAAGGTGATGCAGCCTGGTCATAATAAACATGGGGAATCTTCAGGTGCTGGGTCTGCTTTTAATGAATGGAAACTGTCACTGGCATTGACCTCTCTGAAGCTTGTCTCCTCCATCCTAACAATTACATTCTAAGCCCCTCCGTTAGGAGTTGGCAAGATATATATAAAACCAAAGGAAATGGTAGCATGGCATTAACCTTTCTGAAGTTTGTATTCCTCCACCCTTAAAATCACATTCTAAGCCCTTTGGGTGGGGATCGGCAAGGTACAGTATACATAAAACCAAAAGCAATGATAACATTCAGAGCTGGTATGGTACATCTCGGGCAGGCAAATAAGGCTTACTAACATGCCTGATAGGGATTGGGGGGGCTGACTAACACCAAGGCAGCCATCTTCCCTTTTTATTTTCACCCTCCCCACGGCATTCATATTCCGGTTGGCTAGAGGTGTGCAGAAACAGGCTTTCCATTGAGCCGTGTTGTCGGATGGTGTGGCCAAATCGTAAGGCTGCTCCTGCCTATCTCAGACCAATCAGGACGAAGAGACGTGATGGCCTACTGTTTTTGCTTATTGCTATGATAGATCTTAAATTGAAGATGCCCACGTCATTTTTGTTAGTTCTTCTTCCCCCTAAATCAAACTGAGAGTCAGAAGTACTATGTTCCGATCCCCACAGAGCTGTTAAAGTCACTGGCTAATATTGAGGTAGTCCCCATGACATCCTGACCAAGATCTGGCCCTACCACTGGGCAGAATGAGACGCCTGCCTCAAATGGTGTAACCCCATGTGCATTCTGCAAGCCTTGTTGTCATAGGAAGCCATTGCTGCTGCCACTTCCTCCTGATATTCTAGTGCTGTACAGTGCAATCAATGCACTTTCAACTTGTCTAAGCTAGGGTACAGCTTCCTGCATCTTAGGGTAATAAGAGATGCTGCTACCTTTCCCTTTCCCTGAAAGTGATAGGTTGTATTGTTGCCCTCTCCCCGCCCCCATGTGCCTGGCACGTGTCCTTTGCTGTTGCAGTTTCATTCCCCCCACTGCTTGGGGTGGTGATGGAAATTCTGCCACAACGCCTAGTTTTGCACAGGGCTGCAACTAGCGCTCTTTCTCTCCCAGCTTCTGCTGATGTCCTGTCAAGTGAAGAACGAACACTTTTAATTAGCGTACTCAGCAGTCTACTGGCTTTTTGTATTTCTCTATTCAGTGTTGGGAAGAGGTGCCACTGATGTGAAACCATTCCTTACATATCTTACGTGCCAAGTCAACTCTGGCCTATAGTGACCCTACAGCAGTGATGGCGAACCTTTTAGAGACCGAGTGCCCAAACTGCAATTCAAAACCCACTACAGTATTTTATTTTATTTTATTTTTTTTGCAAAGTGCCAATACAGTAATTTAACCTATATACAAGTGGCTATGAAGGGGCGATGTCGGGTGCCCACAGAAAGGCCATGCCATAGGTTCACCATCACTGCCCTACAGTCTCCAAAATGTCCTCTACTCAATAACCCTGCTCAACTCTGGTAGACCTAAGCTTGTGTTTCCTTAAGGAAGTTAATCCACCCCGTACTTGGTCCTCCTCTTTTCTTGCTGCCTCCCACCTTTCCCAGCATTATTATTGTTTCCGAGGGAATCCTGCCTTCTCATTATGAGGTCAAAAGTAGGACAGCCTCCGTTTCAACTATTGTTGCCTCCAGAGATAGTTCAGGCTTGATTTGATTTAGGACCAAGTTTTCTATCTGGTAATCCAGGGTATCCACAAAGCTCACCTCCAGTACCACATTTCAAATTAAACAGAGTTGGTTTTTTTTTCCTATTCATTTTCTTAACTGCCTAAGTTTCACGTTCATACAAGAGTGTGGATTACCTTGGTCTTAATCTCCAGTGACACATCCTTACCCTTAATCACCTTTTCTAATTATTTCATTGGTGCCCTTCCTTGGCATTTCCTTTTTTAGAGATTGGTATGAATATTGAGCATCAAGACTATGGGCTAATCTTTTGTTTTCTGTATTTGTTGAAATATTCTTGTTATGTTTTCCTCGCATTGTTTGCAGAGTTTTAAATTTCATTGAATGTGATGCAAAAACTCAAAATGTGATGGCATACATGAGTAAAATGTGCTGGTGTGTTGTAGTCATGTGTGTTATATATATACTCTGTTTTGACCATTATTCTGCTTTGTCTCGCCACAAAAAATTGTATAGATATCCTTACTTGTAATTAATAAATAAATCAGTAGTATTGTCATTAATGTGGGGAAACTACCCTCTTAATACAAATTGTATTTTAATTCATTAGGGTACTCCTGTCCTTGCTTACTCAACAGGAAGCTTCAGTGTTTTAAATAGAATCATAGAGTTGGAAGAGACCTCAAGGGCCATCTAGTCCAACCCCCTGCCATGCAGGAACCCCCATCACAGGACTCCCGACATATGGCCATCCAGCCTTTGTTTAAAAACCTCCAAAGAAGGAGACTCCACCACCCTACGTGGCAGCATATTCCACTGCTAGACAGTTCTTACTGTCAGGAAGTTCTTCCTAATGTTCAAATGGAATCTCTTTTCCTGTAGTTTGAGACCATTGCCCCGAGTCCTAGTCTCTGAAGCCATGGAAAACAAACTAGTCCCCTCTTCAATGTGTCATCCTTTCAAATATTTAAACATAGCCACCATATTTCCTCTCAGTCTTCTTTTTTTAAGGCTAAACATTCCCAGCTTCCTACGCCATTCCTCCTAAGACATTTCTTCCAGACCCTCAATCATCTTAGTCGCCCTCTTCTGGACCCGTTCAAGATTGTCAACATCGTTTTTAAATTGAGGTGCACAGAATTGGGCACAGTGCTCCAGGTGGGGTCTGACCAGAGCAGAATAGAGTGTTACTTTCACTTCCCTTGATAGACATGATGCTTCTGTTGATGCAACCAAGAATTGTGTTGGCTTTCTTGGCTGCTGCACCACACTGCTGACTCATGTTCAATTTGTGGCCCAACAAGACTCCCAGATCCCTTTCACAGGTACTATTTTCCAGCCAGGTGTCTCCCATCCTATATCTGTGCAATTCATTCTTTTTATCTAGATGCACCACCCTACAATTTCCTCTATTGAAACCCATTCTGTTAGCTTTGGCCCAGCACTCTGATCTGTCAAGGTCCTTTTGTATTTTCATTTTATCCTCTAAGAAATTAGCAACCCCACCCAATTTGGTATCACCATCAATTGTACATAGAATTTTTGTGCATACTTCCTGGGGAGAAAGTAATACATAATTTTATATGATTTGCAACTGAATAGATACATGTGCAGGATTGCACTTGTTGAATTAAAGATTGGGACCTTACCTTCATTCTGTAATTTTAATACATTTCGGATTATAAAATGTCGAGAGTAGGGACCTGTGTTTGTTTAATACTTATTAATTGTAACCCATGCATTTCTTGTTACGTTGCTATTATGTCGTGTCAGGTCACAATCAACTTCTAGCAATCCTTGTATAGTATTTAAGGATGGGTTTTACCATTTCTACACCTACGGTTACTGGGCAGGGATTCAAATCCAGGCCTCCCAACTATTAATGTGTTACTGTATCCACTGCACTAAACTAAGCATCCCCTATATCTTGTAGTGACCCTTCAAAGATTTCATCCATAAAGTTTCATGGAAAGTACAATGCTGCAAATAAACCAATGGCAAAAGAAAGAAAACTGAATATAAGATGGGTTGCTTAAAAGATAAAGCCACAAATCTGAATCTGCAAGACCCAGGAGGTCACTAATTCATAAGGTAAAGGTAAAGGTTCCCCCTGCACATGCGTGCTATTCGTGTCTGACTCTAGGGGCGGTGCTCATCTCCATATTCAAGCCAAAAAGACAGTGTTGTGCAAGTCCATGGCCGGCATGGCTGCAAGGAAACACTGTTTTACCTTCCCGCTTTTTATGGCAGTACCTATTTATCTACTTGTATCTACTTTCGAACTGCTAGGTTGTCAGGAGCTGGGGTTATCAGCGGGAGCTCGCTCTGCTGCGCAGCACCCGGGATTTGAACTGCTGAGCTGCCCACTTTGCAGCCGACAGTTTTCAGAGCCTTAGTCCACTGAACCACCATTCATAGGATTGCCTTAAATCTGAAATCTCTTGAAACATCAGGATCTAATAGTGGCATGTTCAACTGACGAAAGCAATATACTGTATTTAATAATACAGTGCTCCATTATCTACGTAAGGGGTTTTGTTTCCATACAAAAAAATTGAGGTAGATCACTATTAGCTATAATGTAGCATTTATCAAATGCACTTAGTATGGCCTGCAGCAGACTAGCAAAAAGCTTGGTTTCAGAATTTCAACCTCTTGTCTTTGTATGTTAGCAAGTAGAGTACTTGAGAACCAGCATTTCTTCCAGTTTAGTGCAGGAATAAGATTTTTGGCTTGGAGTAAGATGTTACTTTGGAACCCAAAACAGCTACCTGCAAATCAAGTCAGGCTTCTCAGCATTGCCAAGCTATATGTCAGTATGCTCCCAGCCGTTAGGTGCCTTAAGATACCATTGAACATTTTTACTCACTCTGATTTGTTATTATGAATCAGCATGTGCATTTTTAAAATGATTTTACATTCATAATACTTCAGAGGATGGTATTTAAATAATCACTATTAAGCCCCAAACGTTCTTCATATGTGTTATTCCAAACTCATACTTGAAGCAACGTGGGAAGGTACAGTATATGACTATTGTTTTACTAAAGGTACAAAGCTTCCTAGTGTGGTGTAGTGGATGGAATGACAGAGTAAGACTCTGAAAAACAGAGTTCAAATCCCCAAACAGCCATGGAAACTCACCAGGGGAGCAGAACTGGTAAAGCTACTACCTGAATATCTCACCTTGAAAACCTTATTATAGGTTGGTACCAACTTGATAGCACAGAACGCACACTGAGTTAAAAGAATGGCTAAGGCAGGTTCCTCGGTTCAGGCATAGAGAGTTCGTGGATGAATTTAACAAGGCCTTCCTCCACATAGCTCCTGCTCCTAACCATTTTAGGGCATACTCCTGTGCCTACTTACTCCGGACTAAATATGCATAGGATTATGCTACACTTTTCTTTCTCTTTTTCCCCTGGTGTCTGATTTTGTGTTACTCTGAACATGACTTGGGCATAGCAGTAATTAAACATACATTTTATTATCCAGGATGTTGACATTTTCTCTTCCAGTGGCACATTATGTGATTCAGATCATTTCTACGGCAGTAAAAAACAATTCAAAGAAATGGTTATAAAATAAAACACTGCACCCATATCTGACTTGCTTTGTTGTTGTTTTTAGCTATTACTTTGCTTTCAGTTAGATGAAATACAGCTAAATATCCCCCAAATATTCCATTAAATATTTATACATGATTTGTTACAGAATGACTAGAAGATCCCTGTAAGACATACTGCCTTATATGTAAACACATCTTGGTGTCACAAATGTTATTTTCTGAAATTTGATGAGAAAGCATGTTTTGAGGATTACATATGTCTTGATTTGCACAGACAAACTTTGACTTCTGTCTCAAAAGCACTGCAGTCAAAATGATAGAGGACCTCTTAAGAATCATATTTTGACATCTTCCATTATCCTACTAAATTAGGACAATTAAAGTAGATCCATAATTATAGTGGATGCAAGTCAATGGCCATAATCCTATCAGTGTTTGCATAAGGGTTACATAATTTGCTGTAGCTAACTGCAGCTAATTTTCAAGGTGCCAAGACATCTCAGTCTCAGTGGGGACCATTTGGCACTCCAGCAGGCCCTAACATATTTAAGGGGAAGTCACAAACTGGAAACGGTTTTTTTATAACCCACCTTATAAGGTTCATTATGAGATCCTGATTTGGTCTATATTTCTTCCATATTGTATTTATGGCCATGATGTCCAAAAGAAAGTTGAGAATGGAGCCTGTCTATATAAGTGATATGTGTATCCTAGCATTTCATCAATTAATCACAGCAAATTACACAGACCATATACAAAACAACAGTAGTATTCCAGCCAACATGTAATTGACAAGAATTGTAAATATTCTGCACAGGTACTTGGACTTCACATGAGCTGGTTGGGATTATGCATTGGATCATGTGAGATTATGCAATAGAAGGAGTACTAATGTGGCATCTTTGTGCCATATCATATTAAATGAAAGAAGCACAGTCCCCATAATACTTTTTCCATGAATAGGGCTTGTGGAAGTCAAGTATCAGAACAGCGAAAACATTTTTGCAAGGGCTACTAAGCAAGCAGCTGCATTTGTTTCCATAATGCTTGACATGTCAAATCCAGCAAATGCAAAATAGGTCACCAAGACAATATGTGTGACTACACAGTTTCTTGCAATAGTAATCCAATGTTACATAATTGTGTAAAAAAAATTAAGGGGTATGTCTATCCCCTTCATCTATCCCCTTCGCCCTACTACTGATTCATGGGCCAAAATCCCATTGCTTAGTAAATTGCACTATGATAAACCCATTGAATCAATGGGTATTGGGTGAGTCAGCTTCTACACAAGTTCCCTTAATTAGGCCTTACTGTTACTATGACTTACTTCTGCATAGTTGATACAACTTTGTTTTAAAAAATCTGCTCTAATTCAAGGTCTTCCTCCTCTTGAAATTGCTTTAAATCTATCCTCTCATTGCTTGGCACTCCTTGAGCTGTTAAAACTTTAAGGTGGGCAAATCCAACCCCGTAGCTTGACTCGCCCACCATTTCTCTCGGAACCATCCAGCCCTTTTAACTGTACAAGTAGAACATCCCTCCCTCCCCTTCGCCATCCCTATTTACAAGAAAAGTTTGGCAGTCCAAGGACCACGGGGTTGTTAATGAAGCATTCTTTCCATGACAACTGATTGTAAAATTAAAGGTTCTTGGTTTCAACTACCTTTGTGTGACAACTCATTTTCTAATTTTGTCACAGCATGGCACCGCAAAAGTCCCCACTTTCCTGGCTTATCAGGTGTGTATGTATAATGTGCATGCCCTCATACACAAGTAAACAAGAAATTGGGAACACTTTCCTTTTCTAGCAGTAATCCCTGCCAAAAGACCCTGCCTGCTAGACTGTGTTCCTTCTGTGGGCAAGCTGCCAGTAGTATCTGGACAGAACATGTGCGGAATTGGGAGCATGCCGCCTGCCCACCTTGCCAGCTTAGAAACATCTGAGCACTGTCTTGCCTTTCGGCATCTGCTCCTTTTGTTGACACAGCCATGCTGCCACATGTACCAAAAGGCAACACTATGCGCCACAGTGGAGAGCCAGCATGACAAGGGTGATTTACCAATCAGGATGGCTCATCAGGGGTCAGCTATTCCAGAAGCAGGCCTTTGTGTCTGCACCCAGTCCAGAGTGTAAGTGTTCAGAATCAGGAAAAAGAAATACAAGTACTGCGATGAGGATGTTGCCTCTGGCAGCCTTGGCGGGCCTTCTGCTTTCACTCCACACTCCTTGGTGAACCTATTAGAGCTACCGTCTACGGCCCTTCAGGCAGGCACCAAGGTCTGTCCGCTGGCTCATGGCTGAAAGGAGAAGCTGGGTGATTTCGGGGCCACCTGGGCAAGGAAACAGGGGCAGAGCTCTGTCCCCACCTGTGGAGTGGGTGGGATGAAAAGAACAGGGCGAGGAACTGGGTGGTGATGGTGTCAAGGAGGAGGAGGGAATCAGTTGAAGCCAAGGGATCAGGGAGAGGTCTAGAGAGCTCCAAGGAGGAGGGCACTTGGAAGGACGCCATGGAGGTACAAAAGGAGATTTTGGGTGAGGGAAGGGGTGGCAGCTTTGCTCTGGTCAAATGCCCTGCATGGGTATGCAGTACATGTGGAGCCTCATCTACTACATGGGAGGGGGTGCAGCAAGAGTTTTGATGGAGTCCGCTGCCAGCCTTTGCCCAGTGCCCAGTGCCATTAGAAACAACGCCCTGCATCCAACAACTCAACCTCCACTTCCATGCAAAAGAGGCGCTGGGGGTAAAAGTGCCAGCAAGGATGGCATCCGTGTCTCCAGGAAACCTAGCACGGCAGCCAACTGACGGTACCAGCCATCCTTAAGAGGCGTGGTTTGGTTCAGTTAG
Organism: Phrynocephalus versicolor; assembly: GCA_023846285.1. NCBI lineage: Eukaryota > Metazoa > Chordata > Lepidosauria > Squamata > Agamidae > Phrynocephalus > Phrynocephalus versicolor. Next base: position 17,932,593 of record JAHTLZ010003542.1, on the reverse strand, counting down.
ACCTCAGGACTGTGGGCTCTTCCAAGATGGCATCTAGAGATGGCAAGGGATTCCAGGCTCAGGATGGGGCCTGGGCCTAGGGATGAACCACAGGAGGATGAAATAAACTCTGTCTTGGAATCTTAAAATAACATCTTTGTTGCATGCTACTCAGTGTTCTGAGCCTATAGAGGTCATGTCGACTGAAGCTTTCCCCCATTGCCCCTGCACTGGGTGGGATCAGTGGGGTGCACAATGCTGAATATAGATCAACAGTGGGCTTTTAAAAGGTAGAAAACAGCAAGAATGGCAAAATAGAGTCTTAATGCTACTGGAACGGTCCCACTCAAAACTCACATGCAAAAGTCAGGCATCAGTTTCCCTTCAGAACACACCGTTGTAATTCATAAAGCGAGTCATGTATAATTAAGTCTTCAACCACCTAAAAATAGGAAACGGAGAACATTCTAAAACACACCCAGTCTAAGAATAAGCGTTAAGTGGTGTCTCACCCTCCCCTTTCCATGCAAAGATGCCCACTTCTTCACCCTCCCCTTTCCATGCAAAGATGCCCACTTCTTCAGGTGGGTGGGAAATATATCAGAGGGTGCAACTAACGGATCTTGGTCCCACTGTGAAGTCCATTCCGGGGAATGAGCTATTGTGTTCTTTTTCCTGGTAATCCCGTGATGTAAGTGCCAGCAGGAACAAGCCTTTCTCCAATTTGTTTCTACCTGCAGTTTCCTGGCTCCCTGCCAGGGACAACTTTTTTTTTAAGGGGGCAGGTTGGGTTGCTATCCATGTTCCATAGAGCTCAATCAGGGATGTGCACTGGCAGCCAGAGTAGCCCCCACCCTCCCATTTAGTTCCGGTTTCCACTGGACCCTCCCCCCCCCCGCCGCCGCCCACATGCACAGGGTGAGACTCCCACACAGCAGGGCAGAAAATGAGAAGGAATATTGATTGCTTTGTTTTGGTTTCCTGCGTGTGAGCTTAGCAGGACAGAACTACAGTAGGACCCCAATATCTGCTGGGGATTGGTTCCAAGCCTACATGTGGATAATGAAAACCGTGGATAAGAGAGAACACCAAAATGTCCCCAAAACTGCTGTTTTGTGATAGTAACTTGCTTTACAGCTACTGTTTTGCAACAGTAGCTTGCTTTACAGCTGCTCTTTATGACGATAGCTTGCTTTACATCTGCTGTTTTATGACAGTAGCTTGCTTTACAGCTGCTCTTTGTGACAGTAACTTGCTTTGTGGCCGCTGAATTATTTATTTATTTTTTCCTCTGCCAACCATGGATAACTGAATCAGTGGATAATGAATCAGTGGATACAGGGGGTCCTACTGTATAATAGAGCTGGTTACTTTCAGTTTCCCACTATCATGACGTGGCTTCATGACTTAACAAAACACTTCCTTGAATTGCACAGGTCTGAACAGGATGGTTTTGGTTACACAGAGGGTTTTTTTCATTCGATAAAAAGGATTCAATAAATACTATGTCCCTGGCCACCAAGAACTCCATGAGCTCAACACTCATGGGGTTCTAGTGGTTCTAAGGTGTCCAAGTTATCTATTTGCCTCCAAATATAACCTCTCTACTTCAGCTTCTCGATCAGAGATTATAAAGGACCTTCAAGCCTCATTACACCTGGCCCTGTATGGAAAGGGTTGTTGCCAAATGCAGGGACCTGGTAGTTTAAATGTCTTGCTCGTATATGAAACATGCCTCAGTGGTCCCCATCGTCACTGTAGCTTTGGGAACAATATCAGTATCCACATTATAAAGCAGTTATAGGTTTTAGAAATAGCATCATCATCAAATACATGGAAGAAGTGGAGAAGAAGGCACTCAACACCTTCCCAGGGACAACACCATCCCACTGGTTCAGGTATGTAGATGACACCTGGTTGAAAATCAAGACTCAGGAAGTACAGGCCTTTACAGACCACATCAATGCGGTGGACCTTAATATTAAGTTCACTAGGGAAGACACCCAAGAGAACAGGCTGGCTTTCCTGGGTTATGCAGTCATCATCAGACCTGACCATGGCCTGGGAGTAGAAGTTTACAGAAAACACCTCTGCTGGCCTTGCGGGCGGGCGGGTTCTCCCAGGCCCCGGGTTGACTCCTCCTCCATTGCCACCACCAAGCTTGTAGGCAGCCAAGCAGGCGCTTGTCCTCTGCCGCCGCCACCACCACTGTGCTTGTGGGCGGGCAGGCTGGTGGGCACTCATTCTCCACTGTGGTCAAACTTGTGCACAGGCGAGCAGGAAGGTGTTCTTTTGCCGCCACTGCCGCTGCTGCCACCAAACTTGCAGGCGAGCGGGCTCTTGTTCTTCGCCGCTGCTGCCTCCACCGAACTTGCATGTATGTGGGCGGGTTCATTCTCTGCTGCTGCTGCCGCCAATCTTGTATACGGGTGGCCACTCATTCTCCTCCACCACCACGCCACTGCAACCAAGCTTGTGGGCAGGTGAGTAGGCCGGAGCAACCACTGAGGATCCTCTGAGTGCAGTGAGTGGGTGAGAAAGTGGGCGGGTGGGTAGCTCCTGAGCCATGCCTCCTCCTCCTCACTGCCGCCACTGCCTATCTTACAGGTGGCTGGGTAGTTGGGACTCTGGAACCATGTGGTCTCCTCCTCCTATGCCCCCAATTTTGCGGGCCTTTGCACCGCCGATCACCATCCATGGATAACTAAATGCACGGATGATGAATCAGCAGATACGAGGTCCTACTGTACACATATTAGACAGAAAAGATAGGTGGTTTGAGAGAGGGGTCAGGGAAGCCATTCATGTGAGCATTGAAAAGCCCACTCTCAGCAGAGGTGGGGGCCTCAGGCACAGTCTATCTGCTACTTATCAGGCTGTGCTTTCAACAATACCCAGACAAATCAAAAAGCCTTCACCACCAAGGTCATAACTATTGGCCCATACTTTATGGGTTTCAGCACCTTAGGCCATTGTTCACTTTAAGGCTATTGAGACTGTTGTCTACCTAATGAGCCTATTCAGGCCATTGTTCATCTTATGAGCCTATTTCAGACAAAGCGGACTATAAGATGGAGGACTCACACTAACTTTATTCAGACTGCTGATCTGTTTGGATGAGCAGTGAAACGTCTCTATCTCTCAAGAAAAAGAAGTCCAGTTGCCATAACTCAACTTCCAGATAAACTCACCTGGATGACTGAGAATCTTCGCAGACATCATCAAAACTACAAAAGAAATGGCAATACGAGGAATAACATACATCCTATGTTGATATTTAATAGATACTTAGGTTTTTTCGGTTAAAATGTATATATCTTATGTAATACCACTTATTTATTTATTTATTTATTTGGACTGACTGTGCCTGATATTTTTAATAGTAATTACAATCTAATTCAGTGTTAAGACAGCCAACATAGGCTGATCATATAGGACAAGTGGGGTATTGTCCCACCTTTTGAGTGGACTTAAGGGAGCCACCTTGAAGGCAAACTGTAATTGTTCCTTTATGCCTGCAGGTGGCTCCTGGTCACATGTAACCCAGTGAACATTGTAACTTTAACTATCAGTACCTTTGGTCTTTCAAAGGTATACAGAAAAGCCCCCAGTACCTTTGCGAGGCCAAAGCTATAGCTACAGCTTACCCACCCAATCACCCCTCTCTGAGCAGGCAAGGATGATTACCTTCAGTCTCCAGGTCAACAATAACTCAAGGCAGTAGATTTAATCTTATAATTCCAAGAGTGCTTTAAACACACACAGAGAGAGTAACTGGCCATTCCTTACCACTTTTGCTGATAGCTCGGTGTAAGGTATAATCAAAGTCACAAAACAAGGTCTGCGTGTTATCTTGCTGCAAAATCCTGTAGCATATGTCAGGCTGATTGTTATTCAGTGCGTAACTTGACCAAAGTTGACCAAACTATCTCCCATCCTGTACTCAATTTCTGCAGGATGCCAGAAAGGGTAGCTAGCTGCAGAGGAGAGGACTGCCTTCTCTGATGGGGTTGAATGAGTCTATATAGTCAGAGAAAATGTGTGTGTTCTAAATGAAACACATTCTTGTATCAGCTTATGTCTGTCAAAAGCAGGTCCCTTGCTTAGTGCTCACTCCGAGGAGAGAGAGAGAGAGAAAATGTTGAATTTCCCCTTGCTTTTTCCCCCTGTCTTCTAACATTCCTTTGTTTTAGTGACAAAGGACTTTGGTTTGTTGCCTGAAATGCAGTGAAAAATGACACAAGAGTTTGGAAGTCTAATGATTGTTTAGAATCACAGTATCATAGAATAATGGATTTGGAAGATTTCTATAAAGCCATTGTGCTGGAGGAGACTCCTGAGAGTCCACTGGACCGCATGATCAAACTTTTCTATCCTGAAAGAAATAAACCCTGAATGTTTACTGGAAGGACAGATTTTGAAGCTGAAGCTCCAATACTTTGGCCACCCCATAAGGAGAAAGGACTCCTTGGGAAAGTCCCTGATGTTGGAAAAGATTGAAAGTAAAAGGAGAAGAGGACAGCAGAAGATGAGATGGTTGGATGGTGTCATTGAGGCAACTAACATGAACTTGTCCAGTCTCTGGGAGACAGTGGAAGACAGGTGAGACTGGTCCATGGAGTCATGAAAAGTCAGGCACAACTTAATGACTGAACAACAAATAAAGCCATCAAGTCCAACCTCCCTGGCGCTGGCCAGTCAGACAGAGAGGCGGGATGATGCATGTCCCTGCACAGCTCCTGATTGGTCAGCGCCAGGGAGAGTGAAAGTTGATACGTCCCAGGCTGATTCCTCACTGGAGTTTAGCCCTGCACTACCCAAAACTAGGTAACAGACTGGTTGATTTTGCTCTGGAAGGTGGATCCTGGTACCGAACGGCAGCTGTTCTGTTGTGTTTCATTTCAGAACCAGACCCCTTCCAAAATGAAATGCCCATATCTAACTGCAACTATAACTGTGCTCACAACCTGGAGTTCAGTTCTAGGTAGCTGGCTCAAGGTTTACTCAGCCTTCCAGCCTTCCGAGGTCAGTAAAATGAGTACCAAGCTTGCTGGCTGTGGAGGGCAATGTGCAGCCTGCATCATTACTTGAAAATTGCCCAGAGAGTGCTCCAAGCGCTATGGGGCAGTATATAAACAGCATACTTTTTGTTTGTTTGTTTGTTTGCTTTGCCATGGAATAAGGAACATATGTAAGCAAGGAGTTTCTTGCTGACATTTCTGAGAAGAACTGAGTCTGAAAGAGCAGGATTCTTCTTTTTGCAGTTGGATCCCTTTTGGGGTTTGTTTAATGGGGGAAGTGAATAGACTTGGTGGACAAACTGATGCGGACCCAAGCAACATTACAATCATTGTTCTGTTCCCTCTTGCACTTGGGCCTTTGGCATTATATTATTTTGGGGAACATTCCCATTTCGGGGTTCCACAACACCGCTTTTTCACTTTGAAATTCTACCAGCCGCAGTATCTAGCATGCCTGCCTACCAATATTGCTATATGATGCAGTTGGGTTCTATGGCTCCTATTGCAAGAGCACTTGGATCCATATTAGTGCGTGATGAGATCATATTCATATTCAGTCTTTCAAAACACTTCTAGCTTATGAATGTGGGATTTTGCTTTTATATCTATGATTCAAAGTGACAGAAAATGGCCCGACTTTGCAACATCATAGCCACACTGCTAGCAGGGGGGCGGGGGAATGCCAAGATTTACACGGCAAAGCCTGTCTTCCAAGTTGATCATACCAATATTGACAATGACATGGCCTACAGGATCTCTTTTGTTCTCACTGTAATGGAGAGACATCAAGCAAGGGAAAACCTCAGAATCTTACCTCTCTTTTAACCAGGTAGCCACTGGTCACCCATATACAAAGCAATAGCCATGGCTGTTTCATATAGAGCAAAGCAAGATTGTATACTTACACTGGGACAAATCTGGTGCCAATTCAAAACCCAGTGTGAAAGTATCAGATGCAATGCAATCAGAAATATGTTTTAGAATGCAATTTTTCCACATCGTGCCATATCAAAGAGATCCTGTCCTGTCCCTTGAATGTATCTGAAACCACATGGTGGGATGGGGTACTGAAGATTTCCGTTCTTTGTTCTTTACAAAGTGATCTTGTAACTAGAGATGGGCACGACTTAGCGGTATTTTCGTTTTCGTTTTCGTTTTTCGTTTTCGTTACGGAAACGAAACGAAAACGAAAACCGGCACCAACCTGGACCGAAAACGGAAACGAAACGACTAATTTCGAGCCAATTTTCGTTTTTCGTTACTGGAAAAGCACTCAATTGAGCTAAATGGGGAGAAACGAAAAATTTTTCGTTTTCGTTTTCGTTTTTTCGTTTTCGTTACGTAACGAAACGAAAACGAAAAATTTTGAAATTAGCCCACGAAAACGGAAACGAAACGACTCAGACCCTAGCCGAAAACGAAAACGAAAACGAAACTTTTTTTCTGAGTCGTGCCCATCTCTACTTGTAACATACATACAGTAAGTTCAGTGGCTATACAAAGGTCTCTGGCAACTACCGGAGGAATTAGTTTTTTGGTTGTTGTTTTCCTTACTAAAATATGTAAACACAGTTGTCATAACTGTTGATTTTAAGTAGAAATATTTTAAGTTTACTAAATTAGTGAAATTATTTTTTGTTTTAATTTTTTTTGTACATGGCCTGGAGTTGTTCTTTGAATTAAACTTGGCAGTATATACATCAAGAAATGAATGAATTAATTAATATTACCAAATCTTGAAAGACTGCGATCGAGAGTAATCCATGTTTTCCAACCAGTCTAGTTCTCCATAAAGGATGCCACTTTATATGCTTCCCATATAAGATAAGGTGAGTCTCTGTTGGTTTAATTCTTTGGAATGAGTGTGGTTTAGGATAATCTTCTGTCATCATAAAATAGAGTGTACTGGATGCATTTTTTTCAGGCAATAGAAGCTTGTTGTCATAGAACCTTTTTTAAACATTTCCCCAGAATGACTGCTGCATTCATGATATGGAGGCTTTTATCTGTCTAGGAGGTGGAGGTGGGTTTGTACTGTGCGTGGCTGAAATTAACTTGTCAAAAGACTTCCAACTTTAGAAGCTTTTACATCTCAAAGCATTATTCATAACTGAATGAGGCGGCTGTAGACTATAGAAACCCATGAAAATAATTTCCGCTAGAATGTATACATTCACTGGAGCGCTTGTGTCTGGGGTTCATGCTGTGTCTTAACTCTATGCCATTCATTTAACATTCTCCAAATATCTCAATTTTATTTATAAATCTACAGCCCTCAGAGGTTGTTGGTTTAAAAACAAAACAAAACATGAACTGCCCTTGAAAACAGCAATGTACGGCATGCACTTCCATGGCCTTGATCCATTCCATTATTTTGTCCCTGTCTGACTTGACTGTCTTCCTGATATTTTGTGCCAAGCTGGCATTTGTTTGGCTGATGTCCACAATTCATTTATGCTTCAGTAGTCCTCCAGCTTGATTACTTAAGTTGCACTGAGCCAGCCAAATATTCTGTGAGAATCCGATAAAACGAAGGGGGAAGAATTGCTCCAGACAACTAACTTCTGGACTTATCTGTCAAAATAGCTTCTAGAAAATAAATACTAATAATTTTGCTTTTAGTACAATACTAAAAGCAAAACTATTAGTATTTATTTTCCCCAAAGGATTGATATTTTGATTATATACTAAGCAGGATCACACAATAGTGAGTTATTGAGCTACCACAGATTTTTCTAAGGAATCTTCAACCCACTCGTGACCTCCCTGACAACACCATCTTAGCCATAATGGACACAGAATCTCTCTGCTTTAACATCCCACACAGAGACAGACTACAGGCTGTCAGGAATGGCAAGCCCACACAGTCACCACCATCTGAGACTCCGTGCTCACACACAACTATTTCACCTTTGACAATAAAGCCTACCTGCAGATCAACAGAACTGTAATGTGTACTACCATGGCTCCACAACAAAGAAGCCAGAACACCAGCCTGAAGATGACGAGTGAGACCTCGTCGAAACGTCGCCAAAACAACCAGATTTCTACACGGGAAGAAACCCGAATCCACCCTAACATGCATACCTATACCCGTGAAAATCTACGAAAACA
>JAHTLZ010003542.1:17892478-17924439 GCA_023846285.1 Phrynocephalus versicolor | reverse complement strand
ATAAATAAATAAATAAATAAATAAATAAATAAATGATCTCCAACTCATCCTGGAGAAAAATATTTTGCCCTCCCAAATCCTTGGGGGATAATACATACTTGCTCGACAGGTGCTAGACATAGAACAACAGACACTGCGGAGCGTAGCCCATAGCGTATGTTCACCACTACACTGGCATATTATGGTTACACCTAGCCAGCAGGCCCCATATCTAGCGTTGCTTAAATCTCCACAAAACCGTAGAGCCTTTACTTTAGCCAGATGCAAGGTCATGCCATCTGCCGTTTTGTACGGCAGGTTTCAAGGCTTACCTATGGATAAGAGATGCTGTTCTTGTGGTCTGGGTAGTGTGGAAACTCTTGCTCACATGCTTTTTTACTGTCCCTTACATAACAAGTCACGTGAGAAATTTTTGGTACAAGTCCTAAGGAATCTAAAAGTTGGATCTGACCAGGATAAAATCCGTTATCTGTTGGGGTCCAAATCTGATTCTACAACTGAAAAAGTAGCTATGTTTTTATCGGTGATAGTCACAGCACGTGCTTAGGATGCTCATTAGTATTCATTTTCATGAAGGTATTATTATTTTATCTTTGTATTAAACTCATGCTTCAGTCCTTGTGGTAGTCTGGAATATTCAAAAAGAATGTAATCTTTGACTTTAGAAGGGATATTCATTATGACACACTACATATCTGTGCTTTGTTGTATGCCAATAAAGGCTGCTGAATCTGATACATACTTGCTTACAGACAATTCCCCAATCTCAAGCAACCATTGACAAAAATAACTTACACAATACTGATATAAGAATGAAGACTATATTTTACTACAAACCCAGGTAATAGAATAATGGAATTTGAAGGGGGCTACACGGTCATCAAGTCCAATCTCATGATTAATGCAGGACTCCAAATCAAAGTAGATCTGACTATGCTGGTCTACCTTTCCAGTGCTGGAGGTGGTGGTGACTTGAGTACTCCAACACTGGGGGCATTCAAAAGAAATGTCGCACTGTTGTAAACTGCCCAGAGTTCCTTTTGGAAGACAGGTGGAATATATAAATGTATAAATAAAGATAGATAGATAACCAGAGGAAAGGAAACCAGGACCTGCGAGGACAACAGAAAGTTCTGGCCATGTTTAGGAGAGAAGACTGAGGGGAGGTGGGACAACACTTTCCAAATACTACACAGCACTTGAAAGGTAGTCCACAGAGGAGAGACAGGATCTGTTCTCAATTGTCCCAGAGTGCAGGACATGCAACAATGGGCTCAAGTTAAGAGAACCCAACTTTTGGCTGAATATCACGGGAAAAAACCGTTGGAGCGGTACGGCAAGGGAACCAGTTTGGGGGTGTTTGCACCGGTGCTGGAGGCCTTCAAGAGAAATTTGCCACCTGTTATATATATCGTTTCATTTATATTTCTGCATGTAGCAGAAGTTTGGACTTGATGGCCTTATAGTCATCATATTTTATGATGCTATGATTCTGTGATAATGGCATAATAAGAACCCTGTGTGTGTGTGTGTGTGTGTGTGTGTGTGTGTGTGTGTGTGTGTGTATCAATTGATTAAAGATTAGTTGAAAGTCCTTAAGGCATTTTCAGATATAAAATGCTATAATTATTACAGTGTCATCTGCTGCTATTTTCCAAGCCTAGGTTCCTCATCAACTAACCAATGCCGCTTTTATAGAGCGAAATTCAAAGGTAAAGTCAGGAATTCTTAACCCGTTACCATACACTGTATGCAATGACACAACAACTACGTGCTGTAATCTAGCATTCCTTTACCCACTCACCATTGTTACATGTTACAGAACAGAGCTTCAAAGAAAAAGAACTGAATACCAAACAGGGGTCTTCTGTCATTACTAGGTATGAAATACCAGATTAACTCACACAATTAAGTGACTTGTATCAGGCAACAAACCACTGTCTCTTTATCTTGCAGCCAAGTACAAATGTTTGTTATTTGCTCTCACTCTTCTATCTAAAGAAGGTGACTTGACCCACCAAAGCCCACATTAAAATATAGCAATTAGTCTTTAAAGTGCTACAAAATGCTTGTCTTCTTTGTTTCTTGTTTATGCATTTGTTTTGTTTTGTTTCCTGTCTGAAATATTGAGTTAGGCAACAGAATAGCATTTTTTGTATTTCAAGCAATGCTGCCATGCGTGTCATTTCAGAAGCTGCCAGCAGAGATGTCTTGGGAGGCTATGTATGGTCTTTTCAAAATAAAAATAAAAATGGAGTGTTTTCATTCCTCGGTATTTTCCAGGCAGAACCAAAAGCCCAAAGGCTAAAATCCTATTCATGTCCCCTTGGCAGTAAGACTCGTGGATGAAACACAGCAGGGCTTAATTGTCACCACGCATGGAAGCGGTTTTAGGCTTTAAGTACACTACTTCAGTAGACAAACAGCTGACTCCCAAACCCTCCCTGAATTGAATGCCTATTAGAAAATTGCCATCCAATATGATCAGGCGGGATGGCTATATTTATACCCCTACTGTTCAGTTCAATTACAGTGCCTTGCAATTAAGGCTGTAATATACAGCTACGTGTAAACTCCATGTTCCAAAGCATTAAGCCACAGACTCAGTAACACTTGCTAGGGAACAGCAACCAAAAAGGGCCACAGCCTTCGTGTCCCAGAGGCATCTGTTTGGCTGGTATGGATAGTCAGATCCTATACTCAGTCGCTCATTTGGCCGATCTAACAGGGCTCTTGGTTTGTTCATACTGAGAAATGCTCCGTGTTATTTATTTATTTAAAATATTTTAGTCTCACTTTTCTCCTCAAGGCAGCTATTTTAGGTATGCTAATAGAGAGTTTTTGACATGGGCATGGGCTATAATGGACTGTATTTCCCCATCTATAAGACACTCCCATGTATAAGACACACCCCACATTTTGAACCAAAATCAACAAATACTTGTGGAAGGGAGGGAAACAGCAGGGGGGTAGGGTAGGGAGGAGAAGCCAGACTGATGGCAGTGAATGAACTGGACAGAATCCCTGCCCCACTGAGGATTCTCTAGACAAAAAAAAAAATCATCTAATACACAGAAAAATATTGCAAAACTCAAATGCTACTCTTAGACTTGGGAGAAGACCTATTGGTCAGATCAGACATTAAGAGCTCTATCACACATCCTTTAAATTGCAGATTAAATTTCAAGATAAAGTGTTTCCAAAAATATTGTCCCCACAGCCACCGGGCTTAAAAAAAAACCTGGTTATGCCCCCTTTAGTGAGTTTTCCATGACCTACCGGAGAAGTTGGGAATTTTTTGCTCCGGTAAAAAATGCAAGCCAGAAGTCTCTGGGAGCTCGCATATGATCCGGTTTCCTGCTGCCCCCCCCCCCCAGCCTCGACCAGCTCTCCTGGGGCTGGTTGGCACTTTTTAATTTTTTTTTTAAAAAAAATTCCCTTCCCCCCAGCGCTGATCAGCTTGCCTTTGGGCTGTCAGCGCTGTTTTTTGTCATTTTGTTTGTTTGTTTTCATTTTTTTCTTAGCCCCACCAGCCTTTAGGCTGTCAGCATGGGGGGGGGGTCGTTTTTTTCGTACGCCACCTGCTGGCTGTGGGGCTGAACGGAGCTTGTTTTTTTTTAAAAAAATCTTTGTACGTGGGAATGGAGATCCCACATCTTCAGTCATGTGACTAAGAAAGAAGAAAAGCCAGACTTTTACTATATCCGGATCTTTCCCCAAGTGAGATAGCGGCCCAAGAATAATGTGTATTCTCTGCAGTTAATTTCTGCAGATAGATATGCCTCCGCAGCTGGACTTGCACAGTAAAGCCTCCAATGACCAGTCAGAAGACAAAGCTTGCTACAGGCAATTCCCATTGGGAAGGAGAATCTTGACTTAAAACAGATGTCTTTCACTATTTCAGGAGGCATCTCTTTATGCATATATAGTAGACATGGGCACGACTTAGCGGAATTCCCGTTTCCGTTTCCGTTACTCGTTTCCGTTACGGAACGGAAACGGTAACGGAAATTACGCAGCCAGAACTCGAACTCGAACCGACGAATGAATAATTGGGTCTGATTTGTCGTTGTCATTCCTGGCATCGCGGCAATCGCGCGATGCCAAGCGGCACAGAAAAAAAAGTTTTTAAAAGTAAAAAAAAACCGATTCCCAGCCAAAAAAGCAGGCGAAAACTGTCTGAGGGCACCTACCAGGCCAGAAGGGTGGTTTATTGGGGGGGGGTTTCCCCGCCCCCCCTCTCCTTGGCTACTGCTGCGCTGCTCTCGTCTGCCTCCATTTGCCATGCGGTGCGCGGGGGCATCCAAAATGGCGACCGCAATATTTTTTTTGAAATCGTGGTCCAAAAACACACCAAAGCACCACAGAAACATGCGAAAAATAGCTATTTTAAATGCTTGAATTTTTACAGTAGCAGCAGTGGGTTTGTCTTGCAAAAATACGTCTCCGTTGATTTTATTTTATTTTTTTCTTAATTTATTTTTTTACACCTGCGCAATGATGGGCTGGCCATGGGATGGGATCATGCAAATATTTTGGACCCATTCTACCAATCGCATGGCCAGGTTTTGACTGACACTTCTGGATGTGAAAGAGGGCATAAAAAGGCGAGGCACTCCCAGTCAGTCGCAGTCTGGGCTTGGATCTTGGTGGAGGGTGGTCAGGGCTGGATTGCTGCGCTCAGTCTAGTTTCAATTTTGCGGTCGCGGTCACATTAGGAAGGCAGGGAGGGAATTAATTATTTGATTCAATTGAATTTTTAGGAAAAAATAATAATTTCTTTCATTCGCTGTGGGGAATAGCAACGCAGAGTTTATTCTTTTTTTTTATTCTCCTGCATTTTGGAGGAGGATTTCCTTTTTTTATTTGCTTTGCTTCAAGGGGGAGGGAAGGTTTGAGTGGGAGCGGGAGGGGAGGGTAGGTGCTGCGGATTTATTTTGAAAATATATATTATTTATATACTACCATTTGTTTTCTATCCCAAAAATTCCCAACCAAGTTCATTTACTTGGCCAAGGTCCTTTTACCCTGCCTGCAGCTCTGCTGATGTGGGGATTGGGAAGGGAATAGCAAGCAAGCAACCCTACCCTAGTAGCAGTTTATAACTTTTATCTAAAAATATAATACTACCATTTATTTTCTATTTTCTAAAGTTCATTTGCTTGGTGGCAAGTGGCAAGCAACAGCCAAGGTCCTTTCATACCCTGCCACTGGGGGAATAACAGTTAATTATTCCTTAATCCTTTTTATTCTCCTCCTGTTTCTGAGGATTTCTTGATACTAGTGCTTAAAAGGGGAGATTGGAGGCTGTGGATTAAATTATTTTAAAAATATACAGACTGAGTAGACAGAGTTCCCTATCGCCAACCAGTGCACTCAAAGTTCTCAAACACATTTGTTGGCAACAAGCCAAGGGCACCCACCTCTATAGAATATTTTACAATTACATTTTACTTACTTACTCTTTCTCTTGTCCTTTACTGGTGTACTCTGTGCCAGCTTGGCACAATACTGTACTAGCTTAGTGGGTCAACACCTCATTCATTTATTTGCAGTCAGGCACTCAAACAAACATATTTGTTGAAGGGCACCCACCTCTATAGAATATTTTACAATTACATCTTAGAAGCACTTACAGTTCACTTAGTTACTTGCCCTGTGCTGTGTGAAAGTATTGGCACACCCCTTCTACTAGCTTTGTTGTTGTGTTGTGTGAGTATACTATCAGTAGACCCCAGATTTGGGGAGGAACGGAATGTCTGTTTCTCCTGCTGCCTCTGAGAGAGGTGGAGGGGAGATGGGATGGATTCAAAACCAAACAACAAAAAAGTATAACAAACAGGCACGGCAGCCAGACCAAGTAGGGTGGCTGGCCGGTTCAGCATCAGCAGACCAAGAGAAAAAAAAGAAATGCATTCTTTCTGCCCCACTTTGTTTGCTTATATAGGATGCACTAGTCTTGTTGTGCAGCAAGTCCATCACCCAGGCCAGTTTTTAAACTCTTTTTCGCCTGCTCTGTGTCATTTGCGGGACCCGCAAGTTGACTTGAACACCCTCCCGGCTAAGTACCAGGAATTCTGGGACAGTCTGATGAAAAGCAGATTGACAACTCCCACACTGTCCCTATGATTGCACCACTGTACTGATTCCAGGAGTGTCCAGCCTTCCCTGTTGAAACCCAAGTTCACAGCACTCCAAGATTTCATGGAAGAGAATTTACAGTGCGGATTATTCAGAATGTGGACAATGGCCAGCAGTTCCTGCTAACTGTTACCACAACTTCATCCTTGATTACTCAAAACTCACTGCACCCTTGTCAGATCTTCTCGAGGTCTGTCAGCCTTTTCAGTGGGATGCAGCTGTCCAGCAAACAATCCAATGCCCGAAAGAGCCCTTGGTCTCTGAGCCCATTCTGCAGCACACAGAAACTCCTAGCCCCTTTCCAATGGAAACAGATGCCTCTTCCAACACATAGAGCCAAAGGGCATATCTGATGCCCTGTACGTAATACTGCCACAAACTAACCTTGGCTGAGCATAACTACACCCTCTTGGGCCGAGGGCTCCTCGCTATTGAGATCACCTTTGAGAATTTGTGTGCTTTGTTGGAAGAAATCCTGCAGTTGAGGTGACTTACATCCTTCCCTCCTCACAGAACAGGCAGGCTGACATTTTATCCCAACATCCCAAATAGGCTCCCCAAAGTGAGGAAATCCAAGGTACGGTACTTTGACCCAAGAACTTTGTGGCAGCCATTTTCACCCAACCTTTCACTCTAAAGCTCTGGGAGCAACAAGCCCAGGATCCCTTCACCAAAGCCCACCAGAAATAAATAGGTTCATCCCAAGGACAAAGCAGTGTCCCTTATCCAATGGAAGATGAGCTGCTTTACCAGCTGTTGACTGTAACTGCAATGAGGTGTTGAGACAATGCTTCCATAGCCAACCAGCTAGACACTTGGAGCTCTACAAGAGTTGAGGTGCCACCACACTTACACAAACACCAAAAAAAATTCTAGCAGCTTGGTCAAGGCAACATCTACTTTTAGTACTATAAACTCTCTATGGCACAAATCCAGACAATGGCTTTAAAGGGATTTTGTATTGTATTAAAGGAGGGGGGGCACGTTAAAAGGACAAGAGGCAAATAGTCTGAAAAGTTATAAAAAAGTTTTCCAAAATGCTGGAGCAAAATACAAAGACAATCTTAAGGCCATTCAAGGGCAACACATTAGAAAACAACAAAAGCTAAGCTAGATGACCTAAAACTCATCCCTTAGTGGAGCAGCAATTGTAGTTTGGGGAGATACACATAGCCCATAATTTCCAGCACAATTTCATAGGACTGAAAAAGGACAAAAGTCTCCTCTTAAGAAACACTGAGCCCCTTTTAGGCATCAAGAAACAGTCGGGGAGCAAACCTCTCTCTTCTCAGAGACAGGCAAGGCCAGTGATGGTGAACCTTTAGAGACTGAGTGCCCAAACTGTGATACAAAACTCAATTGTTTTTTGCAAAGTGCCAATGTAGCAATTTAACCTGAATTCAGTGGTATCCTGTGTTACAAATGCTTTGGGTGCTATCCTTCAGGAAAGCGAGGATCGAAGAGCAGGCTTTTGAATTTCCCACGGCCACAGCACCCTCACTGTTCAAAAACCTGCTCTTCGATCCTGCTTTCCCAAAGAGTTGCACCCCATCTGCCTCAATGCCCTGAGCAGCTTGTGAGCTCGTTCATAGCCCCGGTTTACTCTCCAGCCACGCTGCTTTGGGCATCCCCAAAGCGGTGTGGCTGGAGAATAAACTGGGGCTACAAAGGAGCCTACAAACTGCTGCCTCTCCTTCGCCTGGCTCTCTTCACAGAGCCGTTTTGAGACTGCTGAAATGGCTCTGTGCAGAGAGCCGGGTGAAGGGGAGGCAGTGGTTTGTGGGTTTCTTTGTAGCCCCAGTTTACTCTCCAGCTACACTGCTTTGGAGGTGCCCAGAGAGGCATGCTGGGGAGTAAACTGGTGCCTCCCCATTTTGGCTGTCTTGAAATGGTTCTGTACAGAGAGCTGGGTGTAAGGGGGCAACAGTTTGTGGGCTGCTTTATGGTCCCAGTGTACTCTCCAGCCACTCTGCTTTTGGGATGCCCGGAGCGGTCTGGCTGGAGAGTAAACTGGAGCTATGAATGTACCAACAAGCCTCTGTCTGGCCTTTGCCTGACTTTCTGCACAGGGCACAATGGTGTACTCAGAGCAGGGCGGGTGTGTGTGTGTGTGGAGTGCCGTGGCTATGAGGAGGCAATGTTGTGTGCCCACAGAAAGGGCTCTGCATGCCACCTTTAGCACCCATGCCATAGATTCGCCAACACTGGGCTAGGCAGTCTAACCAGTTTTCCTAATCTCTTTTATACATTAAATGAGCTATTCCAGACCTGTTGTTATCAACATCTTAATCCTCTTTCATTTACCCAAAACATATCCATCTCTTCCCTGCTTCCTTTCCCACTGTTGAAATTTGCATGACTCCAGGGAAGAAAGCCGATCGGCTTCTCATGTCAACTGATGAAGGTGTCAGATCCATTTTGGTGCTGCTCTGATGTGCCCTCTGATAAGAAATAAGCACAGTGGCATCAGTTCTTTCTCTGTATTTCTTTGACGTCTTCATTAATATGAGGTCAGTTGAAGGTGTTAATTGTCCATTTGTAAACAACCAGTCCTGACCTATGCTTTCTAATGCAGCTTCCCAGACACTCTCAATCTTTGAAGCTTCTAGCAAATGGTTCCTACGCTCCATGCTCCCCGGTTTCTCAGTTACTTCACACAGTGTTAACAAAATGTCACAATGAACTAACTAATCAGTTAATATACCATACCATTAAATGCAAGATACCTACAGCAACAGCCACAGAAAAAACACTCTAAAGGCAATTAAGGACATTTGCTCAGAATAGAAGAACTAGAACAGAAGAACCGCAACAGATGAGATGAGGGTTGATTTTCAGAAGTCTAACATGTCCCACTCATCCATGGGTCCTAGCTCTCCCGGCTACTCCTCAGACTGGCTATTCTAGGTGGGTGGAGACTACACTAGGCCCAAGCAGGGATGTCTCCTTGCTTGGGAGGGACCTGCCCACAGCAAGAGCTCTTGCAATTGATCTTTCTATTGCTGGATCTAGAGCCTCCTCACTTGGCCTGAGATTCTCAATGGTTGTTTCACTGGCTAGATTGTTGTGCATTTCCCCCTGACCTAAAGAAAGCTTTTTTACAATTAGGTCATAGACTCGTAGGGCCAAGAGGAAAAAAGGGCCCAAGGAGATCATGGGATTTTTGTATTTATTTATTTATTTTTACTATACTTTGGATGGTTATATGTTATTAAAAGGATATTAAATTTGACTGTTGTTTTCACCTGACATTAATGGTAAGAAATAAAATTTTAAAAGGGTAAAAATAAATTGAGAAAATGGATTGAACTATGGACAAAAAAAAATGGTTCTCCTTACCCACTTCTTTTCCAGGGTGACACCAGGAGAAATCGTTCTGTCACGTTTCAGTTCCTTGACTTCCTTCTTTGTGAACGAGGGTGCGGATACGTGCGCATGTCTGTGTGCATATGAGCTCTTTTTTTTAAAAAAGGGTCTGCCAAGCACATTTAATATTCCTCCTCCTCTTTCACGTTGCCATTTCTCTTGACAGTAAAAATTAAAGCCTCCAGCTCCATTCATTCAACTTCAGCCCACGGGAATCCAGTCACCGAGGAGGAGTGCTTCCGGCAAAGCGAAAGGCTTGTAGATCCGCAGTTAGTCAGTCGAGGCACGAGGCTGCACTCATTTGGTTACTTTGGTGGGCAAAGCGCCTCGTACTACATCTGGATTGGAGGCTTGCCAGCGACACACTCCTGAGGCCCGTCTCAGGGAGAATGGCAGCTTTCGAGAGAGCCAGGCCCTCTCGATTCAGCCTTCTTCCCGCTTTCTTACGCTGGGAACAGCTGCAGTATTGTTGCCATCTTACTTGTACCAGTGAACGTTGCTATGGGCACTGCTGCCAAGGAGCATGGAACACTGAATAAGAGAGGCTGCGCCCAAACCTTCAGCGCCAAAACTGCTTATTATACCGTGTATTTTACTTCAAATAACCTTTTGCCATGGAAGAAAGTTTTATTCTTGTTCTAAACATTGTTGACAGATGTATAATTCAGCCGCTTAAATAGATGTTTAATAACCAGGGAGAAGACGCCGCTAAACATACGTACTTGACATCAGGCTTATTTTCTGTGATTATGAGAAACGTCATTCATTGCACAACGTTATCACTTTTCACAGGACTTAATTTGTCAAGCATTCAAAAGGAAGATCGCACAAACATTTTACAGATGTGTGTGCCTGCTGGTTGAATTCTTGCCAAAAGGAACGAGAGAGAAAACCAGAGAGATATTAAAGACATCGAGCAGATGATATACAGAAGCTGCAGCTATAGCACTGTCATAAGCATTTGCCACATAAGTGGTTTATTCAGATGCTGCACACATGTGCGTCCCAAATGCAAATAAGCTTTTAAGCACATCTCCACCCCAAGGGGGCTTTGTTGTCAAATCTACACGTACAGCAAAATAGGTGTAATGGGTAGTAATGGGTAATGGGGGGGGGAGGGAGGGAGACACAGAGTGGTGGATATGCATGTTTCCCCTTCAGAGGAAAGGAGGGGTCTGGCCAAGATGCCTCCTGCCAGGTGGGAGATATCAGGAGGCAAGAGGAGAAGTTGGGAGCCCTTGGAGGATGGAATGAGGCGGAAGGTGACTCAAAGGGCTGGGCAGATGCCCCAAGTGCGGATGTACGGAACTTCATAGGTGGTTATTTCATGCCCGTTTTGTCTCTGTTAGTGTTGCAGTTAGGAGTGGTACAAAAAAATGTTGCTTCACGTCAGTCGTGGAACAACTGAAATTTGTCTCGACCACAACCCCAGAACGGGTGCTAAGTGCGACAATACTGTACCTGGTGCTGGGTAGGGTTTTCCCTTGTCACACTTTGTTCCCAATTTCTGTTTCGAGACAAGATACCGTGTAGTAACAACTGTCACGCAACAAAACATTCTTTTCTCTCAGAAAACTGTATCCAGGTTGTTGTTTTTTATTTTGACTTTTCAGAAGCGAAATATCGAAAAACAATTTTAAGTCCCCCCAAAAATGGAAAAAGGAAGCTAGACAAGTTCAGTGTTTGTCACAGTACAAGGCCTTGAGGTAACACTTGTCACGAGACAATTTATTACAACCATGGGAACATTGAATCAGGGGCAAAACCATGTGATCGTGACCAACACGACCAAAACTAGTTGTGGAACAAAGAAGGACATGAAGTAACCGCCATAGAGAGGACTGCTGAGGCAGAAAATGCATCCTGTCAGACCCATAAGCCTGACTCTCTTTCATATTATATTTGTTTCATAAATATATTATGTACCCTTACGTATTTTTAAATTTGGTACAAGGACTGCCTACTTGTTTCTTTTCTGTACATTGTATAGGTACTCTCAAGCAAGAACCATTTGTGGACCTCAGGCGGTCAAGAACGATGGGAGCTGCAGTCCGACAACATTTGGAAGGCTGCAAAATGGACACCCCTCCTTTAAATAACTGTACTTTTAGACACTTAGTCATGGAGTATAGTAGAGTATAGTAGAGTATAGGTGATCCTGGATTCAATCCACAGTAATTACTCAAACCTAGTATGAAATATAGGTGTCGCACCAGTTGGGATAAGCAAGCATAGTGTTATCATATTCACTATGATTCACAGTAGGGATGGATGATCTAAATAATTACAGATCTGTTGCAAATATTCTGGTTTGGGGTAAAATAATTGGAAGGGCTATTGCAAATCAGTTACCAGAATTGGAAGAAATGAACAGTCTGGATCCAATTCAACTGGGGTTTACAACACAGTATGGTACCGAACGGTGTTGCAACACTATCTCCTAATGGAAATAGACATGGTCCCGCCGGATCTTTCCATGGCCTTCAATACCATCGACCATGACTTAGGACTTTGAGTTTCCTTCTCCACTGGTTGTGGCCCTTCTTTGATGCCTGATCCCACAGACTGGAAATATTGGGTACACATTCCAATCCCAAAAGAAAGGAAATTTCAAGGAGCGCAATAGTTATACATGACCACCAATGCTTTAATATCTCATGCAAGCAAAGAGACGTGCAAGGCATCACAACTAGAGATGGGCATGAACCACGGATTGGCAGTTCAGCACAATTCAGCTGCACAGCTATTCTATAGACACTTCCACTTGGAATGGCTTCCCAGCTCTGTCTCCTCTAGGTATTACCTCTGAGTGGGCACCTACTGGAGAAGGTGGGGTAAGAGAAGCTGGGTTACCTGCAGAACAGCTGTGTAACTGAACCACCCAACCACGCTGAACTGCGAACCTGTAGTTCATGCCCATCTCTAGTTGCAACAAAACCCTTTACCTTATATGGGGCAAGAAATGCCTGATGTTCAAGTTGGGTTCAAAAAAAGGAAGAGGCACTCACAGAGTGCAAATGTCTAATTACTAGTAGAACATACTGGGGTTTGGTGGCTCAGCGGACTAAGGCTCCAAAAACTGTCAGCTGTAAAGTCGGCAGCTCGGTGGTTCAAATCCCAGGTTCCATGCAGCGGAGTGAGCTCCTGCGGATAACCCCAGCTCCTGCCAAACTAGCAGTTCGGAAGCATGTGAATGCAAGTAGATAAATAGGTACCACCATAAAAAGCAGGAAGGTAAGATAGTGTTTCCTTGCAGCTATGCCGGCCAGGTGGCCATGGACCTGCACAACACTGGCTCTTTGGGTTGAATACAGAGATGAGCACTGCCCCTAGAGTTGGACATGACTAGCATGCATGTGCGGGGGGAACCTTTACCTTTACCTTATACTAAAGAATGGGAGAAGAAGATAAGTCTATGCTTTATAGACCATGATAAAGCCTTTGATTGTGTAGATCATAGGAAACAATGGATTGTTCTGAAAGAAATGTGTGTCCCTGAAAGCTTGATTGTCCAGATTTGTAGCCAGCACAGTGGATAATAAGCTGTTGTTAGGACAGAATATGAAAAGACAGAATAGTATCCTAGAGGCAAATGTGTCAGAGGAGGGTACATTTTTTCTTCCTACCTGTTCAATCTCTGCACAGAATATATCATATAGAAAGCTGGACTACTGTAGATTCAGATGAAGGAAGAATGAAATTTGGTGGAAGAAACATCTGTAATTTATGATACACCAGATGACATTGTCTTATTGGGAGGCTGTCCTCCTTTGGACATGAAGAGGCAGCCTTTTCTGGAGAAGACCATGATGGAAGGAAAGTGGAAGGCAGCAAGCAAAAAAAAGGAAGAGCAATTACAAGAGCAATTAACTCCTTGGTCATAGGCTTGAGTTTCCAAAAGCTGAGAAGAACTGTTGAGGACAGGACATTTTGGAAGTCACTCACTCATAGGGTAGCCGTAAGTTGGAAGTGACTTGATGGCATGTAGCAACATTTTTTTTTCAAAAAACTAGTTTTAGAAAAACTTTCTAGACAAATTCAGGAAAATCAGTCTCCAATGCCTGTGACAGACACAAGGCTTATATTTCTGAGTAAGGATGCGAGTTTTGGATGCTCTGGACTAAAAATATCTTAATTCACCATTGTGGGAGTTTAATCTAGTTTACAGGTACCTTAAAAACAGCTCAGTGTGATGCACCTGGGGTAAAGGCCTGAGTAGACAGCATTGAGCCTTAGCTAGGTCAAAGTCCATACAGTTTTTTTTTATTCCTACCCCAGTGCTAATAGGGAGCTTTCTTTCTGGACAGGAAGCAGGGTGAGGTTTGGCTTAGATAAATCTCAAAGCTTTCCAATTTGGGCCTTAAGGCTGATACTTCACGTCCCTCTCATTGTTGTTCACCATCCTGCTTGGGACCGGTATGAAGAAATCTTACCGCACGTCCATTGCGTGACGACGGGAGTTCATTCCGACCATGCCCCCTGAACTGAGATTAAAGTGTGATGAGAGATACTCCTCCCTGGCCTCAGGAATCTGCTTGTCTCAGTTCTCGTTCCGAGACGAGAGCCCGTGTAGTCATGGTCGTCGCGGAACGAGTGACGATTTTTGCTCGGTACGGCAGTATCCATCTAGTGGCAAGAGTGCAAAGTGACATTCGCCAGTAAATTCCCAATGGAGTTAGCAATGCAGGGCATAGATTTTAAAAAACAAATGCCTCGAACTTTGCTCCGTAATGCATTGAAGGCAAGGCTGAGGAGAATCGAAACATTGAAAAACGGAAGGTCGGACCAAAGAAAAAGGAGAACGAAGGCAGAGAATTTCAGATCTTATCACGAAACAAGGACATGCAGCAACAGTCGTCCCGGTATCATCAATCACGCCTGTGGGTACAAGGAAAGAGGGACAGCACTGGTATAAGACCACATGACCACGAACAATGTTATCACACAATGAACTTCATCTCGGAACAAGGAAGGACGTGAAGTAACCGTCTAAGGTGCATTACATTTATGTATTGTGAGGTATCTGCAGTATAAGGACAGGAAGACTCCCAGAATGTAGAATCATGGCATTGATAGTACAGAAGATCTGAGATTTCCATTTGTATTTCTGGTCATAACCAATAGCATGGAGCATATGGACCTATTGGTGATCAACACTTTCATTACTAAAGGCCACAGAAAGCAGAAATATCCGATTTGCCTCTTGTTTTATATGACTGGTTTTTCTCTGAATTTGGGGAAACTCTTTGTAGTAAGACACAAACTTTCTCATAATACTACTAATTCACTAATTTTCTAAATCTTCCCAGTTTTCTTGAGGCAAGATTATCGGGAATAGTTTTTCTTGCTCTTCATGCTGAAAAGTTCATATGACTGCATTTAAAGGCAATTTGGGGGGAAATGGTAAGTCAAATGTAATACAACTCCCAAAGGGAACTAGAGGTTCTAAACAATTTCTAATGTATTTTTTTTTGGGTCAAGTCATGCATTTGTAATTTTGATGATGGTCAAAGGCTTCATTCTTTCATTCAGTTGAAAAATCCTTTGAAGTTCAGTGTCCCTACTTGGTTTAACTGGGCTTTCTGATCTCAATCAGTTTATGATTGTTGATTTAAGCTGTCTTCCTCCCTTAAGTAATTATCAGCTATTTTTTGCCTGCTGGATATAATCTGATTTCAAATGGTATGAGACCTCACATTCCTGAAAGAGAAATGTGTCACGTGTCCTCCTGTCAGATTTTAGACCTCACACATGCCTCTTAGACTGTTTAGGGTTGCACTTGTTACATACCAGAAAGTTCCTTGTATACTAGAAAATGTTGGTGAACTGCTTTTTCCCTTTATATTTCCATTGTGAAAGCAATGACAAAGATAGGAGAGACATTTCCACAGTTAATTTTCTTTACAGCAAACATAAAATATCCCATTATAGTAGTCCATTTTCAACAATCCTGTATACCTACATGCTGTTGGTTTCTTAATTGAATGACTCTCTTTCAAGTTATACTACCTTCTTTTGACAAGTTTACAGAGTCAAAACTAGGAGAAAGTTGGGAATGACTCAATTTTTGTTGTTGTTCAGTCGTTAAAGTCGTGTCCAACTCTTCGTGACCCCATGGACCAAAGCACGCCAGGCCCTCCTGTCTTCCACTACCTCCCGGAGTTTGGTCAATTCCATGTTGGTTGTATTGATGACACCATCCAATCACCTCATTGTTTGCCCTCTCCTTTTCCTTTTGCCTTCATTCTTTCCCAACATCTGGGACTATATCAAGGAGTCCTCTCTCCTCATGAGGTGGTCAAAGTACTAGAGCCTCAGCTTCAAAATCTGTCCTTCCAGTGAATATTCAGGGTTGATTTCTTTCAGGATGGACAGGCTTGATCTCCTTGCAGTCCAGGGGACTCTCAAGAGTTTGCTCCTGCACCACAGCTCAAAATTCTGCAGCGATCAGCCTTCTTTATAATACAGCTCTCACTTCCATACATCACTAGTAGAGATGGGCACAAAACGCCAAAATGGCGTTTTGTTTCATAATTCATTCCCCCACCCCGTTTCGTTTTGTTAATTATGAAATGAATTTTTATTAAAAAAAATGTTTCATAATTCATTTTAGTTCGGGTTCATTTTCTTTTCTTTTCATTTCTTTTTTTGAACCCCACTGGTTGGGGTTTTTAAAATTATTATTATTATTATTATGTTTAACCCTGCTGGCCCGCAGGCTGGTTCGGAGGCCCGGGGATGGATCATTTTTTAAAAAAATATTTTTATTTTATTTTATTTTATTTTATTTTATTTTATTTTATTTATAATGGCTGGCCACGTGGGTCGCCTACCAGCTGTAGCGCAGGCCAGTCAGGTTTTTTTTATTTTTATTTTTTCTGCTTGCCCACAGGCTGGTTCAGCGACCCGTGGGTCAGGTCCAGTGCTAGCGGGCCGTATCAGTGGCCCATGGGCCGTATCACTTTTTTTTCCTTCTGCCGGCGAATTGTACGATAGTTGGAGCATTCTTTGGTGTTGCCCTTCTTGGGACTGAGATGTAGACCAAATTTTTCCAGTCCTCTGGCTGCTGCTGAGTTTTCCAAATTTACTGGCATGTTGTGTGTAGCACCTTTACAGTGTCCTCTTTTAAGATCTTAAATAGTTCAACTGGAATGCCATCACCTCCACCGGCCTTGTTATTTGCAACACTTTCTTATAGGATACTATCTTGTTTATCTGGGACATCCAGATCTTTCTGATATAATTCCTCTTTGTATTCTTGCCTTCTCTTCTTGAAGTCTTCTGCTTCTGTTAGTCCCCTGCCATTTTTGTCCTTTATCATATCTTTCTTTGCATGAAATGCCCCTTTAATAGACCCAATTTCCTTGAATAGGTCTCTGATTTTTCCTTTTCTATTGTTTTCCTCTATTTCTTTGCACTGTTCGTTCAAGAAGGCTGTCCTCTCTCTCCTCGCTGTTCTTTGGAAGTCTGCATTCAGTGTTCGGTATCTTTCTCTTTCTCTCTTGCATTTTGTGTCCCCTCTCTCCTCCACTATTTCTAGGGCCTTGTTGGAGAGCCACTTTGCTTTCTTGCATTTTCTTTTTCTTTGGGGTGGTGGTGGTTTTCATTGCTGCCTCCTGTACAATGTTAGAAGGCTCCATCCATAGTTCTTTGGGCACTCTGTCCACCAAATCTAGTTCCTTAAATCTATTCTTCACCTGTGCTGTGTATTCATAAGGCATTTGGCTTAGATTGTACCTGACTGGCCTAGTGGTCTTCCCTACTTTCTTCAGTTTAAGTTTCAATTCTGCTATAAGAAGCTGATGATCTGAGCCAGTCAGCACCAGGTCTCCTTTTTGCTTACTGTATAGAGCTCCTCCATCTTTGGCTGCAGAGAACATAATCAATCTGATTCCTGTATTGTCCATCTGATGATGTCCATGTGTAGAGTCACCTTTTGTGTTCTTGGAAAAGAGTGTTTGCTATGGCCAGCTTGTTCCCATGACAAAACATGATTAGCCTTTGACCTGCTACTCCATTTCTTCTATGGGATTCTTGCCCATAGTAGTACACATGATAGTCATCTGAACTGAATTCACCCATTCCCGTCCATTTAAGCTTGCTGATGCCCAAGATGTCAATGTTTATTCTTGCCATCTCACGTTTGACCACATCCAGCTTACCCTAGATCTCACATTCCAGGTTCCTATGAAGTATATTTCTTTGCAGCATTGGACTTTCCTTTCTCTTCCAGGCACATCTGCAACTGAGCGTCTTTTCGGCGTTGGCCCAGCCGCTTCATTAGCTCTGGAGCTACTTGTACTTGTCCTCCACTCTTCCTCAGTAGCATGTTGGATGCCTTCCAACCTGAGAGGCTCATCTTCCAGCATCATCTCTTTTAGCCTGTTGTTTTTGTCCATGGAGTTTTCTTGGCAGGGATACTGGAGTGGCTTGCCAGTTCCTACTCCATATACGCAATACGGTGGGAAGTAAATGTGAGGAGTCCCAAACTGAGCTACTGACTGTCTCTAATAGGACAGGAGGAGGCAGCCTTGACTGCTTTGGAAGGACCAACTAGTCTGGAAGCCCAACTAGTATTATGAAGGTGACCTGCAAAGCTCTCCTTTGGCAGAGAGTAGGTCTTTGTCAAGGAAGAAAATATAGTTTGGGCAGGTCATACAGGAAGAGAAAGGAGTAGCTGTAATTAGTGGACCTTGTACACATTGGTGTGTCTGTGTTTGGGGAGAGGGAATTTGGGAGGTGAGTGGTTAAGAAAAGGAAATGTGAGTTGAAAGGAGATGGGGTTTGGGTTTGGGTTTGGGTTTGGGTTTGGGTTTGGGTTTGGAGCACAGTCCCTGTCTCTGCCATGCCCCTGGGGCAGTTAAGGCAAGATTACCAGGTCTTAGTCTTCTAGACATGTGAACACATACACAAATGACAGCCAGCAGATTGCAAACATCTTATTGCATGTATGGTGTAATGCAGCAAGGTCCACCACCCCTGTGTGTGTTGCACTTATATAAAGATTTATTACATAATATTTTATGTTAGTTACCCTACATGCTATTAATGGTGCCTGCCACTGAGCAAGACTATGTGTTGCTTCTGGGATGAACAAGGAGAATAGATATCCCAATACAGTACTCTGTTATCCGGCCAGCGGATTGGGACTCAATCAACAGAGTTTCAGAACTACAGAATCTCATATCCTTCATCTATTTACTAAAGCACTCCCCAAATGGCAACTTGCAAGCCAAAGCATGCAAGATGTTCAGTGTAAGACATTATGAAACAGGATACCTTGAAACTCTGCAGACACAGAAAGTTGTTACAGAAAATGTACATCATTACTGTGCCTCCTCCCTGTTATTAGCTGCTTTAATTTATTTTGAAATGAAGCATTAATCAAGTAGTGGGCATTACAGATATCGCTTAGGCTTTTAAAGCAATTTACTTCTGGAAGTCTTGTACAAGTGAGTGATATATTATTATTAAGCAAGGAGATGTTGTTACCCAAGTAAAGGCATGTTGTTGATCTGAAACAAAAGGAAAGTGTCCTCCACTAAGATTTCAGAATCAAGAACCAAAGCAAACTGACCTCAACAGTGCTGGCATACCAAGATTGTTGTGCCACTGGCTGGAAATCAAGAATGGAAAAAAGATTCTGCTGGATCTCATGGTTTCAGTGAAGGAAGCATTTGCACGCTTCTCAAGACTCATTAAGAGATGAAATTCTTTGCTGTGAGATTATAAATTTATAAGTTGTTCAGAGAAAGACCACACACGAATACTTATGCATACATTTTAAAATGAGTACAGTTGAGGAGAAAATCCAAGCACACTACAGCTAATATGGGAAGACCAGAAAAATATCTAGAAGTGCAATAATATTGACACTTTTGCATCTCTGTGGCTTGGTTGTAAATTACATGAAGATCCAGGAGGAATGAAAGGGAAAACTCTAGCAGGCTGTCCTGGTTCCATGCTGTATACCAATCTGGAGCCAAATGGGAACATGACCAAAGCCTATAATTTCTCGCCTTAGTCTGGGAGACCAACAAAAGTCTGGAATCTGCAGATTAAGTCCTCTTAAGGGGAATATGCCATGACACTAGCTCTGCTAAATAATTAGGGCAAAAGAAATGCAGGGCTTCAAATGTCAGGACAGAGATTTTAAAATATGTTTTTGACTCAACAGGCAACCAGTGCAATGCTCTAGGAGTGCATGAATCAGAGGAGGAGGAGGCGGTGGCAGTGGAAGCCCTGCCAAAAGGCTGCTACAGTAATCCGGGAATGAAACCACTTGAGTAAGGACAAGGAGCTTTGCAGGTTCAGGAGTCAGGAAGTGACAGATCTGGTGAACATTAGCAAGATGGAAATGGCACATCTTGGCTGTCACATTCACAAATGAGCAGAGGGACAGATAGTCATCCACTAGAGAATGCCAAGCTCCATGGCCTCTGAGATAGGGGTCACCCAAAAACCATGGAGAGAGAGAGGAAGGAATGGTCAACAGATGGACAAGACGATCCAGATGAAAGACTAAGACTTAAGTCTTGCTGCTGCTGCTGTATTGTTACAGTTGTGACCAACTCTTCATGACCCCATGTCCATGGAGTTTTCTTGGCAGGAATACTGGGGTGGTTTGCCAGTTCCTACTCCAGGTGCCTACAGCATCTGGCATTCTGTGGTGGTCTCCAATCCAAGTACTAACCAGGGCTGACCCTGCTTAGCATCTGAAATCAGGCGAGTCTTATCTATGTCCATTTTCAGATGATAAGAGGGCATCCATAATAAGACGTCCAATAGGCAGCAAGGAAATCCAGACCTCATCACCAAGCTCAGGAAAAAAACTGGTATACTTGGGTATCAGCAGCAGACATGTGAGGCTGAAAACCTAAACAAGAAATTGGGATACCAAGGGAAGCATATATTGAGAGACAGAAAGAACTGCCCCAATATGGAGCCCTGTGGAACACCAACAGTGAGGGAAAGATCTGGGATGTCTTTGACAGAGTTTTGGCAATTTATTCTGCCAGCGAAAGCTAAGACTCTTGGTGACAAAATCCGCATGAAACAGGCAAAGTTTCTTAAAAGCAGCTATATTACATATGTACAAATACAACAGAGTTTCAGCAACATTTTACCTCACAGAGACAGCATATCAACATAACAGAAGTGCAGACATAAAGCATGACAACATGGCTACCTTCTCACCAAAGGTCCAAAGGCTTCTGATTTCTGGAGCTCTTTTATACTTAGGATAACCAATCAGAAAACTGGTTACATCATGCACTTGCATCTACCTTGCATCAGCTTTACTCATTACATCTATTCTGTTCACCTGGGAGTAATTATAAAACTTATACACCTCTGTTACAATGACTCACTATTACATACTGGACTCCATTTTACAAATCAAATAAATATACATATGAAACACCTGTAGACAAACCTATTCTGTGTAATACAACATATTTTTTCTCACTAATATCTAACAGGACCCATAGAAATGGGAAAATTTAACAAATAAGAAGAAAACCAAGATCTAGTACTTCCAAAGACACCTAAAGAAACCAGTCTTGCTAGAAGAATCTGTTGGTGGTATCAAAGTGTGTCAAAGGCTAGTGACAAGTCAAGCAGACAAAAGCAGAACCCACAAAGACATACCTGAGCAAAGTCACATGAGGAAAACAAACTCAGAAACGGAAAAGCTAAGCTGAGGCCAGGTAAAGGTAACAAGCCCATGGAGTACTTTGTAATGGAAACCAAGGAGTAGCAAAATATACTCTCTGTTAATGAGCAACAGAGATGAGCATGAAATGCTAAAATAGCATTTTGTTTCATTTTTCGTTTCGTTCAGTTCTGTTCTGTTTTGTTTTGTTTGAAACAATTGTTTTTTCACAATCACAATCACAAGAACCTTTATTGGCATACATTAGTATGAAACAGAAGCAGCAAAATGTAAAATAAGAGGTAGGAAGTAAATAAATAGGTTTAAAATGATTTAAAAATGGGTTAATAGCAGGCCTTGGCCCCAATCTATTTACTAATATTTACAACAGTGGCCAAGTATTCAGCCACTGAGGCTGTTAATTCCGGATGTTTGTCCTCAAGGAGACGCTTTGTTATACTCTCCGGGGATCCAGAGAAGTTAGAAATGTAAGGGGTCAGAAGGCGAAGGCGAAGCTTGTGGTGCGAGGGGCAGGAGAGAAGGATATGAGAGGTAGAGTCCGGTTCCAGTAAACATAGTTTACAGAGTCTATTTTCAAATGGAACGTTGTAGTATCTTCCTGAAAGAACTGCTGAGGGAAAGATGTTCAGTCTGGCGAGCATAAAAGCACGCCGCAGACAAGGGTTAGTGAGATGTTTCATATAATTTGCTCCTAGTCCTGGAGTTGGCATCAAACCATAAAAGTGAGGAGAGCACGTTGGATTGAGCCCTGATGAGATGGTTTGGCGCTCTATATCCCAGATTCTTTGGTGGATGATTTTGAGGATTTGGGATTCTTCACAGTTGATTAGGGAGTCTAGGTCAATTCCAATATGATGAATTTTGGACTGGATAAATTGATACCATTTTGAGACATAGGGGTCTCTTAATAGTTCGTATGCAAGGGAGTTGGACTCAGGGTGAAAATGAATACGTAGCCAAAACTTAATAGTGGTTGTCCAGGCAAGAGTTGATGGCAAATGGAGTCCCAGTTCATTAGCAATGGTATAGAGATTGATATATATTTGGAACACCTAAGATACGACGAAAGAAGGTGGCAGCACTCCGGTCGATTTCGGAGTCGACAGCTGAGATCCAGATCGGGATCCCATATAAGAGCTGGTTTTTTTAAAAATTGTTTCATTTTTCAGTTGTGTACTCTGTGTGTGGTGGTGCGATTGGGCGCGGGAAAAGGTGGGATTTGTAAACTTTTTTTTTTTTTTGCTGCCCCAAGCACCAGGGGCTTGTTGGCGGCAGCGACGGGGGAACAAAAAATGAAATGAACAAAAAAAAATTTCTTTTGTTTGATTTCATTTTCCTTTGAGGGGGTAGTTTGTTATTCATTTCATTACTTAACAAAACAAATAATGAATAACGAAATGAATAAAAAATTCATTTCATGCCCATTTCTAATTAGCAACAATAAAATGCTACTGTAACCCTTACGAAATATTGGTTCTGCCCAAAATACGGGGGGGGGGCCGCTAAGGAAGAGTGGAACTGTAAGTAAAAAATAAAAATAAAAAAAATTGAAAAGAGTGGGGAAACTGAAGAGGCCAGAGGTGCTTCTGCCACTTAAACTGCTAAGGCACTTGCCACCTTGGTCTAGATGGAGTTTCTATATTTTTGTGTTCATCCACATAGTGAATTCATCTATGCACTGAACTGTAAGCAGCTGCTTTATTTTAGAGTTTTGACGATTGTACATGTGTAGCTGATTATTCTATGTTATGAATACCCAACCTAGTCAAGCAAGATATCTTGAATTTTGTCTTAATTCGAATGCAAAGGGACATTTGGGCTTTGTAATTCTACAAGCAACTTCTGTATCGGTGCTGTTGCCGAGGTCTTGGGTGCACAATTCGTAGCATTTTGTTGTTCTTACGATTGCTCATGTTGGCTAAGAAGAGAGTCCATGTGTAAAACTGTGTTTGCATGGTTTGTTAATAGATCGCTTAGTAAACAAATAGCTCCATAGAACTCAAAAAGTGTTGCATCAGGAAAGCCAAAGGCTTATAAGGAGGCACACAGCACCAAAACAGCTGCATTTCCAACTGCTTCTGCTTCTGCAAACAGTTCTTTGTGCAGACACTGGCAACACCGCATACACTATACAAGTTAATTACACAGCTTAAACTATTCAGAATCTGCTAGCAGAAGGGCCTCGACACCTGGAGTTGCTTTTTCTTGGGCAACACTCTCCTGTCATCTTGCCCTTCTTCTAGGTAGTGCCATTCAGTCCCTGACATGCTAAATGCTGCCACTTGTGATGGCCTGAGGGGAGCAGCTCTGATTCTGGATTCTGCTACCCAGAGAACGTTTCTTTCTTCCCTTTACTTAGCGTGGACTAGGTGACCTCCAGACAGCCGGGGTCGTGACACAGCCATAGCAGAACATTCCAGGAAGCAGCATTTAACATAGGGACCACTGAAGTTGCATAAGGGAATTTGGGCCCAAATCCTGTTACATAACTTAAGAAAAATCATATGTTTCAGTCCCTTCCTTGCTGTTAAACAGAGAAGCACATCACCACTCTTGGAGACTGGCATGTACATGCTAAGAATTGCATGCATACACCATTTGGCAAGGGTTCTTTATTTGCCGGCAAGGATTGGATCATAACTGATAACTTTGCTCTCAAGGAATTTTGGAAATAACATAATTGAAATGAAATTCTGTTAAGAAAAATTTTCTTTATACAAATTTCGCGTAGGAATGCATTGAAAGCGGAGTAATCCCTAAGCATGATCATTTTATGTTGTACAGATTTGCCCCATAGATAATTCTGTTCAGCAAATTCCCCCTATCTCCGGAATTTTTTATGTTGTACAGATTTTATGTTATACAAACCATTTGTTACACGAGGGTCCACTGTACTATGGAATTCCAGCCTCGTGTCTTTCTCTCCCTTTACTGCGCAGGCACTTGGACAATGACTTGTTTACTTAAGTGATACACCAGAGAGGGAGTCTTGTGCGTACATTATACATTACCTGCCAGTGCCTTTACCTCCTGGATGTACAAATGGGATTCTTTCTAAGAAGGGGAAGGGAAGTCTTGAAAGCTTGCAATTTGTATCGGTCAACTCTCCTGGTTTGACGAAAGAGAGCTGATAACCCACAAGTTAGTCAAAAGAGATTCCTACCAGTGACTGGTGATAGTCACTGCTAAATACATTGGTTCCCACTTGCAAAGAAGAGGCAGTGAGGGAAAACTTCTGCAGGTTTATTACCCATAAACTAGGGGAGAGATGGTTGTTCTGTTTTGGAGGGTTACTGCCTACTGCTCAACAGCATTGTTGTGACTGCACAGCACTAACGTCTATTTATCTTTCTGGTTACCATGATCAACTCCTGTGATTGTGCAACACATGCACTTCTCTTTGTCAATATTATTTGATAGGTGTGCTTAATGGAATGGCAATAATTAGCCTGGGCAAAGCTTTTGCTAACAGTACCCATTTTTAAGACTTCTTAATGAGTATAATATTTAACCTATCCCAGATCAGACCAAGAAAATGTGGCTGAAATCCTGTTTGGTGGGGTCTGCTTGCATATCAAGGACGGCGCAGATTGCGGCTCACTAAGTACCTTGTTTTGCGATTTTGGTGTGCTCGTGACCTTGGTGCCTTGTTTGAAAGCCAACCACAGCCAAACCATGAAAGGAAAGCCTTTAATCAGTGTCAAATCTGCCACCGCAAGATGGCAGCATTCCTGTTCTGCAGGGGCATCAATAGATTCTGCTGTCTCTGACTGGCTGTCCCTCTAGACCAGTGGTTCCCAACATAATGTATGTTATAAGGAAGAATTGTTTCCATTCTGTGGCCCCCTTCAAATATGATAGACCCCCCCCCCAAGCAGGGGCATACGGCCGCCATTGAGAATGGCTGTTCTGGACCTTCAATGAGACTCTAAAAGACCCCTTCT
The DNA here is from genome assembly GCA_023846285.1 of Phrynocephalus versicolor. Lineage (NCBI taxonomy): Eukaryota > Metazoa > Chordata > Lepidosauria > Squamata > Agamidae > Phrynocephalus > Phrynocephalus versicolor. The sequence goes on along the minus strand of JAHTLZ010003542.1, from coordinate 17,899,314 downwards.
GATCAGACCCAAGGTCCCTCTCAATTACAGCATCGTTTTGCTTCCTTTCATTCAGTAAGTAACCAGGTTTCTTAAAGATGTTCAAAAACAGGGCAACTTTCCTTGAGGCCAGCCCAAGATATTCTGCTACCTAAGTCAAGGATGAGGGAATGAATCTGTTTGAATAGCATGAGATCACTCTAACAGTTAATTTTTCAGAGTTTCAAGGCAGCTACTGGGTTTAAATGTGAGAGGGGAAATTACCTTTTGAACTACCAGTGCCAGAATCCATTGAAACTGGCCATATTGTCCATGGGATTCTGGGAATTTAATCCAACAAAACTGATTTCCACATTCTCCTCAAGTTACTAAGGGCGCTTTTACACAACCCCTAAAATCCGAGGCATAGGGCTCCCAGATGTGGAGCTTAAAATTGTTTTCCCACCAGCTGCGCACTTTAAAAAAAATTAAGTATGATCATGCCCACCTAAGCGCGCCCCAGCGCATTTTAAAAGTACCTGGTCTCCGGAAGTAAAAAAAATTCTGATGCGGATTGTAAAGCAGTGAGTGCTGGGCTGTCCTTGCCTCCTCCTCCTCCTCCTCCTCCTCCTCCTCCTCCTCCTCCTTTTTTGCACCCTCGCCCCTTTAAGAGACTGGAATGCTTCCGGGGCTGCTACGGACTGCAGAGCGGAGGTGAGCCTGCATTCTTTTCTCCCCTTTTTTCTCCCTCCCCTCACCCAGACTGGAGCAATGGCGTGCGGAGGGGTGGGAACACAGCAAGAGGAGCAACCCCCCACGATCTCTGGTCCGAATTTAAGTTGTCAGCGGATCTTAGGGGATGTGTAAAAGTGCCCTAAGATAAATATCGTGGTTACTTCCCAGACTATATATCTTACTGGATGAGATGTACTTTTACATGGAATGAGACTTCCTTTTTAATATGCATATTGCATTTCATTAACTGGAAACACTTATTGTTTGTAGGCAGGGATAATGTTGTGCAGGCTTTACTCCTAATGGTATGACTGACAAGATAAGAAAGTGAGTTTGTATATGGGGAAGAGGAAAAGATGTGTGAAGGAAGAGTCGATAAGGCTAAATACTGTCTTGAAGATAAGAAAAATAAAATCTGTTGGCTGCAAGGAACCACAGATTTTGCCTCTGCAATGTTGTGTATTCATTTTCCTGGGACAGCAGGAGGTAAAACCTGCCAATTTTGAATAAGGGGGTCATTGCAATAGTAAAACAAACAGAAAACAAAGGGTTTTTGTTAAGCAAACAGCTCTGATACTACATTGTAGGGGCTGAGCGTTTTTTTCCAAGGCACCCCAGGGTGTCTTCTGATGAAAACGAATCAAGAAAAAAAGAGAGAGGGGAGGTAATTATGGGCTTCATAAAACTGTAAGATTTCAAAGAGCTTTAAGGAGGCTGGGATTGCCAAGGAAACCCAGTCATGGTTCCATAGAACCCCTGCTAAACTAAACAGAGAGAATAGATGCACATTTATTTCTTTTGGAGCCAAGGCAGGAAAATTTTAAGCATGTAAGATGCTACATCTATCCTGAAAAACAACCCATCTCCCCACCCCAACCCACCCCCAAAAAATCCCTTCCTAACAGGATACTCTGGAAACGGTGGCTGTATTCATCCACAAGGATCTTATTTACATTAACTAGAACTATCAAAGAGATCTATTTTCAGAAAGCCTGGAACAAGTAGGAACAACACCCCAACCAGGTGGATAAAATGTTGTAAATGTAACATAGACTTTTAAATAAATTCCTGCCATCTTAGAAACATGAGAACCAGTGGGATGAAGTAGACAGAGTGACAGCGTGGAACATGGGAGACCTGGGTTCAGATCTCCACTTAGGGTATTTGTACACGACCCCTAAACTCCGCCGCAAATGGCTCCCAGCTCCGGAGCTTAAAATTGTTTTCCCACCAGCTCCGGAGTTTACAGAAAATTAAGTGCAGCCACGCCCACCTAAGCGCGTCCCAGCGCACTTTTCAGGTACCTGCTCTTGGAGGGTGAAAAATCCCAGATCCGCTTGTAAAGGAGTGAGTGCCCGTCTCTCCTCGCTTCTGTTTGTTGTTTTTTTTTGCCTCCCACCCCTTTAAGAGAAGGAAGGACAACGACGGGGCTTGTGGAGGCTTGGACCGGCAAACGGAGGTGAGCCTGCATTCTTTTGTCCTCTTTTTTCTCCCTCCCCTCACGCAGACAGGATCAAGGAAGTGCGGAGGGGTGGGGACGCAGGAAGAGGAATGAACCCCCAAGATCTGTGGTCTGAGTTTGAGTGGCCAGCGGATCTTAGGGGTTGTGTGAAAAGAGCCTTAGCTACTGAAAACTCAGTGAAACATTGCATTGCTAAAACCACTCCACATATTTCTCACAAGCCTTGATAATCCTTTTAAGGTGAGATATACAAGTGGCACCTTGTATAAAGGAATTAATTTGTTCCAAATGAAATTATGTTCAGCAAATTTTCCTTTATACAAATTTCCCATAGGGATGCATTGAAAACGGAGTAATCCCTAATCATGACCATTTTTATGTTGCACGGATTCACCCCATAGGCGTTTCTGTTAAGCAAATTTCCCCTATCTCCGGAATTTTTTATGTTGTGCAGATTTTATGTTATACAAACCGTTTGTTATACGAGGGTCCACTGTAACCTGAAGGGACATAAAAATGAAATATACTGAAAATAAACACAAAATGGAGGCAGCAGCTGCAGAAGCTTCTCATGAAGAGACAATCCTAGGCCATGAAAAAAGGCAGCCCTGGTTGCTATGGGATGAGCCTTAGGAACTTTTATAAACATGTGATTAGTATATGCCCCTAAATCTGTTGTCATGCCTCACTTTGATGAAGGTGGGGGGGAAACTTGATGACCCTACCAATGTAGTTGTAGAAGAGGTAGCAGTGTTACTCTGTGCAAGCATATAGGTAAAAAACAAAATAGAAATAACAAAAATAAACTGATTCCCCCCACCACACACACCAAACAGATCAAGATGCTTCATTGCTTACATTAAGCTGCTTCCACCTGACCAGAGCTCTTCTCACTAAGCCAAGCAGGGATGCCCTCTGTATGTATGGATCCAATGGTACACATGTTTCCACGGCACTCTTTTCTCCCTGCCATTGAGGGGATGGCCTTCTTTATCCTTGGAAATGGAAGACTCTGGGACAGGACTACCTGCAGACAGCACGCTGCCCATCTGAAGGTTAAAAAGAAGTGACAAGCCAGCTGCCAACTAACACATGCATCCTCCTTTCTTTTTTTCATATCAGAGCATTGAACCGTTTAAAGTTATGGACATATATGAAATGCTGTGTAGATAAAATTAAAAGCAAATTAAAAGGTTAAAATAATTAAGCTGTTTTTGACAAGACAGGGGCTACTGCAATAGCATGATCTTCACCACTTGCTAGATCTTCTTGTGTGTGTGTGTGTGTGTGTGTGTGTGTGTGTGTGTTGCGTTGTTACAGTCGTGGCCGACTCTTTGTGACCCCATGTCCATGGAGTTTTCTTGGCAGGAATACTGGAGTGGTTTACCAGTTCCTGCTCCAGGCGCCTACAGCACCTGGTATTCCCTGGTGGTCTCCCATCCAAGTACTAACCAGGGCTGACCCTGCTTAGCTTCTGAAATCAGGTATATGTACGTAAATGCTGCATCAATTGAATTTCTTCGCATTCACTGAATGTTTCTCCTGTAGGCAAGTCACCCGATTTAACTTCATTATTCTCTCATTTTCCGATTTCACTTCAAAATCTATTGACTTCCAGATGGTCCTGTTCAAGTCTTGTCCTGGTGGGAGAGACTTTTCAGTGTTCATCCATTGGGCAAGGTGTGTTGTTTTTGTTCTCCATAGGTTTAGCCTAGCTGTTTCTGGATTACTTTTTAGAGCTCAAGAAGCAAGCAGAAAACTTTCCCTTGGATTTAGGTGTCCTCCAAGTGGATGGTGTTTGGTTTATTATTGCTGTTATTCATTTTTGTTAATGTTTATATTGTTTGACATTGTGACTGTATTATGTTTTGTTTTATTTCATTGTTGTTCACCACCCAGAGTGGCCCCGGGCTAGATTGGTGGTATATAAATCAAATATAAAAATAAATTACATATCACCTGTCACTGAAAAATAAAATTCATTAGTGGATCAGACATGTGATTCAGATGGAGGTTGATATCTGAGCACTTTAACTTATATCCTCCTGACCAATTACAAAACAAACAAGCTAACTGGCAAATTAAAGGAGATGCATAAAGCTCCTGTTGTGACAGTCAGATATTTTCAGTATTCAATTTGCTCTTCCAGTGACAGGGTATCTTTAAGGTGCCATTTAGTTTTAGCCCAAAGATGTGAGGAGGCCTCAGGCTATGTCAGGTTGAGGAGGCCCCATGACAGTCTTGCAGATTTGATGTTGTTCTACTGTTTCTTTTGAGTTAATGTGTGTAAGGCCTTGGATATGGAGTTTTGAGTTGCATCTTTCTTTGCAGAAATCTTACATTGCTTGTTATATGCTTTTATGTGCTACTAAAATAGTAGCAGGCAACTCTGCCACCTTTATCCTGAACCTAGTTTCCTCTTTGTTAGTGTTACTAATTTAAGCAAATGATAACTATCCACAAACCTCTCCAAAGTATTTGCCATTTTAACTGTGCTACCACCCAGTGTCTCCTTGCCCTAGCTGGTATTTATATTATAGTTTGTTGCTGAGTGAAATTGTCTGATGTAATTCTTCTTCTTCTGGAACTGTTTAGCTTGCATGGAGCCCTACACTCAATAATTAATCACCCATCCACCAATCATCCTTGCCTCAGTTGGTATATTATATTATATTATATTATATTATATTACAGTATATTATATTATATTATATTATATTATATTATATTATATGGTATACAGTAACTCTCTTCCCTTTAGTGGTTCCTATATTGCGGGACAACAGTATATAAAACAAAGCATCCCTGGAATAAGGTGGGTGGGCCTGTTTCAGGCCTCCTGTACCTACCCCAGGCCTGGTGCTGCCCTGAGCTGGCCTCCAATGGGCTTCTGGGGCCTGTTGGTGGCCCCGGAAGTGCTTTCTGGTGAATTGGAACTGACATCCAGTAAACCAGAAGTATTTGAAACAAAGGCCCCCTGGGGTAAGGTGGATGGGCCTGTTTCAGGCTTCCTATACCTACCCCAGGCCTGGCGCTGCCCTGAGAGGGCCTCCGACAGACTTCTGGGGCTTGTCATTGGCTCCGGAAGTGCTTTCTGGTGAACCGGAAATGACTTCCAGTAAGCCGGAACTGACTTCCGATCACTGGAAAGCACTTCTGAGGCCTCTGACAGGCCACCAAAGCCTGTTGGAAGCCCATTCGGGGCAGTGCCAGGCCTCGGGTGAGTGTAGGAGGCTCCATATAAGATCCCACAAGCCTCACCTGGCCCAGCTTCCAGATATCGTGGATTTTCAATTACTGGATTGCAGGCCCAGTTGGTTCCCAAACCTCCAAAATAGGTGTGTGGGGGGGGGGGTTTACTGTAGTATAGTATAGTATAGTGTTGGCGAACCTATGGCATGGGTGCCAAAGGTAGCACTCGAAGCCCTTTCTGTGGGCACCCAATATCGTCCCTCCACAGCCACCTGTATTAGGTTAAATTGCTCTATTGGCACTTGCAAATAATTAGTGGGTTTTGAATTGCAGTTTGGGCACTCGGTCTCTAAAAGGTTGACCATTACTGGTATATTATTATGGAGAAAGCCAGAGATTTCCAGAAAAACATCTACTTCTGCTACATTGACTATGCCAAAGCCTTTGACTGTGTGGACCACAACAAACTATGGCAAGTCCTTAAAGGAATGGAAATGGATATGGAGCAACTGACTGGTTTAAAATTGGGAAAGGAGTACGACAAGGATGTATGCTGTCACCTTGCCTATTTAACATATGCAGAGTACATCATGCAAAAGGCAGCTCTGGATGAATCACAAGCCGGAATTTAGATTGCCGGAAGAAATATCAACAACCTCAGATATGCAGATGGTACTACTCTGATAGCAGAAAGTGAGGAGGAATTAAAGAACCTCTTAATGAAGGTGAAAGAGGAGAGTGAAAAAAATGGTCTGAAGCTCAACATAAAAAAAAACCCTAAGATCATGGCCACCGGTCCCATCACCTCCTGGCAAATAAAAGGGGAAGAAATGGATGCAATGACAGAGTTTATTTTCTTGGGCTCCTAGATCACTGCAGATGGTGACTGCAGCAATGAAATAAAAAGACGCCTGCTTCTTGGGAGGAAAGCAATGGCAAACCTAGGTAACATCCTAAAGAGCAGAGACATCACCTTGCCAACTATGGTCAGGATAGTCAAAGGTATGGTTTTTCCAGTAGTGATGTATGGAAGTGAGAGCTGGACTATAAAGAAGGCTGATCACCGCAGAATCCATGCTTTTGAGCTGTGGTGCTGGAGGAGAGTCTTGAGAGTCCCCTGGACTGCAAAGAGATCAAACCTATCCATCCTGGAAGAAATCAACCCTGAATGTTCACTGGAAGGACAGATGTTGAAGCTGAGGCTCCAGTACTTTGGCCACCTCATGAGGAGAGAGGAGTCCTTGGAAAAGTCACTGATGTTGGGAAGGATTGAAGGCAAAAGGAAAAGAGGACGGCAGAGAATGAGATGGTTGGATGGTGTCATCAATGCAGCCAATATGGATTTGACCAAACTCCAGAAGGCAGTGGAAGATAGGAAGGCCTGGCAAACTCTGGTCCATGGGGTCACGAAGAGTCGGACACGACTGAACGACTGAACAACAATATTATATTATATTATATTATATTATATTATATTATATTATATTAT
>JAHTLZ010003542.1:17865700-17882990 GCA_023846285.1 Phrynocephalus versicolor | reverse complement strand
GTGTGCATGATCACGCAGCTCGCCCCTTGAAAGGGGCGATCTGTGTGAGCATGCACACGTCTCCCTTGCACCCGCTTGAGCCACGGACAGACAATAGACAAAGTAACAATGCATCACAACACAAGAGGAGTATCCAGATGCTAATTACTTGGTATTATAACTCATAGCTAGGGTGATAAGCAATATGTCAGGTAGATTTGGCTAGGAGTTGTTTCTGGGTTTGGAGTATGTTAAGGAAGTAAACTGATGAGTATAAAATAGTTGTCCATGCACATTAGGAGGACAATAACAACACAAATTAATGAACAATATACCTGCTACAAGGGTTCAAATAGAAAGAAATGAACTGATAAGTTAAAAACAATGTGAACACTCCTGCCAGAGAGAGAGGGGGGATGAAAAATACTGGTATAACCGGGGTTCTTCTGACACAAGTTATTAGGTCTAGGACATTACTTTACCATATCCCAGCAGAAAAACTCTTGTTGTTAACTTACCTTTGGTGTTGTCTGCAGACCCTACGCCGAGGGCTCAAACTGCACTTACATCCATTAAGAACCCAGTTTTGTGTGACATCTCATGGGTATAAAGTAGTCATTTCCTCTTATCTAGGGCAATGTCATAGCAGACTTTACTTGTCCTAATTAGCAGGAGTAGGATTTCCATTTGGGTTTTCATTAAGGGCAGATGCCAAAATGTCTTGGGCCCACTATGAATGTTATGTACTAACAGTCTCTGAATTTCATTGGAAAGAAACTATTCTCTTTGGTCTCTCTTTCTCTCTCTTTGACTTAGCGTGCCATACTACTCTGAGCAGTTTTCAAATAAAAATAATAACCCCAAACTTCCAAGTCCACATAAGACAATTTTTAAAAAAGTTAAGAAATAGTTATTTTTTTAAAAAGTACACAAATAGTGACAGACTGTAGGAAGATCAGGTACAGTAACTTAAAAGCCTTTTCCAACAGTTGAGTCTTTAAGCATCCTCTTAAAGCAGGCCTGCCCAAAGTCCAGCCCGGGAGCCAAATCCGGCCCACCAGGCCATTTTGAGTGGCCCACGGCTGGCTGGCTCGCCCCTCCCTCCATCTCCTTCACCCACCCATTCCCCTGCGGTGGCCACAGCTCCTCGTGCTTCCTTTGGTCCCCACCTTCCTTCTTTCCTCCCTCCCTTCCTTGTTCCCCACCTTCCTTCCTTCCTCTCTTGGTTTCCACCTCCCTCCCTCCCTCCCTCTCTTGGTGCCCACCTTCCTTCCTGTGGGTGGGGTTGCAAGGGGTCAGTGGGTGAGGCTTATGGGTCAGTGGGTGGGGCTTGCAGTGGGTTGGCAGGGTTGGGGAGCAACCGGCCCTTGACACATTCTCAGCCACCAAATCTGGCCCTCCTTACAAAAAGTTTGGGCACCCCTGTCTTAAAGGAAGGGAAGGAGCAAGCCTTGTCTGCTTGCATGGGGAGTCCTTCCACAAGGTGGAGGCCATGGCCAAGAAGGCATGGTTCCTTTGCTTCTCTTGGGGTGGCAACCCAGAAGAGCAAGACCTGTGAATAACAACTGGCACAAGCTGATATTCCGTGGGAGACACGCTCCACCAAATACTGTCGCCCCAAAGCAATAAGAGCTTTAAAGACTAATGCCTGGAACCTGGAATCTGGTTTAGAAATCAACAAGCAACCAATGCAGGCAAAGTGGCACCAGTGAGATGTGATCATACTTACACCTGACACCAGCCTGACCGCTGCATTCTTGTTGCCATTTCTGCTCCGGCATCAAGGGCAGCCCCGGGTGGAGAGCATTACATTAGTCCATTTTACAAATCACCAGGAAGGGCACAACTGGGTAATGAGTCTGAGGCACTGATTTTTCTTCTATGCCTGTGTTTTTCAAAGAAAAGCAATAGACCTACTTTTTCCTCTTGCATTTCGTGGTCTTAGATATATGTATGTATGTTTGTGCATGCACATGCATACCTTCAGCTGGTAAATTATGTATGTATGTATGCATGCATGCATGCATGCATGCATAAACATGTGTACATATATAATTTACCAGCTGAAGATAACACTCCATAATCAGATGAACTGTGCTCTAGAGACTAGTTCATAAATATTTTTGACCACAATCCACAATAAACCTGAGTCTTTAAAGAGGTACAGAATACTACTGTATTTCTTTAAGGATAACTTCTACATAACTGCAACAGAAAAGAAAAGCCCTGCTTTTGCATTCATCCATTTAATGAAACTATAAAAGCATGCTCTGTAGAAATCCGTGTAGCTTCCAGAAAATGTGTTGAGCATTTTAGAACTGAAACCATTTGTTTACCCTTTCATAATTCTATAATCATAAATAGATTTCTGGGGAAAGTGTTGTTTTATACTGCCAAGGGATGTTGTGATTTCCTTGAATGGCTCCAAAGAGCTGAAATAAGGTCAGGAGCATTCATTAATCTTAAAACCCTTACATATCATAATTTTATTTGTGAAGATTTCAGCACTCTCTAGCTATTTCAATAATAGATTAGCTTGTTTAAGACCTTTCTTGGTTAACAAATATTTGTGATGCTGGTGTTTAATCCTTTGCCCGGTGGTGTCAAGTTATTTAGAGGTTCCGTGATGGAGACAAATATTTTCATAGAACAAGGTTGAGACAAGCCTTTTGTCTGCGATCAGATATATTTTTAGATTTCAAATTCCAACCCTTTTAAGGAGACAAAATTAAGAGATGGACAAAGTAAGTTAGGAAATAGTGGCTGAAATCCTGCTGTCCAGTTATACAAATGGTGTAACATTTAGATGACAATTGCGGTAAGTATTATCTATTGCATGCTGAGCGGTGTGACATGCCATGCCACAGATAACATCTACAGATATTTTAATTGGCTGAAAGGGACCTTTGTGGGCTGGGGTGACTGTCAGTCAATCCAGCAGTAACCAATTGTTCCTTCCCTGCCTCTAATTTTGAAGAGAACCACACCTTTCTAACTTAAGTATATTTTCACCTCTCTTTTAAGATACGATAAGATAAACCTTTATTGATCCCACATCGGGGAAATTTACTTGTTACACAGCTCCCAATACAAAGAACAAATAAAGAAGAGTAGGTGCACAAAAGAGTGTAAGGTGAGAAAGAAGATAACAGATAATAGAAATTAAATAAAAATCCACTATACAAATATACACTATAAAATATGGATATAAAAAGTTGAATGTGAAAAAAAGAAAAAGAAGCTACAATAGACAAATATGAATATGTTAGACTGTAGAGTTGTAGAGTCTCACAGCAGTGGGAACAAAAGACATGCAGTAGCGCTTCTTCCCACACTGGGGATGTCTGAGTCTGCCACTGAAGGGGCTACACAGAGCCTCCACTGTCTGGTGCAGTGGGTGAGAGGTATTATTCATAATGGATGTCAGTTTGGCCAACATCCTCCTCTTACCCATCTCCTCCTTAAGTATGTGGACAGTTAGCATGCAGTCATAGTTAGCAATATGTAGGGTGCAGTTATATGAATGTAGTGTGGAGGAGCCTGCTACTGCTTTTAAGACCAGTTAATGTATGCAGTTAAGACTGTTACCACCCATGGAACATTCCAAATAAATGGAGAAAACCTAAAGAATGTGGATATCGTCTGGTATCTTGGCTCCCATCTCCAAGGCGATGGTGGCATCAGTGGCGACATGTGAGCAAGGGTGAATGAGGCCTGGTTGCGATAACAAGAACTCACCAATGTGTGTTGTGACCAACGAATGCCAATCTGTCTCAAATCTAAGATCTACAAGACTATTGTCTGCCCTGCGGCACTGTATGGCACAGAGTGCTAGGCAGCAAGAATGGGCATAGAGAGCAGTCCCCATGCCATGGAAATGAGCATGCTCTGTTGGATATTGGGTCTCTCCCAACTCGACCATGTCACAAATAATACTATCTCATAGCAACTAGGTCTGGTATCAATAACAGAGAAGCTGAGAGAAAGCCTGCTTCACTGGTATGGACCTCAGAGAAGCACCTTCCACCATTGTCAAAACTGCTTACCACCTGATAATCAATGGCCAATGCCCTTATGACCAACCAAGATGGACATGTGAACCATCAGCCTGCATCCTGAAAACACAACCAGGCAAAGTAGCATGTCTGAATCTGAAAAGCAGGCCCTGTACCTGAGTGAAAATGCTAGGAAGAAGAATGCTGGTTTTATCCATCCCGTAAGTCAATTGAACTTTTTCTTCTTTCTCTTACCAATGTCTCTGAGTTATTGAGACTATGTGCTAACTGATGAGTCTAATCTGGGAAGAGCTGAAGCTAATTCTGCTCTGTAAGTCCCTGCTCTTCTGCTTTGCAGAAGGGCTGTGAGAATTTTCAACACCACACTGTTACAGTCATTTGATATTATTTTAACATCTGTGGTGTCATCTTATGAAATTCTGACACATATACAATTAGTGAAAGATGACAATTATTTATGTTATTTATTTATTTTAGAGTATTTTTACCCCGCCTTTCTCCTTGGAAAAGGACCCAAGGTGGTTTAGAGTAATGAGGGATTATATACAGTCCAGTACAATTAAGACATGTTCAGGTATTGAGAACAGGGACATCTGACAACAGTGGTGGCCAAACTTTGGCTCTCCTGATGTTTTTGACCACAATTCCCAGAATTCCAAGTCTGTATTGCCAATGACAAAGGACTGTGGGAGTTGTGGTCCAAAACATCTGGAGTACCAAAGTTTGGCCAGCACTGTCTTACAGCATTAATAGACAACATTGCATTAAAGCTACAAGAAAATGTGCACAGTTAAAAAGAGAATAAAATTCCATGTGAAAGTTATGAGTGATGGAAACTAATATTGAAAACATAGCGTCAATGTAAACATATACATTGTGTTTACATTTTATATGTGATCCTATCGATTCATATAAAAGACACATAATAGGTACTCCCTCATTCAGGGAAATCTTGCCTGAAGAGAAAGGTCTTTGCCTGTTTCCAGAAAGACATCAGAGATGGGACAGTCCTGGCCTCTAGTGCAAGGGAGTTTCAGTCTGGGTGCAGCAGCCGAGAAGGCCCTTTCATGGGTTCCCACGAGACATATCTGTTTGGGTGGCAGGATAGAAAGAAGGGCCTCCTCTCCTGATGACCTTAACACCCGAGTTAGTTTATACTGTGAGATTCGTATCTTTGAGGTAGCTAAGACCCAGGTGGTATAGTGCTTTGTAGGTGAAGGACAGCACCTTGAATTGTGCCCGATAGCTGATTGGCAGCCACTGGAGCTGCTTTACTACTTCATTCATTTGGTATCAGGACAACAACTTGACTATTTAACCTGAGCAACATTCAGCCTTGGCACTTACTTCTGAGCGAAATGCAGAGGATAGAAAAGAGAAGGATTTTCAAACTAGCCCAACAAAGCTCTGAGGTTGTCCTGAGAGTGGGACGGGAAACAATGAAAGAGAGAAGAAAAGCATTGGCTAGAATTTTGTCCATGGTGAAAAAAAAAGGAAAGGAACCAGACTCAAGATGAAACAGAGGCATTTTGCAAAGAGAAAAACTACATGACAGTCTCCAAATATACATCTCACAACATGACCACAGTGGTGGTGAATCATGCCACTCCATATACCACCATGAACAGACCTTTAAAAGCTAAGTTGTTCCAGCCCAGCTTAGTACTCGGACGAGAGACCACGAGTTGACTCCATGGATCTCCAGCTAAGATGATGCAAGGATCTTGTCTTGAAATCCTAGAGAATTTCCCATCTGGTAGATCACAAATTGTGTATTTTAAATTGCGGGATGATTTATTGTGCTGAGCGCTTAATTGTGTTTGCTGCTAGGAACTTGTGGTTTCCCTGAGACTGACTGGCTGGCTGGGATTATTCCCTGAAGCCCACGGAGCCTGTGATCATGATCCTTAGGCAGCTGTGCAGATTATATCAAAATAAGGCTTGCTACCACCAATCAGGCTGTTTCTTCTAGAACCAGAAGCCAGGCCCGGAAAGCAATTTGCAACCAGCCCTGTCAAAGCTGAGACTAGTTATGATTCAAAAACCAGTTGTTGCTCTTCTAGATTCCACAGCCTTGTCTGTTTACATGTTTGCCCCAGCAACACAGTTCTGAGCCAGGCCAGGGCTCCTTTACACTCTGGACTTGGACTGGGTCACGGACAGAAGCAGTTTTAGAGCTCGCCTGGGAGTGGCTCTTCGTTAGGCAAGCCTTTTTTTTCCATTACACCGCAAAAGATGTTCAGAGGGTTCAGAGTGAGTGGCTAGTAGGAGGGCTGGTGGGGCAGTGTGGAGGGCAGGGGTGGACGGTGGACATATTTTTGCTCCTACCACCTCACTAGTACAGGCTATACTTAAAATAAGGGGCGATGGAGAGGAGAAATTTCAGCCACTTCTCATATTGATCTCATAGTCTTTGTGGGCTTGGCCCTCAATCTACACAATGTAAAAATCCTTGGTGCTGGAGTCCCTTAGTCATGGGAGAAATACTTTTTAACACACACTCCTGGAAAAGCAGGAAGAAAGGGGGAAGAAACGAGGGGGGGGCTGGTGAACAATGGCTAGAAATTTATCCATGGTGAAAAAGGGAAAGACTCAAGGCTCAAGATGAATAGGGGCCGTTTTGGAAAGTTATATGACAATGCACCTCTTTTTAGAATTTAGAACAGATATTTGCTCTGTTGCACAATATCTATTGCAGCAATAATAAAAGCAGTGAAAAAGGAAGGAAACTCCCCTCCAAAGGGCAGAATTCCCAAAATAAAAACACCCACATATTTTAAGTGTAGGAACATGTGCCTGCGTGTGCGTGTCACAAACACAAAAGAGATAAGCAGAGAGTTAATTCTTCCGTTTGTCCCGGTTTTCTCTTGAAAATAACGGGATTAGTCCTGTTGGAAAAGCTGTCCCTTGTCTTTTGTTTTGTTTTGTTTTTCTTTGATTTTTGCCTGGAAGAAAAGTAGGAAACCGCCCAGAGTGACCTCGCTATCAGGTGGGCGGTATAAAAATCCAATAAATAAGTAAATAAATAAATAAAGCCTTGTAGGATCTCAGACCACTGGATTAACAATGCTGTGAGCTTTAACGTGCTGGAGTCCGGTCTGTGAAGTCCGCCGGCGTAACGTGCAAGATCACGCCTAAAAGAGTCGGAACAAGACTCTTTATTTTCCGAGCCTCCAGTGTTTCCTGGGCTTGGGCGTGTTGGGCTTGCCGGCGGCACCTTTTCCTCGAGTCATCATCCTGCGTTCTTCCTCTTTTCCCCCCCTACTCGGAACCACGCCTTCCTCCCTTCCCTTCTTCGGGGCCCCGCCCCCTTGCGGAGGCCCCAGCCACCGGCGCGGCCCCGCCCCTCCCTCCTCGCCCGCCGCCGCCCCCCGGCTCCCCTTTCCCCACGCAGGCGCAGTGAGCGGGTCCCGGGTCGCTTGCCCGCACGCCCGAGGTGGAGGTTGCCGCCAGCGACCGCGGCGAGGGAGAGAGAGAGAGAGAGAGAGAGCAAGAGCGGGCGGCGATGGAGCTGGTGGGGAGCCAGGCGCAGGGGCCCGCCGGGCGGAAGAGGGTGCCCAACCGGGAGAGGCCGGCCGCCGAGGACGATGCCCTGAACCAGATCGCCCGCGAGGTGAGTCGCAGGAGGGGCCGCCCGCGGGCTGTCCGGGGGGGGGGGGGCTGTCCGCCGGTCTCTCCCTTTCTCTCGCGCGCACGCGCGTTCGCTCTCTCGTGCACGCGCGCTGCCCCCCCTCTCCTTCTCCCGGTGCTGCAGCGGTGGTTCCGCGGGTGGGCTCCCTTTGCATGCAGCTGTCACCCCAGCCTTCCCCCCTCTTCCCTCCCCCCCCGGCGCCGACGCTGTCAGGTGTCCTCCTTGCCCCTCCCTCCCTCCCTTCCTCCCTCTCGACCCCACTCCGCCCCTCGCCCGCCCCCCTTCTCTCTACCCCCCCCCCGCCGCCGCGGTGACTTCCGCGGAAGCAGTGGGTGTAGCAGGGCGCCGGTCTTTGCCGGCACGAGAGAGGGGGGGAGGGGGGAGCGTCGTCGTCGCTGGTGGTGGTGGGGGTGTCATCCAGCCAAGAGAAAGTAGTTTCCCCGCACGCCCCCTTTAGATATCTATGCCGGCTTCACGCCCACGTTGGGAGGGGTGGGAAGGAGGCAGTGGGGGGGGAGGTTGCCTGGGAGCCCCCTCCCCCCCCCCGCGGGGTGGATCGGCAGGGGTTACCCTTCTTCCCACCCACCCCTCATCGGCAACCCCCCTCCCCCCAATTACTGTAAGGGACGGGGGCTGGAAGGCATGGGGCTGGGGTGGGTTCAGGAGTCAGAACTCTTGGGGGGAATGTGGCCGTGCCTTAACCTGGCTTCTCTCTCCTGGTATCAGTTCCAATACCTTGTAGAGATGTGGCTTCTGAAGACCAGCTGTCTTCTTGGGTTTCATGGCATTCCATGTATGCGCTTTGTTTGCCTTGTACCACTGCTTTTGGGAACTGGTAGTTGTCAAGTGGGAATTGAGTTATCGCAGTTTGCAAGCCCTATTAGGGTTGCTATATTTAAGGGTTTCCCAATCTCTCTCTCTCTCTCTTGATCTCTCTCAATCTCTCTCGATCTCTCTCACACCTACATCCACACCCACACACCATGAGTTTCTGTGGCTATGCAGGGTTTTGAACCCGGATCTCTTGGGTCCTAGTCCATCATATTATGCATGGCTATACCATACTGGCTATCCAACCAATAGTGGTACAACATATACATTTGCAGAAGTAGGTTCAGAACCAAGCAAGGTTATTCCATGGTAGATCTAGAACTGCTTAAAACTGGCACAGTCTGCCCCACTCAATCAGTAGTTCCTGTCCTCGAGGAACTCAGGCGTTCTTGGACTGCAAGTCCCAGAAAATCTGGCCAGCGCTGCTAGTGGGGGAAGGCATCTGGGAGTTGCAGTCCCAGAACACATAGTCTTGCTCAACTACTGTTTCTGTCACCTCTCACCTTTGGCTGAGCTTAGCTGTGCAGTCCAACCCCGTAATATCTGGAGGAGCCATTCTTTTTATTCCATGCTGGGTTTAGCATTTCACAATACAGTACTTTCTGCTGTTAAGCACAGGCCACAGAGTTCCCTAATGAATAGACATTGGTTTTATTAAATTGCAGAGCAGGAATGAGTTGAAAGATGGCAAAATTTTGACTTAACCCCTTTAACAACAGTGAGTCCCAGGTGTTAATACTTAGCACTATCCCATAAATTAAAAAAAACCTTCTTGTTGATTTCTGTGTATCTGGGCCCTCTTAAGGAGAAGTAAATGCTTGCTGAGTTTCCTGCTTACTTCTTTGGAGGAGTGAGAGAAATGCGGAAGTATATCTATGTACAGTATGTTGTCTATGGTGAGATTTGTCTTAAAACTGAAGCAAGCACAACAGCAAAGCCTTTAGAATCTAAAGTTTAGAACTTTAGATGTTGGGTGGTCACGTAGGCTGCTCCTGCCTATACTTAATATATACTGTTGCTGTGGAAAGAATATAAAGAAGGGACTTCCCTTGACTTGTTTCTTATCTAATGTATAGTTAAGCAAGCCCATGTCTGTCTAGAAGATTCATAGATCGTACTTACTGATAACTCTGTTTTTTTTTTTTTGCCACTTTCTTCTTTTGATTTTGAATGTTGTAACATATTGGCCAGGGAAGTGGGCTGTTACCATTCTGTTTTGTGACAGTGCTTGTAATGAGTTTAGTTTCCACTCTCCCCCCCTTTTCTGGCATCTTGTTATTTTCATTCTGTCGTTTGTAATAGTTTGGAGAATTCAACCCCACCATCCCCCTAAAAAACATTAAGATTTCTAGCTTACTATGGATTTCATTCATAGGGGGTTGAGGAGTATAGAGGCAAAAACCGTCCTTTATGGTTCACTGAATTTTCCTAAGTCGAGTATGCTGGATATGCATTTGACCAGGGTGTGTTCTCACATTTGTGGTGTATATTGCATGTTGTTGTAGGACCTCTTACAGTATGACATTTTATATTGTGGAGCACTGATTTCTTCAGCAGACTCATTGCTGTAAGATATGTACACCGTGTTTTTCACTCTATAAAACACACCTATCCACTTAATTTTTAGAGGAGGAAAACAAAAAATATTTTGCCTAAGATTTCACCGCAGGGTAATCTTGGCTGCAAAAAGGGGGGGGGGCAGAAGGCTCCATGGAGGAGACCTCCTTGCAAACGACGTGATTTTTGACTGGGGAATCCAGGCTGCAAAAGGGGAGGCTCGGTTGCAAACGAGGTGATTCGGACTGTGAAATCCAGGCTTCAGAAGGGGAGGTTTGCAAACAAGTTGATTGTGACTGTGGAATCCAAGCTGCAGCAGGGGATGGGAGAGGCTTAGGGCAGGTAACTTCTCTCTAAATGAAAATCTATGATATATATGTAGTGGAGACTACTGTATTCACTCTGTAAGCTGGGGGGAACCGGCAGCTTTTTACTTTTCAGGGGGAGAAGTGCATCTTATAGAGCGAAAAATATGGTATATGAATTATGCCAAGTCTTGAATTCAGGCACTTCCCCTTCTTATAAGAAATATCGTTCTCTTGGCAAACCAACTTCACCTGGCTGATCCCAAAGATCTGCTGGTGAAGCCACTCTGCTGGCTCAAATCTTCTGGTAGAAAAGCCAGTAAATGGACAGAACAAGAGAATAGCATTGCTAAACCAGACACAGATACAGTGACCACCCCACCTATCGCGGGGGTTAGGGACCCAACCCAACCTGTGATAATTGAAAAACCATGATATGCAGGGGGCCTAGTGGGAGGCTGTTGTACTTACCCCAGCCTGGCTCTTCCCCCAAACGGGCCTGCGAGGGCCTTTCCAGGCCTTCTAGAGGGCCCCAAAGGGTCTTTCTGCAAACCGGAAATGACTTCTGGTCCTGATCACCGAAAAACATTTCTGAGGCCTCCGACAGGCTTAGAAAACCCCTTGAAGGCCCCAGAAATGATTTTTGGCGAACTGGAAGTGACTTCCGGTTTTCAGGAAAGACATTTTGGGGGCTTCAGAAGGCCCGGAAAGGCCCTCACAGGCCCGTTCGGGGCAGCGCCAGTCCTGGGGTAAGTAAGGGAGGCCTGAAAAAGGCCTTTCCCCCCTCACCCCAGGGGGGCTTTTTTCATATACTGTGGACCGGAGTATATGAACCACGAACGGGTGGGGGAACCACTGTAGCTTCCAGGACACAGTGGCAGTGACAGCACCAAGTTAGGCTTGTGTGAAGCTATTCCTGAGTTTGGAGGGGTTGGATTCAGAACAGATTCCAGTGGCATAGTGTTAGATCAGCTGGTCCTTGGTCATCTTGGCCAGTTAAGATTGCACCATTCATCATAAGTGAAGTAGACTCATTAAGCTAAATGATGCTTGAATTAGTCATTACTAAGTTGTCCAGTGGATTCTGATGAGTCTTCTCTAAGTGTGGCTAACCCTATATCTTAGCAGTTATAAACAATTACTTTTGAATATTCCAACTTGAGTGATATCTGAATCTATCCCAGATAAATATGAATGAAACAACTTTTATCTAATGGTATATGCAGCATAACAACTTCATTCTGAAAGTTTGAATAAACATGCTTTATTTTCTTATTGGCTGGTACATAATAACAGCTTATTTAGAGGCTATCATATAAGTGTGGGGCCCTCTTTCAGTGAATCTGTAGGAATGAGAAAGAAAAAGTAGTTAATTAGTGCTTTTGTCTTCTAATGGCAGCCCAGTATTTTATATTCTAGCATGTTGGTAACCATACCTATACCACCCTCTAAGGAAAAGCAACTCTTCTGCAGGAAGAAGCTAAAAGGAAAAAATGCATAGAATTTAGTTTAAACTGCAACTCTTGCAGTGACACAAGAAAATTTTTTATTTATGGATTCATTTATTGATTTTTACATTTATATCTCACTCATCTAGTGCTATGGCACCTCTCTGGGCAGCTGACAACTCTTAGAACACAACTACCCAGTCCAATCCACAAGGGCATGTATAAAGAAAACAAATGAACATTAAAACCCAGGATGTGGCAAAAAAAGGAAGAAAACCTGGAAATGACCTGAGACTGTTGGTATTCCTGACTAAACCCATTAAAACAGTGAGATTTAAATACATGTTGGCTCACAATTCAGCAGTTGATTCAACATGTCTACTCTAGCTGGGCTTAGTGATAAGATTTAAGCCAATGCTGTTTATGTGCTCTTGCTATAAAAAAGAGTAAAGAACAGAAAATTTGGAGTGGGTTTTCTTGAAAATTGCACTTAGAGAGGCTTGTATTATGGATGTTTTAATAAGTGTATGTAAAATTAGAAAGCATTATTTATCCCAAGCATGTAGGAGTACAAGAAGCCTTAAACATCAGACTCACATTCTGTTGCCATGCATGCGGGAGTGAAAGTTACAGTTGTTTATCTGGGGCTAGCATAAATTTCCATTTACCATCAAACCTAGTTTCGTTGTCTTGTGGGAAGTTCATGTTCAGGCCTGTGGGCTGTTGATAGCTAGGGCGAAACATACCTTCCTGGGTTTTTCATGTAATGCAGGGGTGTCCAAACTTTTTGCAAGGAGAGCCAGATTTGGTGAGTTGAAAATGTGTGGGGGGCGACCATTCAGCCGCTCTTGGCCCCCGGGCTGGATTTTGGACAAGCCTAGGACATGCATGGAGGTGGGGAGGACGCTGCAGCAACGGAGCCAGGGGCAGGTAGGCTGGGCAGGTGGCTGGGGGGACGGACGGAGGCAGGGAGGGCAGGCAAACCGTAAAACTGCAAGCTGATGTCTCCCATCCAGTATTGGAAGGGGCCAGCTGGTGGGGATTCATGGCAGGCTGAGCCAGTGGGGAGAAGAGGCTGCGGGCCACTCGAAATTTGAAAACGGGCTGCATTTCCCCCCCCCGGGCCTGACTTTGGACATGCCTGATGTAATGGCAAGCTCATGTGTGATGACAGGCCCTGGGAGATGCAATCCAAGACAACTGGAGGGCAGTAGCTGCTAACCCCAGTTTAGTGCTGCATTGTAGATGAGCAAAAAGTGGCAGTGGGGATGTTGTTGGACTTCAACTTCCAGCATCCCTTACCAATGGTTATGTTATCTTGGGTTGAGCAGAGTTGCAACCCTTTCACTTTTGCCCTACCAGACACAGCTTGAAAGAGATTAGAAACAGGTTTTCCCTGACTGAAGTTTGTTTATTCATTTGGCCCAGCAGCTTGTTAAAGTCTAATGAGGATTCTTGTGAACAAGCCATAATAATAAGCAATGGTTTAAAGTTGGCCTTTTCAGACAAATCAGGGTTATAGGTTGTGAAAAGAAAGATAGTGTGCAGGATGGGAAGGTTTCACCCTTCCCTTCACTATTGAAGTGTCCAATTACACGAAATGCCCCTTGTTTAATTAGGACTGGAAGATTCCTCCAGGAATTAGCTTTGCCAGAGTAACAACAAAAGTTCATTTATTGAGGCTCCTGAAGGAAATTATTCTGTGCTCATCAATAAGGCCCGGTATCCTGTCTGTCCTACTTAAGAGTAGAAACATAGCACAGCAGTGTTTTTTTCCTGAATATTAACTAGTTTGAAGACTAGGGTGCTGAAACAAAATGTTCCATCAGTCATGTACGTGACTTCATATATAAGAAAAATTTGGTTCAGTAAGATAACAGTTCTTCTCTATTGTGTTTGTATGTTTTCTTATTCTGAGCACCAGGGTAACCTTATCATGAATAGATCACATTTGTGTGTGATCCGATTTGTATGTGATCTTTTAAAAAACTGGAGCTTCACTAATAAAAATGGTAAAGCTTCCCTCCACACATGCGTGCTAGTCGTGTCCAGCTCTAGGGGCGGTGCTCATCTCCGTATTCAAGGTGAAGAGCCAGCGTTGTGCAACTCCGTGGCCATGTGGCCGGCATGGCTGCAAGGAAACACTGTTTTGCCTTTCTGCTTTTTACTGCAGTAACTGTCTATCTGCTTCATTTTACATGCTTTTGAACTGCTAGGTTGGCAGGAGCTGGGGTTATCAGTGGGAGCTCACCCGGGATTCGAACTGCTGAGCTGCCAACAGTTTTCGGAGCCTTCATCTGCTGGGCCACCACGCCCCTAATGGCTTCACGAATGGCTCATAAATAGCATGTGGCATGTTTTCCACGTTTAAATGCAGATCACACTCAGTCACAATGTCAAGAAGTTCTGGGAGACCGTGAGGGGACCTGGCTTGTGTCTCTGGCTGGTTAGAAAGGCAATGCGTCATCAGTGTTCCAAGTTTGGATGTAGTACAAGACAAACCATGGGGTCAGGAGTCAGTGACTTGTTTAGCCACTCCCGCTGAGGGCAGAATGCCAAAGGGGATGATCAGGCAGGGTCCACGGGCACATTTACTCCATTAAGTGGTAATATGCAAACCAGCTGCTATGTCAGGCATGAAATACACGTTCTGCCTTCTTCAAAAATGTGCAATCACCGATTTCTTATAAGTTGCATAGCAGGCAGCTCCACAAGAACTTCTCGTGTTGTGGTTTTTTTTTTGCTTGATTTTGTACAAACTGAAAAGTTTTGTATGTTCTGATTATTTACATGCATATTCTCATTTTGTCATTTGTTTCTCTTAACTTGCTCTGAAACTGTAGAGTCTTAAGCTCTTAACAACCATTAAAATATCTCTGTTTAGAGAATGTTAGTGGCTTTGACAGGATATCCTCATACTGGGCCAAGCTCTATATTTTTAAAAAAGAAGGCATATCTTTTGTATAGAAGATTGGATTGTGAGACGTCCATATATGGATTTCTTCAGAATGCAATTTGCTTATAAACACACTGACTTAAAAACCTAGACTTTAGATAAGGCATCTCTTATTTGTGTATCTTATGAAATATGTTTGTTTAAACCTCTGATGGCAGTTAAGACGTTTTAGTTCATCTACTTCTGGTCTGGTTATGTAAAGAATGTGTGAACATTTCTAAAGAGGAAACAGCTATGAACAAATAAGAGGAAACTAAACAAAGTCCTCATGATGCTGAAAGCCTTAAAGTATGATGGCAATGGCACTCAGTTGTTTGCTGTGGGATTGCAAAAATTTTCCAGTTATTATTGAATTACTTTCCATATTAGCAAATTAGGGCAAACCAATTTAGACGTTATTTTGTCACATAAATTAAAACAGTTGGATTTGAATTTCATGGCTCAAGAGAATAGAGTCACAAGTTACTTCTTGAGCATTTTAATATATATTTTGTGTGTATACGGCCATTTTCTTGTGCACAAACGTTTATAGCAAAAATAGAGGTAGCTGATGTTGTCGTACATTGTATCACCTGTTCCACTTTTGTATTTGGTTTTTGTGATGGCTACACGGCTCCTCAACTTGTTTTGCGTCAGCCTTTATTCTTGGAGCTTTTCGAGCACCAGTGAACACTTGTACACCGCTAATGAAGAAATGTACAGTAAATTGACAGGGGACAAATGTAGTTATGTTATTGTGTTCTCTAGCTGTGTGATACTTACCAGTTAGTCCACTAGGCTTAAATTTATTGGATTTATCCCTATTTATATTTTGTCATGAACTAGTAGTGATATTGTTGGGGAAGGTCTCAAGCTCCACAGTACACTGCATCTTTGCACATTCGCCTCAAGACTCATCCCTGACGCCCTTTGAAAAGATTTCAGTAGGGCCAAAAAAGCCTAAAACTGTAGGACAGGGATAGTGAACACTCCAGATCTTTTTTGAGTTCTACACCCAGAATCCCTATCCTCTGTTGCCAATGATAAAGGAATGCAGGAGTTGTAGTCCAAAAATCTAAAGTACTAGAGATTTACCAGTGCTGCCCTAAGGAGTGGCAGCCCATTTCACAGATGACTAGACTGATGTACTGTACTGTATTAGATATTATAATTTTAGATCTGTACAAACCGTGGATTGTTGCTTTTGGCATGCCAAAAGTGTTTCCCTTAACAGTTTGTTCAGGTACACTCTGATTTCTTCAGACATTTTGGTCTAAGGATAACAGTGTGCAAAGCTGAGTTGAACAGTAGAACAAAATGGTCAGAGTCCTGTTGTAATCTGTGCACACATTGGTTAAATTCTGTGAATCATGGTGATGAACTGTAGCTCACTAATGCATTAACATAGTACTGTGGCAGTACAAGGCACAGGCCTTATGAAGCAACTGGTAACTTGTTAGATAGTGGCAGTCACCCTAATGAATTACATAATTAAATTTTTGCATGCAGAAATCATCAAAAGGATTCTGGTGAATCTTATACTCAACAAATATTTTTACCAGTTAATTACCTGGCTATAACAACAAATCATAGTATGGTATTTGACAAAGTAGAACTGAAGCAACAGCAACACAGATTTTTTTTAAAATGAATGAATAAAATTGAGAGATCAGCAATCTTTCCCCCCTTAAAATTAGAAATATTGTATAGTAATCCACCATGAACCTTTGCTAGTATAGGTCAATTGATCTGCCTTTAGAGAAAGTAAAACAGGCTTAGATACACAGTTTTTGTTTGTTTGTATCTGTAGGGATTAAAAAGTAGAGTGAGTCTCTTGTTTTCTTGGAGTGGCAGTTAAAGTACAAAAACAAGGATGCACCGGTGTGTCAGCAGTATCCTGAGTGATTGGTCTGTGATTGGAACTTCTTTGTTTTTTGTAGTATAGCTTCAATAATAATACTTTGCTATAATTCAGAGATTATTTCCCCCTCATTATGAATTCCATTTTCTTTTTGAAACATGGTGTGCTGCTTATATGCTGTCCCATTGTGATCAAGGCTCTCTCTGAATGGGGTTTATAACTTAATTATGTAGACCACACAGTACCCCTGCCACTGCAAGCTGGGTGCTCAGTTTAACCAACCTTGGAAGGACAGAAGGTTGAGGCAACCATGCACCCGCTACTTGAGGCTGGAATCAAACTCAGGTGTGAACAGAGTCCTCATTGCTGTACTGCAGCTTAACCCCTGTGCCATAAGACATCGATACAGTACATATCAAAGTTGGGAAAGAAGTTTTGTCTTTATTGAACAAGTGATCTCAAGAGAGTATTTTAAAAGCTCCGATATAAATAGCAAAGCGAGCAATCAACAGCATCATTAAATTGTAGTCTCACTATGGAAAGCAGGCTCACTGGTCTGGCTTACTGTTAAGTCTGACAGATCACATTTCTTCACTTTCTGCTTAGTGTTCTCTCCAGTGTGTTGCAATGGTGGCCAAACGTCGACTCTCCAGATGTTTTGGACCACAACTCCCACAGTACTTTGTCATTGGCAATACAGGCTTGGAATTCTGGGAGTTGTGGTCCA
>JAHTLZ010003542.1:17845382-17857449 GCA_023846285.1 Phrynocephalus versicolor | reverse complement strand
ATAATAATAATAATAATAATAATAATAATAATAATAATAATAATAATTTATTGTCATAATCTTACATAATTAAAAAGGCAATATTAAGGCTAAGAACAATAAGTAAACAAATATTGGGGGAGAGGCACTCTGAACAATGGAGAAAAAAATGGAAAACACAAGTAGTATTACAAATCCAGTACAAGCAGTAACACATAACCATCTAAAAATCACATACCAGGTAGCTAGTTACTGAGGGAAGGCTTGTCTGAAGGGAACGGTCCTTGCTTGCTTGTGGAAGGACAGCAAAGATGGGGCATGTTTGGCCTCCTGTGGGAGGGATCTCCAAAGTCTGGGAGCAGCAACAGAGAAGTCCCCTTCCTCTGCCCCCATCAGATGCATCTGTGAAGGTAGCGGAACTGAGAGAAAAGTGTTTCCTGATTATTTTAGTGCCTGGACCAGCTTATAATGGGAGGTACATTATGTGAGATAGTTGGATCCAGGGCATTTAAGGCTTTATAGGTTAAAACCAGCACTTTGAATTATGCTCGGAAACTGTGCCTTGGCAACCAAAATGGAGATGAAGGGGGTGTTATGTGATTAGTAGAGCACCCTTTCCTGTTAAGATGCATAGCCAGATACCAGCTTCTGGCCGCATTCCTGATGAATCTTAACCCATCCCTCATGAGCAATTGCCTCTTCAGTAATACAGTAATCCCACACCTATCACAGGGGTTAGGGACCCAAATCAACCCGCAATAATGGAAAATCTGTGATATGCGGATGCTGGGTTGGATCGGGACCGGGGGGGGCCTCCCTGGAGCCTCCTACGCTTACAAGAGGCCTGGTGCTGCCCCAAACAGGCCTCTGATGGGCTTCCCAGGCCTGTCGGAGGCCCCAGAAGTGGTTTCTGGTTATCCTGAAGTCACTTCCGGTTTTCCAGAAGTCACTTCTGGTTCAATATTATGACAATAGCAGCACCTCCCAAAGGAAAAAAATGCATCTTTTTCTTGCATTGGAGAGTTCAGTTTGTAACCTAGGACTTGCTTTTCCTCAATGTACAGAAATTAGTATAATCTGATACTATGCATATTTTTAAGAAATGATTTGGAAAATATTAGAACACTGTCTTAAAATATTATATTCATCATGTTAAAATAAAACATTCCATAATTATTTTTCTTTTTTCAATTTTTCCAGTTTTTCAGAGTATTCCGGAAAAAAACTGTCCCCCCCCCCAAAAAAAAAAAATTCCGTTTTTTTTCCCTGGGCCTTCACATCTCTACTGTAGACTCTTCTACAAGAACTACTACAACCAAGTCTTGGTCTAATTTGAGGTATGCTTGAGATCATGGTCCTGTTGAAAGGTCCAATGATGCCCAAGCTTCAGCATCTTTACAGACAGCACGATGTTTTCTCCTAGGATTTCCTGATGCACTGAGTCCATTTTGCCTTCCACACACTGCACGTGTCCAGTGCCAGAGGATGCAGAGCGGATCCAGAGCATCACTGAGCTACCGCCAGGCTTAACTGTAGGCAGAGTCCTCTTTTCAGTGTACGGTTTATTCTTCCTCCTCCGGACATCAGGATTTATCATCTCAAAAGGTTCCAGTTTTGTTTCATCGCTCCACTTCTTGGAGTTCAGACATGGAAACCTTCTGCGTTTAGTAGGCATCTTACTGCACAAATTGAAAGTTCGCCACTGAGTCTTGCTGCAGGCCTTTTGCAGTCACTGGAGGAGTTTTTCTCAACTTGCTTTCTCAGAAATCTGGCTGCAGGCATTGATCGCTTCCTTTTTCTGCCCTCTCCAGGCAGTGTAACTGCTGCTTCTTTAACTTTGAACTTGCCAACTCTACTTCCAAGGGGGTCTCCTGGGTCGTTCAGTGCATTTGCTATCTATCTGTATTGCTTTTGTTTAATGTGTTCCTTGCAAACCGCTGCAGGCCAGTAAATTTTGACAATAATCCTGATTTGCAATGAGGGTTGAATATTTTGATTATAGCTATAAGGAGTCATTATAGTAATCGAGTCAAGAGTAACTACAAGAATGTGAATCTTTGAAGAATTATTCTTGTTTCGATAGGCAAATGAGTAGTTCATTGGTAAAAGTTGTTAATGCTGAGTGAAGTGAGGGAGAGAGTTAAACTGTTGTGTGTTCTTTGTGAAGCGAGTCAGAAGTAAAAGGAAGGAAATGATAACCATGTTAGTATAAAAGAATGCAGAACACAAATGAGTAAGGAAATTCACAAGAATGGGGAAATTTGATTTTTAGATCCACTAGTGCTACAATCGCTGCCATGCGCTAGAGGTGACCGAGATGAAGTACTTCACTGTAAGTACTACTGTGCATCTATGGCAGACATTTTTAGCTAATTGTTCATTCCTCATTGCTTAAAATAAATTAATAGCTTTGATTTTTTAAAAGGTATTTGATCAAAGCTGGTAGGTTCCTGACCTCATGGCAGATTTAAGAGCCTTATGAGTGCTGTGGGTTCTGTTGCTGCTTCTATTATCTTTCAGTTAAGAGAGATTCTCTTTTGTCACCTGTGGATGGTTTACAAAAGTGTTTTAGGGGATATTAAAAGTGTGTTAACCACATAGGCTAACACACCCTAATTCTGCAAGTTAACTCTTACTTATAGTTTTCTCTAGGTATGTGAAGATTGGCCCTGTTCAAGATAAGCGAGGCTGGAGCGTTAGATGCTTAAGCCTCTTCATTCATTCCATCAAATGCACCAGCCTCCAACAGGCAGAAATTGATTCCTTTATGAATCATCATCATCAGTCCACGTGACCACCATAATGTATAGCGTTCTGTTAAACTTGGGAAAGTTCCCTGAGCTAGTAGGGTTAATGACCATTACCTTATTTCTGCCAGACCAAACTGCCCCTCCTGTCCTCTGTTTTTGAGATGATGATGATAAGTATGTCATCAAGGCCAGGAGAGAAAATAGTGTTACCTTCAGCTTACTCCCACCACCCCATGTATATTTTGGCAGAAGCTTCTAAATAAGAATGTAGACATTCTGTACCTATATCCTTTGCTATCCAATCTGGTTGATTGAATATGACCAGTCCATCAGCCTATAACATTTTGAAAAACCACCCCACCCCCTTGGCTGCAGTCCCATGTTGAACGGATCTGGACAGGAATCCACAAATCATGCTTAGGTTAGCAGGAAAAAAATATTTGTAATGGCTATCAAAATACAGTAAATGTGTTTCTGAGCCTATGTGGAGAACCTTTACTGTTCTACCTGGTAGATGCCGGCCTGTCCAATAGAATTGATGAAAAGAGCTAAGACCTTTAATGCAAAAATCTGAAACACTGGCAGGTCTTTTTCTGAAGCACCTGTTTTCAACACCTGAGTCTGAAAAGCGATTGGTCAGGGAGAAGAAACCCCGAGAGGCATAGACTTTGCATCTTTCCCCTTACCATGGTTGGACTGCTGCCTGATAAAATTCTGCCTCCCAGTGGCACTCTTCTCCCTGTTGGGGAGCTTGGACCCATTAAGAGAATCTGTCTCTGCAGATTACTTCTCCTGTAAGTCAGGAGATGTTCGCTGTGCCAGCTTGCCTGTGTGTGTGTGTGTTGCGTCGTTACAGTCGTGACCAACTCTTTGTGTATTTGAAACCAATTACTGTACATTGTCTGGCATCAGTAGAGGTGGACAGGGTGCTTGGTTGTTGTGGGGCCACTGCAACCTCCATAAGATCCTTGCCTGGCCTGGCTCTTAGAAGCTGCTAGAGTGATAACAACGGAGAGGGCCATATCAGATAAAAGTGTGTCTCCTCTCCGGGGTCATGTTTCCTGAAAAAAACTAAACTTAGTGGTGGATGACTGTAACAGCTATAGGGCCATTGCCAATGCACCTTTTATGAACAAGCTAACGCAAAGCAAAGTGTCCTGCTTATATGCCTCCCCATACCACTCCAAGTTGTCTCTGGACAGTTTACAGTTTAATTACAGTATGCATGTTACACATTGCCTCCCCGAAAGGATGGAAGGCTGAGTCAACCTTGAGCCTGCTCCCTGGGATTGAACCCTAGGTCGTGAACACAGTTTTAGCTGCAGTACATCCATTTAACCACTGTGCCACGAGGCTCCTAAAGCTAAAGGACATGGGCAGTGGCTGATACTCCTGGATGAAAGGGACATCCGTGGCCCATGGGGCAGCATTGGTCAGCCTGCAAGGTGACTTTCTGAGGGAGGCCGACAGTAGCAAAGTGCTACGCCTTCATCTCTCTGCGGCCTTCGATACTGTCAACCATGGTATCCTCCTGGGGAGGCTCAAGGATTATCCCCAGAAAGTGCAACTTGGGGAGATGGTTTCCACCCTTTGGACTCTTAACTGTGGTGTCCCTCGGGGGCAGGGGGGCAGTCATCTCCCTGATGTTACTCAACATCTATATGAGTGTGGTGAGGGAGGTGGGTTGTTGTCAGGAGACTTAGAATTTCATATCACCAACATGCAGATGATGCATAGTTCTCTCCTTCTATTCTTCTCCACCGAATACTGTTCTATGCCTTGAGCACTACCCGACTGCCATATGGGGACAAATGCAGCTCAACAGACTGAGGCTGAGATGGGCAAGATGGAAGTTATCTGGGCGGACGTTTCTGCTGTCTGTGGTTTCGGTGCCTCTCTCTCCTTTGGAGGGGCTACTCTTTCTGCTATGGACAAGGTGCACAGTTTGGGCATTTTGCTGGACCCAGCGCTGTCAGTGGGCATCCAGATAGTATCTGTGTTCTGATTTGCCCATTCCCATTATAGTCACATTGCTCAGCTGTGCTCCTACCAGGACACTAAGTCTCTTTAGTATGTGGGTCCATGCACTTGTAGTCATCGGGATAGACTATTATAATGTGTCTACATGGGGCTACCTATGAGGCTGATATGGAAACTTCAGCAAGTCCAGAACATAATGGCGAGGTTATTGTTCGTTCGTTCGTTCGTTCGTTCGTTCGTTCGTTCGTTTGTTTGTTTGTTTGTTTGTTTGTTTATATAACTTATATGCCACCCACTACCCAAAGATCTTTGGGCAGTTTACATGTAAAACAAGCAATTAAAACTTTAATGTGCTGATGAACAATTAAAACAATTAAAACATTTAAATATATTGATGTGGAGCTGATAGATACCAAAATAGCTCCCCAATTCTGGCCGCCCCACGCTGTCTGTTTCTGCTCCGGTTTCAAGGTGAAGATTTTAACCTACAATGCTCCAAGTGGCTTGGGACCTGGGTACTTGACAGAATGCCTGTTCTCAACTGGGACTAGCTACCTGTCAACGTTCCCTCTAAATTTTAGCACCCCTGAGGGGGGCTGTGCACCCTTGTGTGCATGACTTTGCTCCCCTCCTGCACAGGTTCCACTGTGACTGGAACCAAAAGACAGAGAACAGATGCTGTCGCTGCATGGGGGGAAGAGGAGCCCTGTTTGGAGGGAGGCAGAGGCATGCACTTTAGTGGGGAGCCTGGCCTACCTGCACAGCCCAGACAGGCCAGCTGAGGGTGCTGACCCCGAGAGAGGCCCGTGAGGAGAAGACAGGGAATTGGGCTTTTTTGCTGGTCGCTCCCTTCCCATGGAATAAACAGTGCCTTCCTCCATTTGCTGCGGATTTTAAAGAAACAAATTTAAGCTTGGCTATTCCGTCAGGCTTTCAAATGCCTACAGAGCCTGCTAACACTGAAGATAACAATTGACAGCTGCTGCCTACCACTAATTTAAATGTTTAGGTTTAAACGTTTAATTTAAATGTCTGGTTTTGATTTTGTTATACAATATTTTATATATATTTCGAGTTGTTCTTTTGATTTGGCTGCTGCATATTGTTATTTGGACATTTTGCCTTGTAAACAAGCCACAGTGGCCCTTGGCCAAATGAGCAATATATATATCTACAGTAATATCTTTGTTTACAAGCATAATCCATTCCAGAAACATGCTTGTAAACCAAAACACTCTTACATCAAACCAAATTTCCCCATAAGAAACAACAAAGCTCAAGAGGATTCATTCCATGGCCCCACAGACCACATACTGTACATATAAAATGTCAAAACCCACAAAA
This sequence comes from Phrynocephalus versicolor, assembly GCA_023846285.1. Taxonomy (NCBI): domain Eukaryota; kingdom Metazoa; phylum Chordata; class Lepidosauria; order Squamata; family Agamidae; genus Phrynocephalus; species Phrynocephalus versicolor. Next base: position 17,851,396 of record JAHTLZ010003542.1, on the reverse strand, counting down.
GAAGTTGGCTAGGAGTCCAGGTCCCCACCATGGTTTAGGTACCCAGCTGTGGAATCTGCTGTGCTTGGGACTAATAACTGGATTTTACTCTGTGTTTTTAATCTGACAGTAATAAAATGCAATTTGTAGCCCTATACCTACTTGACTAGCTGACCCATGACTGGAAATGCTTTGAAAAAATAAGAAAGGATGTTGAAAACAAATTAAAGAAAAATATAAAAAAATAAAATAAAATAAAACAAACCCTAACCTGCATTCCCCTCTGAAAACCTTTGTGGCTGGTGCAAGGAAGACCCCCTTTCTTCTCTCCTCCATTTGCTTTTGGGGATACCTGAGACAAAACATTCTAGACAGTCACCCACAATCCAGCAGGGAGGGAGGGAGAGCCACCATTGGCTCACTTGTGATCATGTGACCTGCTCCAGTACAAGTCTTGCAAGACATTGCTTGTTGATCAAGACAAAATTTAGAAGAAACATTTAGTTGTCTTGCAAAACGCTCTTAAACCACGTTATTACTGTAAATGGGCTGGCTGGCTGGCTTGCTAGATACAGAAGAATGGTCTTCTCAAAGATACCCATTCCAGATTTCTTGTTGATTTCCAGTGGCAGTTCCCTTTTGCAAACTGTTTTTTGTTCTTAACATAATAAATCTTCTTGTCTTTCTGGTACCTGGGCAGGGAAATGGGGAAGAAGCCCCCTTCAGATGTGGCTGGGAGTGGAGAAAGGCTGTATACGTATAGGCCAGTGATGGCGAACCTATGGCACAGGTGCCAGAGGTGGTACTCGGAGCCCTTTCTGTCGGCACCCGACATCGACCCTTCATAGCCACCTGTATACAGGCTAAATTACCGTATTGGCACTTTGCAAAAAAAAAAAAAAAAAATGGTGGGTTTTGAATTGCAGTTTGGGCACTCGGTATCTAAAAGGTTCGCCATCACTGGGCGGAATTAAAAAAGAAATGGCATGGCTTCTACCTCTTTCCATAAATCAGTTCCCATAGTTCTTATACGGAGGAAGATAAATGGAAACACAAAAAAATCAATTAAAATCTTTGCACCCAGCTCTACCTGCCAAGTGGTATACACAGAAAAGGAAAATCACAAAACATCTCGACCAGACCATTCAGCTCTAAAGAACAAACTCTTCCCCTGAAATAGTCTACTTCCCATTTTTTTCTGGGAAAGTTATTTATCTATTGTAATGCAGCCCCTCACTTAGCTGCTCTCGCCTGCCAAGATTGAAGGCTTCGCCTCTCTGCCTTTTTGGCAGGTGGGTTTATTGAACACTGTCTGTAAAATTCTGACTAGAAGGCATTACACAGTGAAATAGACAGCCGTGTGTTGACTCAATTGTTGAATGTTGTTGCTGCTGCTGAATGGATAACACTGCTGTTTTTTTGCCCTTGGGTCTTGAGACAGTAATTCCCAAGATGCTTGTTGGGCTTTCTAAGTTGATTAGAACAGTGCTTCCCAATGCTGAGTCTTCACATGATGTTTGTTTATTTATTTATTTATTTATTTATTTATTTATTTATTTATTTATTTATTTATTTATTTATTTATTTATTTATTTATTTATTTATTTTATTTTATTTTATTTTATTTTATTTTTATACCGCCCATCTTCCAGCGGAACTCTGGGCAGTTTACAACAAAATTAAAATTAAAACAGACGATACAAAAAAACAGATAGGATTAGAACAATGGGAGGGAAAACCCTCAGCAAGAGGCGACAAGAAGGCGGGGGGGGGGGGAACCACAGTAGAGTAAATTAACTTGAGGTTGCCATATGCCTCCCTAAAAAGCATGGTTTTAAGCACTTTTTTGAAGGCGGGCAGGGACTGTGCAAGGCGCAGCTCACTCAGTAACTGCCCAAATCCCTGTCCCTTGACCATGCCAGGGTTCTGGTAGTAACAATGCAAAAACTTTTGGTTCTAGGGCTTTAATAAAATGCCATAGTATGTTTAGTTTGGTTTTTTTTTTAGCAGAACGGGATGGTAACTTCTAACAGGCTATGGATTTTTAAAAAGAAATTGAAGAATGTAAAGTTGTTTGTGCTCTCATGATGCATCCTAGATCCAGATCTCTAGTAGGAACCAAACTGGACACTCTCTTTAAGTATGCTCATGCCTGCTCACACATAATAAGTTTTTTTAATGGAGTAAACCTGAATGGGAGCCATCTGCTTGAGAACCCATATTGATGGCATTCTGGGGCAAAATTAGGGGGGGGGGAGATCATGTTGCCTGCTGTCATCAAAATGCAAATTCTTGCCAAGGCCCAACTATGGTCCTCAGAGCTTTATGCATGAACAAACAGAATGTTCTGTTTTCCCACAGAGCATAAGTGGAGGATATGGATGGAATTTTTCATAAGGTTCTTGAACAGGCTGTTAGAGAGCTCTCCCGTTAATAAGCTTTGAAATGTCATGGTTTAAAAAGAAAACACACATGTAAGAAATTAAGTTGCATCTGTTTCTCTGTTGAAGCTCATGCCCTGTTTGTATGGTGTGTGATCCCATCCCACACACACCAGCTGTCTGGGCTCTTGGCCTTGCTGCCCAGCTGGTTGGGTCATTTGATTGGCTAATGAGGGAATTTTGATTTTAGACTACCTAAGGGCAGAGAATCCACCTCTCTCTCACGCACGTTTCCTTTGCTGTCCTCCCCCCCCCCCCATTAACAACAACTTAATGTAAACGTTGGGGAGAAAATAGTACGTTTTGGACCCTTGCCAATTTGTAGTGGTCAGGTATTAAACAGGCAGGATCTTCTGTGTTAGTAAACAGCTAATCGTATCCGAATGTGGGTCAGGCATCAAGCCAGAGGTCTTCCCTCTGTGTGTATTTTAAAAGATGAATGGATAGAGCTTGAAAATGAGAAGAACCTTTAAGTTCCGAGGGCCATTTTTAGTGGATAACTTTGGTAATGCACCCAGTGGGTAATAAAACATAAATAAGGGACTATGTCTGTCTCATTTTTGTTTCTTTCTGCCTAACTATATATGCATTTGCCACAAATAATTCCATTTTATCTTTTTGGATTTAACTTCCGAAGATGTGTAAAACATTGCGACCTTAGTTGGGCTCTTGACATTTTGTGGTGCTTGGTATCTTTGCACATCTTAAAGAGTCTGGTTTAGGCCAAAGTACAGGGTACCCTTAGGATTAAGTTATTTATTGTGTTAGAATGGTGGTTGTATTGGTATCCTTATAACAACAGCTTTTGTTTTGGTGCCGTTTCTCCCATTTCACATTGTTCCTATATGGCTTACTTCTGGCTGTTTCTCAACTAGGAGCTCACTAAGAAAATATAACAATGAATAGAATGTAGCTGTTTAATGCAGTTGTGGAGAGCTGCTGTAATGAATCTAAGTGATGTTAGTGTTCACTTTAAATACAGTGGAACCTTGACTTACATGCTGCTTGACTTGCATCATATTTGACTTGCATCAAGAAGGGGCCTGTTTGACTTGAGTCGCAGGCTTTGACTTGCATCTCGGAGCCCCGGCGCGAGGCACTGGAATCGGGTGGCAGCCACGACCCAGCATCGCGGCTGCTGTCTCCAAACTGCTCCTGCCTTCTTCCTTTCCTCTGGCAGCGGCAGCGGCAGCGGCGGCTTCGGCGAGGCCAGCTCCGAGCACCTGGAGCTGGTCCTCAGCCTCACTGAAGCTGCCATTGCCACCAGAGGAGAAGAAGGGCCAGGAGTTCGGGGCTGGCCTCGCTGGTTAGACAGTAGGCTCAGTCTTGTAAAAAACCTGGCTGCAGAAGTCTGGTCCACAATGGAAGCATTTTAGTTGGGGAGCTGTACCGTTGTGGGACTCTAATGGTAAGCATAGAGTTGTTCAGAACTTGGAACATCAGGTTAAAAATCAGTAAAACTTAAATGTTAGACATTGTTGCTATGAACATTAAAAAGTGGAGGCGTATAACTTGTGGACTATAATTCCACTGCCTCCTCCTCTCTTTGAAGAGACATTTCATTTACATCCCCAGAAGGAATCTCCTATCCCAGTCAAATTTGTGTTAAATTGCTGTTTTCGGGTGTCTTTTTCATCATCTGGAACGGATTAATCCACTTTCCCATTACTTTCTATGGGAAAAGTTCATTTGACTTAAGTCATGTTTGACTTAAGTCTAGACCTCTGGAATGGATTAATGACGTAAGTTAAGGTTCCACTGTATTGGTTTTCCAGAGCTGGCTAATATTGTTTACTGTAGGAAGAACAATTCTTTTAAAGCTTGTTTCTTCAGGAAGATTAGGAATATAATTATGTTGTCAATATTTTGTATTCTGCTTTATTAAATGTTCCTAGAGGTGATGGGATGTATGGGTCTTGCATTTAATGTTTCCCAAAAGTTATAAAGCCAGACATCTTGGTTCCACAACCACATGTTCCTGTTTGTATTTATTCACTAGCAAGGGATTTAATGATGAACCTTGTGATTCTGATGTCTCAAACATCATTGATCCCTTTGACTCGTATAATTTTGGGTTTAAAAAAATTCCTTCCAAATGCTATTTGTCTTCCACAGAATACATTGTTGTATGGCTTTTTAAGGTAAAGAAACATACAGTAGTTGTATTTTGCTGTTTGGAATGTTGCTTACATTTGTAAGAACATTTGCTATTATGTATTTGGTGTACAATAGATTGAGGTGGATTGTATGAGTTTTACATATAATAGTGGAACTAAGGAAATCTATACTGTAATTACATACGATCAGAAAACTTACATTTATAGAATCAGGAAAACTGTTCTCGAATAGAGCAGGAGAAAATACCTTAAACATGATTGCAGAAGAATCTAATGCTGGCTACTATTATAGAGAAGATCCCATATTCACACATGCATGTGCCATATGGAATGGAATCATGGAGTGAAGTTGAATAGTGTTTCATTTGGAAATCGTGTTCAGGTGGAAGTGATTGAAACAATAGCAAGAACTGGTATTATTTTCTGTGTTGGAGACCAATTATCCAAGTCATATATGATGTACAGTAGGACCCCAGTATCCACTGGGGATTGGTTCCAGGCCTTCTTGTGGGTAACAGAAACTGTGGATAAGAGAGAACACCAACCCCTCCCAAAAAACTGCTGTTTTGGGACAGTAGCTTGCTTTATGGCTGCTGTTTGTGACAGTAGCTTGCTTTGCTACTGCTGAATTATTTAATTTATATATCTGCCAACCGTGGATAACTGAATCAGTGGTTAATGAATCACTGGATATGGGGGTCCGACTGTATGTTGAAATTTAGGGAATGAACCTGGAAGGCAGGTCTTAAAGATTTGTTCTGTGTGGCTCACGACATTGTAAGAGTTACGTGTTTCTCGTGTGTGCTGTACTTGGTACAAGGGGGTAATGCTAGGAAGGCAAGGGCTTATTTATCTCATTTGTATATAGGACAAGATTGCACAGGGTTGGACAAGATCTGTCTCTTCAAATGTTGTTGTGCTGCCATTCCTGACAGCCCTCGCTAGCCTAACGGAACAATGAGGGATGATGGCAGTTGCCCTCTAGCAGCAGCTGGGGGACCCCACGTTCTCCATCCCTCCTCTAAGGAGATTAAAGTAATGTGACTTCTCCTACCATATGGTCCGGCTTTAAAGAGCAGCGGCAAGCGGCGTTTGCAGTTTGTAAAGCCGCCTTTCCAAATGTGGTGCTGTCATCCAGGCTGTTTGGGCAACAGCTCCAGTGAGCTGGAGCTTAAGGAAGGCACAGTGGGAAATTTTTAATGAAAAAGGTCAGAGGGGTGCTGAATTGGGAAAGACTAGATTGAAAGCAGCTGCCTACTTGCCTTAAGCACATCCGATCTTGCCTGATTTCGGCAGCTAAGCAGGGTCGGCCCTGGTTAGTACTTGGATGGGAGACCACCAGGGAATACCAGGTGCTGTAGGCGCCTGGAGTAGGAACTGGCAATCCACTTCAGTATTCCTGCCAAGAAAACTCCATGGACATGGGGTCATGAAGAGTCGGTCACGACTGTAATGACACAACACACACACACACACA
>JAHTLZ010003542.1:17832809-17845342 GCA_023846285.1 Phrynocephalus versicolor | reverse complement strand
AGCCGAGGTGAGGCTTACCACTTTTGGTTCATGAAAATACATATGATTTCTTTCTGTGAGCAGAAATCCAACTCTAGGTTCTGCTGTAGTTAAGGTGGCTACTGGGCACTATAGAAGTGGAAATAATAAATTAATGCAGTAATGATAGGATTCATTATAATAATGGTACAATCAGGGGGATTTGTTCAATTCGCGTGAAATCTGGCATCCAGTACAGGCTTATTGAAGGCTAGAAAATATATTTAGAAAATATACAGCCCATGTTTTCAAGAGGAAGAATAGTGAAATTACCAAGAACTGGATATTTGCAATTAAATGTTTGCATTCAGGTGTTTTGTGATCACTCTTAACAATCTTAGCAAGTTGTTTTTCCCTTCAGGTGCCACAGCATAGGTGGGGAGAGAGAAGGAAGGCCTGAGTGATCTTGAATATTGGTTTTTCTGGCATAAGATTGGTGTCTCTTATTTTGTGTAGCAATTGATCTGTTACAGTTCCATCATGTTCATCATCTTACATCTATGAAAGATGCAATATATACATATTAAATCAGTACCTCCAATAATGGCTTTTCTTGACAAATTATATCCATGGAAAACTGGTTCTCACCATCTCTTTAGGTTACAAACACATGTATTTGAACAAATTTTGCTCAACCACAATATGAGCCAGCTTCTAACGAAAGTCATCACGCTAGTTGTAGGTACTTGGTGAGCTTCATTAGGTATGTTGCTTTCAGTGAACTAAATAATTCATTCTACTTGTTTTTGCGTTCATTTGCATTTTTAGTTTGTGGCTGAAATCCTGTTATGCAGTTTAGCAAACAGTATAACTTTCAGAAATGAATTGCCTTACGTTGAGAAATCTCTGTAGACATTTTCTGCTGGATACCACGTTGGATAAATCACTGTGCAAGAAATAAAGTCCACGAGGATTTCTTAACTGAGTTCAGATGTAATGCTAAATAAACTGTGATTGGAGGTCTTTGAGCCATGCTGGTCTGGCCAGGATGGATGGGTGGTCCCTCCACTTTTCCCTGCTTCAAGGATGCAACACAGGATGGTTTGAACAAAACAAGTTTATCAAACATTGGTTGGGGTTTCAACAAAGTTTTAAATGAGTGTTTCTGGGAAAAGGATCAACTGTGGGGCTAGCTGTGTCATTAATCTTGTCCCAGTCTTAGACTGCTCCACAACACCCAAGTTGAGAACCCCGGGGCATGGAGATTTCTGTCTGTCCTTGCTGGTGAGTGCCACGAAACACCAAAGCTGGAGAGCTAGGGAAGTGAGGGCCAGTATGTCCACAGTGAGGATGGGGAATGGTGCTCACTTGAACCCCTGTCTAGGGATGGATCTGGGGCGGCTGCTTCTATTGTTAGAGTCATCTCTGGCACACAGTTCCCTACTTCCTCTTTAAGCATTGCAGCTGCATTGGAGCCAGTCCCCTGCACCTGACCTGAGTTGGAAGCCCTGTATGTGTCTCTGTTTAGGTTTCCCCAGCAGCTTGAGTGATGAGGTATGAGAAGACATGTGGTGTCTCTCTCCTATGCCTTTGGCCACCCTCACCTGGACCAAGACCCTGGTCCAAGGGCCCTCTTTCATCACTTAGTCCTGCTGGCTCTGCTGGCTCTGGGGTCTTCTCCATGTTGTAGGCTTCCTCACAATATTCCTGGACATCACCCCAGGTTCCTTCTTCCTCCCAGTCCAGGAGAGGTTCTGTAGAGTTTCCTTCTCCCTTCTTCTCGGCCCCTTTTAGATCCCCAATATCTAACCCTAGCTCTCTTTCTCCCTTATCCTCTAGAGAAATTCTTCTTTATACCTGCCTTCTTCACTAGTCTGCAGCTCTCCACTGCCTTCCTCTAGTACAGTGGTGGTGAACTTTCAGCACTCCAGATGTTTTGGACCACAACTCCCACAGTCCTTTGTCATTGGCAGTCTTGCTTTGGAATTCTGGGAGTTGTGGTCCTACTAATTGGGGTCTCAGCTGTGCCATGCACCCTAGGGACTGGGCTAGAGTTAGATGGCCTTCTCAGGTTACCCATCTTACTCACATCCATTATCCTAAACTTCTTTATATTGACTTCAGAGTATAAACATTCAACAATTACAGCATCCTGAACCAAGGGGGGCATGTAGTTTGAAGAAGTAGGTGAAAGAGAATAGCTATTACTTCAGCATTTGTTTATTTAGTTTTGTACCTAATCTGGTCTTGGCTATACATTATGAAAAATGTGCTTAATATTTAGCAGTTCCTTACTTGTTTTGAATTTTCAAATTTTTGGATTCAGGGACTAGAAATCAAGCAGCTTATTGGATATAAGTGTTAGAAACCATATTGCAGATTCTAAGCTATTTAGAAATGATGAGGGCTTTTTATATATAGTGGTACCCCGACTTGCGACATTAATCCGTTCCGAGCACAGGCTCGTAACTCGATTAACTCGTAAGTCGGGGAACAGTTTCCTATAGGAATGCATTGAAAATCAATTAATCTGTTCCAGAGGAGCGGATTTCGATACATTCCTATGGGAAATCGCTTTAGATGACCTGCGGCTTTCCCCCTCCCGAATCGGAGGGGGGAGCCGCAGGTCATTTAAAATGTCTTTAAGCAACCGAGCCAAGTGCTTGGCTCGGTTGCTTAAGGGCATTTTTTTTAAACCTGCCAGTTCTCTCTCTCCCCCCCCCCCAACCATTGGGCATGTAGAGGGAGAAGCTGCATTTTTTTCAAATTTTTCCCTTTTCCAATGCAAGCGCTAATGGCTGCTATCAGCACTTGCATCAGAAGAGGGGCGGGGGGGGGATGAAAAAACTACCACTTCTCCCTCTACATGCCCAATGGTTGCAGGAGAGAAGCGGAGGTTTTTTACCCCTTTTAAAAGAAAGGTCTTCGAGGCACTGAGGGAAGTTGAGGGGGGGAAGTGGGCACTGCTGCAAAAATTAACAAGAAAATGCATACACTGCTATGAGTACATAAGACGGTATATTTAAACACTCTAAACTTAATGAAATCTGCTCTTGCTGTGTCATCCTCATTTCAAGGAGAGGGTTTCTTTTAAATGTATGAATATGCTGAGCATATATTCATTTTTCAGCAAATCAGTAACAATCTATTATTAGCCGTTCTTGTTTGTTTTAATAAATAAGGACTCCTCAATGTCATCATTGAGGAGAAAGACTGAATTATGTTGTTTTGATTGGACGAGTGTCAGGAAAATGAGTCATGCAGATACCGATGGTTTAGACTTTTGACGTACAAGGAAAATTGAAGTTTATTGTGTATCTGCTTGAGTCACTGGTCATTAAAAGGCTGGTTCAATTTTGAGCCAAACCTGTCACTAACGACCTTTTTCTCCAGAAATTCTCATAGAGTGTTGCCAGTGCAGAGGGACAAGTTGTTTAGTTTAGAGGCTTTCTGCGCAGAAGAGATCTCTTGTGTTCTAACGTGTAGATAATACCCTGCTGAAATGGAAAGCTTGCTTGCTTTTGGTGAAGCTGAGATGGACTGAGTAGCTTTCAGCAACATCCTTATTCTTGCCGTCTGTCATACAATACACAAACAGTTGATCTAGCAATGATTACAAGGGGATGCTTGTTTCCCATGCCATAATTGGGTCTGTGTATACTGGAGAGTACATTTTGTCTGGTTAATAGCTTACAAGGAGCCATTGTACTTGCTGGCAACAAATCAGCCTGGCCATGCTTAACAGTGAAGATGAAGCAGGAAAATAATGTGAGAACCTGCCAGATCACTCAGTAGGCAGGCTCTTGGGTCTCTGGCAGGGACTTATTTGAAGTATATTGATGTTCCACAGTGCTGTAAGCAGAGCTCTAAACACGCAAGAGATTGTGCTTAGCTTCATTGTCAGCAAGATACCAATAGCTAAAGAAGGACCTTTTGCATTTAAACGTGTAACACTGTCTTCTTGAATTCTGCTACATTCTGCAGTGACTTGTTAATATGACCAAGAATTACAATACTGTACAGTGGTAACTCTACTTACGAGTGGCTCTACTTACAAGCAATTCAAGTTAAGAGCAGTGGTTAAATGCCTGTACTGCAGGAAAAACTGTGCTCACGACCTGGGTTCAATCCCCGGTAGCAGGCTCAAGGTTCACTCAGCCTTCCATCCTTCCGAGGTCGGTAAAATGAGTACCCAGCTTGCTGGGGGGGCAATGTGTAGCCTGCACTCTGTAATTAAAATTGTAAACCGCCCAGAGACTACTAGTAGTAGTATGGGGCGGTATATAAGCAGAACACTTTGCTTTATTGGTGTTTTAACTGCTGCTTTACAAATTTTAGATGCAGTCTGTTCTACTTACTATTGTTTTTATTTTTTATTTTTTTAAAAAACAATTATTTAGATACGGCTGCTCTATTTACGAGTTGTCCAACTTATGAGCATGCATTCGGAATGGATTAAACTCGTAAGTAGAGGTACCACTGTACTAGAAATGGAACTCCATATATGTGTCCAAGAAACCGGGTTCTAGACATGGCTGAGAAAAGGCTGGAGTCTAAAAGACCAAAGCAGACCGGTTGGCTACCAACTGCCATAGAATCTGCACCTTGTCCCTCCTTGTAGTTCCATTAAAAGAGCCCTTAAAGGTTGGTGCAATGCATTCTACATATAAATGTTTGTCTTTCTTAGACCTAATGCAGTCTACATCCCTGGCAAGCTCATGAACAGCATCTTGTGAAGTAGGCAAATGAACAGGCATTTTGCATGCCATTGCCGGAAGACACACAAGCGAATGAAGTTGTATGTGTTTGCTTCAAACTGCTTATTTTAGCTTTTGGGAAGTTTGTGTGGTTTTGCCTCTTCTCTGATTGCCACCGTATACAGTACTGTGGTTGAAGTTATGATGCTTAGAGAGGAATTGCTACTGTGAGTAAGTGGATTCACTAGCAGAAGAGGTAGCAGCCACCAAGGCCATAGGTGTACTGACAACAAGCCCCGTGTGCTCATGGATAGGAGTGAGTAGGGGACTAACCATTTTGTGTGCCATTTGGAAGAGGGATTTGAGAGGACAGACATGCCATGCTGTGGCACTGCTTACATGACACAAACAGACTTGGATGTTACGGAGGCAGTGTACTGTCTTGCAGAATCAGTTCATTTTCCTGCAAGTTAGCTGCCTTGTTGGATTGCAGCCGTTGACGCCTGCCCATCTTTGTTTCAGCTCATCAGGAAAGATAGGGTTCTTCTAGATAGATCAGATGTTCTTGGAAAAGCAACCGAGGAACACCAAGTGCAGGAAGCAGGCAAAGGGAGGAATGTGGCACCCAGAAACAGGACTGCTAGGAAGTGTGATGTGTCCCTGGACGCTACACACAAGGTTGTGTAGCGTCCCAAGAGCTATACAACCTTGGACCCTGATTCTGGGCCACTAAAACAGGGCAGCAGTCACAGGCTTCAGCGAGTATGGAGGGCTCTGCGAACGGAATGATCCCTGGCATTTCTGGAGTAGGAGACCTGTGGTACTGATGGATTACACCTTGCTGAGAGAGACAGAGGCATCATTTCACAAACCCAGGATAATGTTTCCAGAAAACTCGTTCAGGTTCAGAGGGTGTTAGCTTTCCTTTTTGTCCACATGCCACACACAGCTGTCAACAAATTACCAAAGACTGAGGTTCTGCGTAGGAAGGTAAAGGGCGATGGATTGGGGACCAATTGCTTTTTCAGCACTGCTTCTTGTTGCAAGTTATGCCTGTGAAAGAAGTACAAGAATCCTGTGGAAGGGAACGCCGCTTCATGAAAGATGGTTTTGGAAAAGATAATGGCTTCTTGGATCATGGTCTGAATTTTCACCCTCTCCTGGCAAGAGATAGATTGTACTTCACAGGCACTGGAAAGAACATGTTTGATCAGCATCTTAGAAACCTGGTCAGGAAGGTCTAAACTATAAACTGAATCTGCTGGAGAAGAAAATTGTCTTCCAGAGGATAGGAGGCAATCAAGTAGAGAGGGCAAAAGTCAGCTGCATCTTACGGTACTTGCTTGGGTGGCATAAATGAAGGCTGGCCATCAATGCAAGCTTTGATGAGAAATGTGTATTTCTTCTGGTATTACTGCTTCACACATAGATAACTGCTTGTCTCTTAAATATGTGAAATCTTGATAAATAGGTATTTCCTTCCATTGGGCTTTATTTAGAAAAAACACATCTCAAACATACTTTCTGAATTGGTATTGGAGGACTAGAACATTCTCCAACATGGTGTGGAGGAAGCCTAGCTTCACAGCCTTTGGATTCTCCTCTGTGAATATAGTGAAATCAGGGCACCCAGGAATGATCTAGTGAGGATGCTTCAAGCAAAACTAAGGTGATTACTTCACGTCCTTCCTCGAGACGAGGTGAACTTGCCTCTGTGTTGAAATCGGTTTTCAACACGGATTGAGAAGTGGATTGAAAAGATTCCGGAGCTCCAGGACGGGAATCTCTCACCCCTCTTGGAGCGCAGTTCAGGGGGCGTGGTCGGGGTGAACTCGGATTGACCCCACAAGGACGTGAGGTTGCGTTCCTTCGAACCGGTCTCCAGCGGGGCCGCGAACTGCAGCGAGAGGGACGTGAAGTATCAGCCTAACTTACTGGAAAGACGTCCTTTATTCTAGAACTCCATCATCTTGAAAACAAGCCTTTATATTCTGGTTTTCTTTAGAAACCTTACAAATAAGATATCAGCAGATCCAATAATAAATACATAACAAACAAAATTTTATCTTGCATGCTATATTAAGGAGCTTGAAGAGTGGGATTAATATTCAGATGGATTGATATTTCATTTTCTTTCCAGGGAATGTGGCATTTACATTTATCAGTGTGTGCAACTCTAAACAAAGGGCTGCAGATTATAATAGGTAGATGAGCAGGAGGTTGCGGCCTCCTGTGAACCAATGAAATTTTATAATTGGAGGGTCTTCTGTATTTAGGGGGTGTTGCTTTTTTATTTTCTTTCTCTTTAGAAAAAGTGAGTAGTAGCTTTGATAAATCTTTCTCCACATAGGGTTATCTCCTGGAAGAGATGACACCGATCTCTTTTCTGTCTCTTATAGGGGGGAAATGTGGAGGTCTAATTTAGTCTGTCTCCAGTTCCCATAGAAGAAGGAAGATCAGCTTGCTTGCATTTTTTTTCCTTGCAAGCCAGAGAATAGCCTGCTGAGTCAGGATCTGCAGCTCCTAGAGAGGCTGTAGTGACACAAATCGCTCCCGCCCTTGTCCGTGACATATCCTCTCTTTGAAGGTAGGAGTTGGATGCTGGGTGGAGGTGCTAGTTTATACACAGAATGTTAGAGCCGGAAAGGTTTGTGGGAATGTTTATGCTTTCTGACAAGCCCTTTGGGAGCAGGGCGTGTGGTGACAAATTGACAGCGAAAGGTGAAGCACGCACTTAACCCTTGCCTGTTCGTCTTTGTCACACCCACCAGCTGCATTCTCCGAAGAGCGGGAGCTGTGTTCACGGTGAAAAGTAAAAAGAGTTTAAGAGAGGTGGCAAGTTAATCTTTCTGCAGGATGGACAGGTTAAAAGCTTAACGATAAGGCCTGGGTGTTTAATCAAGGTGGTTTTCTAGCCAGTCTGTGGTGCTTGTTCTCTTTGGCTTAGTTTGGTTTAGTTTGGGGTGTGGTTTTTTTTAATGTGGATTTGGTTCTAGACTCTGACTGATCTGAAGGTGTATAAGTAGAAGCAGAATGCCCAAATCTAGACACTCAGATGCTGATGAGAGAAGGTGTTGCGCTGTGTCCTGTTTTCCAGTCTGGTGAAATATTTTGGTTTCGTCTTGCTATTATATAGTTTTGTTTTGTGTGTTGAATGTGGCATGCAAACCGTGGATTATCCGCTGTGTCTGAATAGTCATGAAAATGGGTTTCAGCGGTGAACAGCTTCTTTTAAATGAAAATCTTCTGCAAGAGGTGTGCCTCCGCCCCCACTCCAACAGCAAAAGACACGAAAAGCCTTTTGCCCTTCATGGATCTTGTTGTTCAGGTTGTTGTGTAAAAGTCAGACATGATAGTGGCTCTTGATTTCAAGCAGTGAATTGGCTGCCTGGAGCCGACTTCAGTGGTTTTTTACTCTGGTGGTTCAGAGAGGTGAAATGCTTTAGTTTATGAGTCTACACATTGTCCCCTTTCTGCCCTGACACCTTAACAAGAAGGGAGCATAGCGAGACAGTTTGCTTCTGACTTAAAGGTACAGAAAATCTTGTAACAGAATGAAGGTCAAATTAGTTGGGTGAAGAAAACGTTTTATTTCCCCCACTTTGCCCAAATCACAATTTTAGGGGAGAGGGAGACACTTTTGCTCTCCCAAGTAATTTTGTTCAGTAATTAAACAACTCCTTGCACTAACTTGAAAAGGGCCTTCCTTCTCTGTTGCTGCTCCCAGTCCTGCCCCGTCTCTACTGTCTTTCCGGAAGGAGGCAAAGACCTTCCTCTTCAGACAAGCTTTCCCTGAATGAGGGAGTTCCTACTATGTGACTTTATATGGATTAACATAAATGATTGCATTGACTGATTTCATAAGAACACCAGTGTTTTCCATGTGACTTTCCACCCCTCATAATGGGGTTTTTTTTTTTTTTGCCTGCACCTTGTAGCTCTAGTGTTATCTTTTAATGATCTAAGATGCCTCTTTTAAATCCCTGTCCTTAACTTGAATATGTCTTAAATGTTCTGGGCTGTATATTGCCCCTCGTTATTGTAAGCCACCTTGGGCCCTTTTCCAAGGAGAAAGGTGGGGTGAAAATATTCAAAAATAAATAAAAATTCAAACCTAAACTCCCCTTTACAGTTTAACAGATCTTTCAAGATAGGAGTGCAATGGAGATTCGGTGGCAGCAAAACTGATGGAGCATTTCTGAGACCTGTCTTCTCCCTGCCGTGCTTTTTACGGCTCCAAGGGGGAAAGAGGCGTGGAGGTATATCATCTCCAGTCTTAAAAACAGGGTACTTCAAGGGCCAGATGCGGAGGAGTGGTACCAGGAGACAGATACCTAGTCTCGTGCACTCCCAGACACATTTGATGGGGCCACTGTGAGATACAGGAAGCTGGACTAGATGGGCCTTTGGCCTGATCCAGCATGGCTCTTCTTATATTCTTCTTCATGTCCCTCCAAGTGTCTGTTTGCTTTTGTGAATGCTTTTTTGCACCACTTTCTGCTCAGTTGACAGGCAGCCTGAGCGCTGTGTGTACGGCCTACTATCTCCCAGGGCGTGGGCTACAGCTGTTAGAATCCTCCATTAACCATGGCTACAGGTGGATTCTCTAACAACTCTAATCTAAAAATCCTAACGTTTCCTTGCTGTGCTCCCTGCCTCCTGCTTTCTTGTTTTTGTGTGTTGTGGGAAGGTCACAGTGAAAAACACCGGTAAAGTTCTTGCTGCTAATTAATTGCCCAGAGTCCCCTCTGAGGAGATGGATGGTGACAAATCTAAACAAACAAACAAACACACACACAATATTAGTTCCACGTTGTGTTATGTCCTGTCAAACGGATTCTGACTTCTGACTGCTCTAGTTGGGTTTCTGAGATATGTTAGATATTTAAGGAATGTTTTTACCAGGGCCAGGGCATGTTGGGGCTTTGAACCCAGTTCTGCTGAGTCCTAATCCAAAATGCAGTCCAAAATAACATTTAGAGAAGCCTGGGAAAGAATTAGACATGCACTGCATAGTGGAAGTTATATGAATTAAGTTCAAATAAGCCAGTGATGAACGATATGACAACATAGGAAAAGCAGTGTGTTCCTATGATCCTTGCCTGTCTCCTAACCTAGTTTGTACAAACTACTATTTATACCATTTATACTTTGCATATTATCT
The DNA here is from genome assembly GCA_023846285.1 of Phrynocephalus versicolor. NCBI lineage: Eukaryota > Metazoa > Chordata > Lepidosauria > Squamata > Agamidae > Phrynocephalus > Phrynocephalus versicolor. The sequence goes on along the minus strand of JAHTLZ010003542.1, from coordinate 17,835,523 downwards.
TTTTAATATTAAGGAATCAGTAGGTATTTCTAACGAGTTGCTAGTTTGCAAAAGACTTTGATTTGCTGAAGTAGGAGCCCAGGGATGTTCTGGAACGAGTATAAATTTATGTTATTTATTTGTTTAAAATATTTTGCCCTGCTTTTCTCCTAAGAGAAAAGATGGCTTATACCTTAATTCAGAGTATTAAATCTTCTTCAGTGTAGAAGATTCAAAGTATTTCTGGGGGGAAATTGGAAGACTGAATTAGAACAATTAGAATTGTTCTAGGTGTTTATTATGTTTACTTAATATATTAAAATGCTATTTTTATTTTATTGTTTTAACTTTACTTGTACACCACCTGGAGTTGTTCTCTGAACTAAACTTGGTGGTATATAAATCCAAAAACAAACAAACAAACAAACAGAAAAACAAACAAATATTTATCCAAAGAAACAAGGAGTTATGATGTGTACAAGAGGCCTCCCTCTTTAACTTTTGATTAATTTGTTATTTGTGTTGAAGTTTGATAGGAGTTACACATAGATGACTAACCATCTTAGCACAGCTCTATTTTTACTTCCTGAATAGCAAAAGTCTTTGTCATTTGTAAAGGCTAGTGAGATAACACCGAGATTAAGTTTTCAAGTTAAAATGAAAACTTAGAGGGTATCATTTTGGCAAGTTATTTATAGTACCAATGTGAAAATAACTAGGAACTATCAAGGATTAAAAGTGAAGTGCTTTTTCTGTGTTACTTTATTTAGCCAGCAAGCAGGTAATTCCAGTTTAGTACAAAAATATGAAAGTGGACACTCAAAGGCAGTTGCTAAATTCTTACAGTGTACACCGTAGGCTTACAGTGGAAATATGTATAGCATATTCATGTGTGATCTATTTTTAACCCATGGATGTTAAGAGAATGGCATTAGAGTATTTATTTATAGATGTAGTTGCAGATGGAACCAGTTTTTATGTTGGCCTTCTCTTTCATGTTATCTTCGTACAATATATAAGTCAAAAGTGAAAGCTTCCTGTATTTTATGGTAACTGGTCCCCAGTTATGTTCAACTCATTTGAAGTCCACTCCAGAAGGAGTCTTATGTAGCTGTGCTCATTTTAGAGATATCTAAAAAGCACAGTAGCTAATACACTTGATTAGGATAAGTTAAAATAGCAGAATGAGCCACCTTTTGGGTTCCCTTGAATTATTTTTTCAAGCTGTAAAAACCAGACGCTGAGTGAAGGGTGGAGAGAGAGAGAGAAAGATGTTTCAGAGTAGGCAGGGAGAGCCCCTAGTATAGTTTTTAACAGTGTTATGCATATTTAATTAGGCTAGATTCTACTAGTTGCAAAAAAAAAAATTCAATTTGCACAAAACACTCCTGTCTGAAGACAAAATGGTGACTGTCTTGTTAAAATATAAATGGTAGTACTAATTTATATTGATAATGTTGCCTGGAGAACAAAAGGATTGTGGTTGTGCTGACATACTCTATGCAGGACATTTAATTTGGTGACACAGGTAGAATCAGTAGACGCTGTTGTCTCTAAAGCAGGGATGGGCAAGGAGCAGCCTGTAGGTGGCTCTGGACTGCAGCTCCTAGCATTCCTGACCATAATGGCTTGTTAGGGGTAATGGGAGTTGTAGTCACAATATCTTAAGGTGCTGTGGGAGTGGAGGCAGACACTCTCTACCTTGGAAAGATGGGAAGGAACTGTTGCTGATTCATCACAGAAACAATTTACTGGAAAAGCTTCGCATATCCTAACTGTAGCTGGCACACGTAAAAAGTTGAAGACTCACATTATGTGATAGACGTGCAATTGGCAGTGTATTTAAAGCACTGTAAAATTCTGAGATGTGCAAACGTGCCACCTTTGTACTTAATACTGATTGTTCTGCTACGAAGTTAGATGTAAGAGCATCTTGGAATATGCCGAGTGATTTGTTGTTTTCATGTTAGATATTTCTGTGAGTTTAAACTGTGTGAAATCTAGCTGTTGTGAGTTTTTCGGTCTGTTTGGCCATGTTCTGGAAGTTTTTCTTCCTGACATGCCAGACTCTGTGGCTGCCGTCTTCAGAGGATGTGAGGGCGATCTGGCTGCGACATCTGCCACCCCATTGATCGCCAGGGTTGATTCGGCTGATCTGGCTGGCTAGGCGGGTGTCCCCTTCCTCCCTCACGGCTCCATGTGCATCCCTCCCGAAGCGGCACGCTCGGTGGAAGAGGACGATCATCCCAGATAGAAGGAGTGTACCGTTCTTCAGTCAAGGGTATACGATAGCTGCGTTCCCCCGCTAGAACCTCCAAACAAGCTCAAGGTCCATTTGTAGGAGAGGGCAAGGAGCTGAGGGAACTGGGAGTTCTCTCCGTGCTCTGGGTTGACTCACTTTATAACCCAGAGCACAGAGAGAACTCCTAGTCCTCTGAGCTCTTTGCCTTCTGAAGATGCCGGCCACACAGTCTGGCGAAATGTCAGGAAGAAGAACTTCCAGAACACAGCCAAACAGCCCGAAAAACTCACAACAGCTATCAGATCCTGGCCGTGAAAGCCTTCGAGAATACAGTGTGTGAAATTTATTTCCATTCTTTTCTTCATAGGCTGAAGCCAGACTTGCAGCAAAGCGTGCAGCACGAGCTGAAGCACGAGAAATCCGGATGAAGGAACTTGAGAGACAGCAAAAAGAAGTATGTATGATACTCAGTTGTGTGTTATCTGGATATTTC
>JAHTLZ010003542.1:17802366-17832799 GCA_023846285.1 Phrynocephalus versicolor | reverse complement strand
CACACACACACACACACACACACACACACACACACACACACACAGCCAAGATGCCACAGACCTCGTTAATGCTGCCAATTGTTTGTTTGGGTTTCACATTTAGTTGCAAAGGCCGCTTTATAAAGGCTTTAGTTGCAAATAGGTGTTTTAAAAGTCCTCCTGCTCTAATTGTTGTTTCATCATCTGAGTAGAACGCTCCTTTGTAAACTTTGCTAGAAAGTTTATATATTTGGCAGATTATTTATATCCTCCTGCTGTGCCAGACATGACTAATAGGATTTCCTAAACAGCATTAAAGGAGACCATTGTAAATAAATATCATGAACCCTGCGGCAAAGATGGCCTGCGTGAGAGGCAGAGGGCGAGCTTAACTGTATAATTTTTTTGTTTCGACACTTGGTTTGTGCAGATACTTTAAGTCACCTAACACCTTCCTATTTTCCAGGCGTGTTTTCAATGTTTTATATATCTGGACCTCTTATCAGTCTCTTTCATCAGCATTTGCTGAAACAACTGAATTAATTTTCAAAATTTAATAAACCTTGGCTGTTCATTACAGCATTAACAATAAAAGGGGAACACAGCATGAAGTTATCTCTTCCAAAGAGAAGGATGCTATCTGTATAAATTAACATATCATAATGAAAAAGGTCATTTGTGATGACACCATAATGAAAATGTGTAATGGCAAAATAATGTGTGAAATTGCTATGCCACCACTGGAAAATAGGAAAGGAGTTTAGTGTAAAGAAAAAAAATGGCCATATTCTTGTTTGTGCAACCCATGCCTGAGCCCCGGGGTTGCAGTTTTAAAAGCTCCTTCCATTGCCCCAAGGAATCAGAACGCTTCCTAAGTTAAAAGACGATCCTTGGGGAATCTTGGAAACTGGGGATGGGGACAGGATCGGAAACTTTTAATTAACAACTTAAAGCATAAAGCTGTTGGTTTCATCAGTCTTACATTTATGGGGACAATGTGAATGAAACATGCCATTTTTGATTCTTTGATCAGAAACAAGAGCATAGCAGCAAGTTATAGCATCTAGCTGTGCTCTTACTTTTAATTGTTAATTGCCATTGTGTGTTAATTTTCAGTTGTTTTCTTAACAGACTTTGCCTTTAATTTTTATTTGCGATTGTTATAGAGTCTAAACTATGTTGAAGGATTGCTTCTGGGATGAAAGCTTGTTAAAGTTAACAACAGAAATGCAAACAGATGGTAGTAATGTTCTTAAATAACAAATGTGAGATAGAATCTGCATGCCGACTTTGAATATTGTCGTAGTCAGGAGACCTGGGTTCAAAATTTTGCTTGACCATGGAAACTCACTAGGGGAAAGGAATGGCAAATCACTCCCTGAACATCTTGAAACACCATTAGGTTCAGCATAAGTTGGTAACACTTATAAGAAATTGTTTATATACAATATAGTAACAAATTCAATGTTAGTCAAGTGAAAGTATGTGTGTGTTGTGTCATTACAGTCGTGACCGACCCTTTGTGACTCCACGTCCATGGAGTTTTCTTGGCAGGAATACTGGAGTGGCTTGCCAGTTCCTACTAAACCCACTAAAATAATGGCACTTGTTGGTTCTTATTTTATGTATTCCCTTGATTTCAGTGGATCTACTTTAGTTACAAATAAGAGTCTTACATGGGGGGAAATGTGGGGAATACTATGAGTATAGTACAGTATTTGCTCCCCCCCCCCACTGATCACTTGACACAAAAGGATATGCAAATACGGTAAAACTTTAGCTTACAAGTACCTTGGTCTACAAGGGTTTTGCAAGATGAGCAAACACTTCTGCTCAATTTCGCCTTGATCAGCAAGCAATGTCTTGCAATATGAGCACTGGAGCAGGTCACATGATCGCAAGTGAGGCAATGGTCTCTCTCTCTCTCTCTCTCTCTCTCTCTCTCTCTCTCTCTGGAACATTGTGTGGAACATTTCATTTCAGGCAAGCCTTGAAAGCAGAGGGAGAAGAGAGGAATTGAGGTCTCCCTTGCAACAGTCATGGAAGTTTTCAGAGGAGAGTACAGCTTAGGGTTTTCTTCTTCTTTTTCTTTATAAATATATTTTTATTTATCGGTAATTTGTTTTCAACATCCTTGGTCATTTTTCAAACCATTTCTAGTCATGGGGCAGCTAGTAAAGTGTGTATATGGCTACAAATTGCACTTTATTATTGTCACCTTAAAAACACAGAGTAAAATTCAGTTGTTAGTCCTAAGCAGGGTAGATTCCTCAGCTGAGTAACTAAACCATAGTGTGGACATGGACTTCTACCCATCTTCTTTTGTGAGTTTCAGCATTTTTCGTGTACGGTATGTGGTCTGTGGGACCCCGGAGCAAATCATTTGAGTTTTCATTATTTCTTATGAGGAAAATTACTTTGATATACAAGTGCTTTGGTTTGCAAGCATATTTCTGTATTTGAGCTTACACATCCTGTAATTAGACCCATTTATTTGTCTAAATCTTGGTATATCACTCTTCCTTATTCATGATAAAGAGTACCTTATTTGGGGCCTTTTTTCTGTTTGCTAAGGCCCACTTTTCGTAAGATGATATGAATACCCAGGTCTATTTCTTACTGCAGCAGAATAGAGAAATATATAACATAAGGTGCATTGTTGTTTGAGTACAGGCCAGATGGATGCATTGTAGGTATACGTGACAGTGGGACCAGTCTGGGTAAGAGCTGCCTGTGAAAGTGCTGAAGCTAATCAGACCCAAATTGCTGCTTCACACAACTCCTTGGAAATGACACAGGGCACAAATCAGGGCATACTTCTAACTCTCGTGCCTCCCGTTGGTAGCAATCTCTTGGCTTTCAGTTTTCCCAGCTTCATCACCTAGTGAATGCTTGTGGCCAGTAGGAGTAGTGGGGGACAAAGAGGGCACCTCCAGAAGTGTTGTTTTGGGTTCCTCAGTCACCAATTGGCAAGCCTGGTACACCTGTTGTCATAAACAGGGATGTCCGGACATTTAAAACTCAGCAAATCTGGTTTGTATCCTGAAATATGAGCACTGCTATAGTGAATGCTTTTAGAGGGAAGAAGGAATTTGTCTGGTCTTCTGCCCAGCAGAACATTCTTTCTGCAATGAACTTTCTGAATGGCTTGGCTTTGTGATAGTCTGATGTTTTCACAGATGTTATTTGTTTTGATTTTATTGCTCTTATTATCTAATTTACCGTTATTTCTGTTTTGTTTGATTTTATCAGATTTGTAAACTGCCTAGTGCCTCACACTAATGGGATGGTATAGAAATCTGTGCAACAAGTTAAATAAATAAATGTGAGAAATAAGTTCTGGACTCTACAAAGCACTTTGCTTAAATGTTTGCTCATTCTAATACTGTACATTGTTGTCTAAAGGCATATTTAGATGTATGATCGCAGGACTCATTGTCAGCTCCGGTAAAAAGTCTTGAAGTATGATTATAGCCAAGTTATACATATGCGTAATAATATATTGTACCTCTCCATGTTGCAATTTTCTGCAGAAATAATCTGCTCATTCCTTGCCTTTAAAATGCAGCAACTCCATAGTATATTTAAATGTCTTGGTATTCATATATGGTGATGATGAAAAGTATACGTGAAGTTCACAAGAAGCATTTAGTACATTATAAATACCAGCTTTATTTTGTATTCTGGGAGGGAAACCCATGCTGTGTCAATGCAGTTCAACAATATTCCACATACTTTTGGTTGCACTTTCTAGTGAAGTTGAAGCTGTGCTGTACTTTGATAGTAATAAACAATGGCTCCTGGAACATCAGGCTGGAGATGGGGTAGGAAATGATGTACTCATGAGTTACCCTTGGATCAACAAGTCTACACTGATGGTCGCAACACCTGTGCAGTTCTCTTTTAACCCTATATTGTTATAATTATTAGAAGAAGACTCCAATGTTAATAATAGTTTGCCTTGATCTCTGCATTCAAAAACTGTTGTCTCTGACAAAAAACAATGCAGTCATTGTATTGTTCTCTACCTCCTTTTTTAGTAAATGAAAATAGCTACTTTGAAAAAGGTAGCTGCCTGTTGCGAACAAAACAAAACAAACAAAAACAAAAAACAAGGAATCCCATGGCATCTTAAAACCTATCCAGTTCATTGCAGCACCTGTTTTTGTGGACTGCATCCCATAGCTATAGAACCAGCCTCTGTAGCCTTGGGCAACTTGGACAGTCCCAGAGTGTCCCCAGAAGCCAACACTGCTAAATCACTTCTGAGTCCTGTCTATCTAGAACAGTGGTTCTTAACCTGTGGGTCCCCAGATGTTCCTGGTCTGCAACTCCCAGAAGTCTTCATCATTAGCTGAGCTGGCCAGGATTTCTGGGAGTTGCAGTCCAGGAACGTCTGGGGACCCACAGTTTGAGAAGCACTGATCTAGAAAATCTAGGAAAGTGTTACCATAAATCAGAACTGAATTGATGGTATGTAATTAATGAAGTCACTTAGCTAGAATGTGCTACTCACAGCTTTGTTAATCTGTAAGGTGCTACAGGACTCATGTTTGGCCTTGGAAGTGCAGTTCATTCCTCCTCTCTTACTTATTGTGTTCAAAGCTTCATCTTTTGTTTATTGCGTCTACTGAAACCTCTCTGTCGCCCTTATATATTTCTCCTTTCTTTCCTTTCCTTCCTCCTTTCCCCATAGATCTATCAAGTCCAAAAGGTAGGATTTGCTTGACCTGTGTGAATGCATGCACTTTTCTCTTGCTTTAAGGTCTTGATAGCACTTGAAAAATAACACCACATCCATATGCCAAGTACACAGCAGGTTTTAGTTGAAAATTCATATCTACGGCTTTTAGCTTATTTTGGGGATTTGTAAAACTTTTTCACTAACTTCACCTTAAGTAAGAAGACTGTGGTTAAGCTCCATGCAGCAGGTTTTTTTGTATGGCCTATTTACTGTTATACCATGAAATGAAAAAAAACAAGACAAGCTTCCTTCAAGGAAGAAACTATGTGGAACAAGGATTTGTCCAGAACAGCTGCACTTCTGATCATGGTCACTTGTGCTAGTTCTGTTAGTTTCTGATCTGCCATTTGATTTGTATACAGCAGCATGTCCAAACTTTGGCCCTCCAGATGTTTTGTACCACAATTCCATCATTGGCAATGTAAGCTTAGAATTCTGGGAGTTGTGGTCCAAAACATCAGGAGGGGTGAAGTTTGGGCATGCCTAAGGACAGGAAAAAGTAGGTTGTGTGCCTGGCAGGTGTCACAGTGCCGAAAACTCCATCTGAAGGCACTCTGTGTCAAATGCCTAAATAGCACATGCCACCCATTATTAGCATAATGGTCACTGGCTTTTGTTTTCAGAATCATAGTTACGTTACATTCCATGGCAACTGATCGGGTAATATCTAATAAGCAAGAAATTCCAAAAAAATTCATTAAGTATAAGAAACTACCTTGTAGAACTGGTAGTGCAAAATTTTCATAGCATTTTTGATGCTATAGCTGGGGTTGTATTTTGATTGGTAACAGATTGGTCATACAGATGTCATGACCACATAGAAACCACAACAACACTGAGTGACTTTTGCTTTCGCTTAACGTAAGGACAAGTTGTAATATGGAAAGACCACATTTGGGACTTGTTTTGCTAATGGATTAAAATAACAGTCCTGTGTTGACGTTGTCTTAAAAACTTCCAAGGTATGCAATGAAAAGGAAGGGGAGAAGCACTTAATGACAAAATGTCTTCATTGAAAAACCTGCTGTTGTAGATCCTGCAAGTCTCTGGGAAGTCTGACCATCAGGTTCCTTTGGCTTGGGCGTTCTTCTGTTGCATGCTGCCACTTAGATGACTTGGCCTACTAACATTTCTCCAGCGTGACAGAATAGAAGTGCAAAGGAGGCTGCTTCTAAAATGCTGTACTACAGTGCTTTTTGTGGACGTCCTCTTGGCTGATTGCTGTTAGTCTTGGCCTGTGTACTGCAGATGCCTTTGCAAACGCTTGCTGTGATACTAAAGAGCTGTCATTGTGGGCCAAGCCCATCATGGTTGGAGGAAACCAGCTTCTGTAACGTTTCAGGCAGCAGCTGGAGTTTGGGGGCAGGATAGATGAAGTCCATTCTCAAGAGCATATTGAACACACATTGCTAAAGATGTGTGGGTGGTTTTATTGATTGATTGATTGATTGATTGATTGATTGATTTATTGAGCTTATATACCGCCCGTCTTCCCGAAGGAACTCTGGGCGGTTTAACTACAAACAATATAACAAATTAACGGTTAAAATAACACAGAGTTAACCGGCTAACAGAACAATAAAAATCAGAGTTGCAGATGGCGGGGCAAGGGGGAAAAAAAACTTTAGTTGGATCAACCAAATGCCTCCCGGAAGAGGAGAGTTTTCAAAGCCTTCCGGAAAGCTGGAAGGGACTCTGCTAGGCGCACTTCTGTTGGAAGATGATTCCACATGGTGGGGCCAGCCACAGAAAAGGCTCGGGTACGGGTGGATGTTCTCTGAGCCTCCCTGGGCGTGGCCACACGCAGCATGTGCGCCTGCGACAACCTAGTCGAACGGGCCGATGTTGACCGCTGATCGATCCGCTCTGTCAGGTAGTCAGGTCCTAGGCCATGGAGGGTTTTGTAAATCAAAACCAGGACCTTGAATCTGATTCGGGCTGCAACGGGCAACCAATGCAGGCGGGCCAGAACTGGGGTGATGTGGTCAAACCGACGCACACCCGCCACCAGTCTGGCTGCCGCATTTTGGACCCGCTGCAGTCGCCGAAGGAGAGTCGAGGGCAACCCCATGTAGAGCGCGTTACAATAGTCCAGTCTCGAGATCACCAGCGCTTGCACCACAGTTCTGAGGGAATCCCCATCTAGGTATGGACGAATCTGGGTGATTCGATGGAGATGAAAAAGGCAGCCCTGGACACAGCGGCCACCTGGGCTTCTATGGTGAGCGCCGGGTCCAGGACTATGCCCAGATTCTGGATGGTGTCTGAAGGCCGGAGAGAAACGCCCTCCAGAGTGGGAAAAGGGCCTCCATAGCCAGATGGGGAAGCCCCAAAGAACATAACCTTGGTCTTGTCGGGGTTGAATTTGAGCCTGTTAGACCTGGTCCATTCCATGACCGCGCCCAGGCACTGATCGAGCGTACTGATGACAGCAGACTCCATGTCTCCTTATGACCTCAGCCAGCGGCCTAATGTAGATGTTGAACAGCATGGGAGAAAGAGACGACCCCTGTGGGACCCCACAAGGGAGTATCAAAGGGGCAGACAGCTCCACCCCATGCTGAACCTGCTGGGGACAGCCCCTGAGGAAGGACCGGAGCCAACTGTAAACAGTGCCCCCGATCCCAACCTCAGAAAGCTGGTCCAGCAGGATACCGTGGTCGACAATATCGAAGGCCGCTGACAAATCCAGGAGGACCAACAGGGTAGAGTACCCCCTGTGGGCCCCCCGGAGGAGGTCATCTTGCAGAGTGACCAAGACTGTCTCAGTCTCCCTACCCGGCCTGAACCCGGACTGGAATGGGTCAAGGATGTGTTCTCCCTCCAAGAATGATTGAAGCCATATCGCGGCCACCCTCTCGATTACCTTGCCCATGAAGGGAACATTAGCAATCAGGCGGTAGTTGGTCAAATCACCCGATGTTAAGCCCGTTTTTTTCAGAATGGGCTTTACCACAGTCTCCTTCAGGCGAGAGGGAAAAATCCCTTCCCTGAAGGAGGCTGTGGCGATGACGGAAGCCCATTCGAGCATGCTCCCACCAACTGCTTTCATAAGCCATGATGGGCAAGGGTCGAAGGGAGTGGACGCGGGCCGGCAATGGGCAATAGCCCTGGAGGCCTCAAGCGAGGAAACAGGCCCAAACTCAACCATGCGAGGAGACCGAGGGGGTGCGGCGTCAGGGGATGCCGAGGGTGGACTAGAGCAACAGGAGTCAAAACCGGTACAGATGGCCTCTATTTTTGATCAAAAAAAGGCTGCAGAATTCTCACTACTGAAATCAGTAGGAGGAGGCCTTGCCAGCCCAGGATTAGTGAGGTCGCGAACCACGCGGAACAGTTCCGCTTGATGGTTCGAGGCCTCACTAATTTTCAGGGAGCGGTAAGATGTTTTAGCCTCCCTGATCGCCCGAACGTAGCGCCTGGACTGGACAATAACTGCAGCCTTTTTAGTCGCCCGGATCTTCCTCCAGCTGCGCTCCAGCCTCTTCCGTTCTTGCTTCATCGCTCGTAACTCTGCCGTGAACCACGGTGAGGGGCGAGCTCTGCAGCGGATGAGACGCCTAGGGGTGATCTGGTCGACAACCCGGGATGTTTCATCAAACCATTGATCCACCATGGTGTCTACCAGATCGTCAGCCAGACCGCCAGGAGGCTCCCCAAGGACTTCCCGGAACCGATCAGGGTCCAGGAGTCTCCGGGGGCGGGCCCAAACAAATGGCCAAAGGTCCCCACGGGATGGGGCGGCGATTGATACAGAGAAGGACAGCAGGTGATGGTCTGACCATGACACAGGAGTGGACACAATGTCCCGCACCATCAGACGAGAATCCTCAGATGCGGAGATAAATACCAGATCCAGGGTATGTCCAGATCTGTGGGTTGGGCATAGAACATGCTGGGACAGGTTCATGGAGGCCATGGACTGCATGAACTCCAGAGCTGCACCAGACAGGCCACCGCCAGCATGCACATTGAGGTCCCCCACTACCAGAAGGCGGAGGGTTCTCAGAAGTGCAGCGGCGATGAACTCGGTGAGCTCTGGTAGGGATTGTGCTGGGTTGCGGGGAGCACGGTAACCAAGCACAATGCCAAATCGGTCCCGCTGCCCAACCAACAGATGGATGCATTCCAACCCTGGAATCACCAACGTTGAGGCCCTGTTGACTTGAATAGTATCCCTGTACACAATGGCTGCCCCACCCCCTTACAACCAAACACAGTGTCACCAAACACAGTTGTCACCAAACACAGTGCCTTTAGGCTGGACTAAGTGACCAGTAACATCCCCCCCTTCACTACTTTCTTGTGTCCAGGGTGGCTGAATTTGTTTTCCCTTTGAAAGGGAATGTATTGGAGATATGGAGATTTCTCACGACACATCTCTGAGTGCCATGCTCTGCCATTTTAAGAGCATCCAGTTTTTTAAAAAAGAATCCAATTTTTAATTAGTTCCGTGTTGAACTTCCTGCTTCAGAGTCTGCATCCCCAAGAGTAATTTCCGGGTCTTAATGCCATGTAACCTAGTCAATTTCTCTGAACAAGCCTTCTGCATTGCAGTGTCCTTCCCTCATCTCAAAGTTTTTGTGCTGTTACCAGAATTGTTAATGCCAGATCATGACTGATGTCATGGTTGCTCCAAAGTACAATTGCTTCTGTGTGTTTTTTTCCAGACAGTCCTGTCCATTGCACTGTACTGACAATGTGTTGATAAAAATGTAGTCTGCTGAATTGTGATATTCTTATTAGACTATTGGAAGTTAATTATTAAATTCTTTCCTGAAATGTGCACAAGAAGGTAACTATTTTTGGAACCTTTTCATCTAAGTCAGATTCAAGGAACTGATGGATAAGGAAAATAAGCTATTAATGCAAAAAATAAAAAAATGATGATTTGATGGGGTGTCATGTCACATGGTGGGTTAATATCTGGAATCTATCTCAGTATGTTTTTAATAGTGCCATATGAAGTTTAAGCAGTGCAATATAATATAAAAAGACGGAATATAAGTGAACAACTGAACGCTGTTGCACAAGGCTTTGAAAACAAAATACAGTGGTACCTTGTATAAAGGAATTAATTCGTTCCAAATGAAATTCTGTTGAGCAAATTTGTTATACAAACCGTTTGTTATGCAAGGGTCCACTGTATTGATTTCAAATAAATAGTGTATAAAGAATTCTATTCCATCACATTTCAGCAAGTCAGCTTGTTAAGCAGTAGGTAAGGAGGAGGAGAGCTTTTACCTGTTTGGGGTAGGAGATACCTAATATTTCTTATTGAAACATGGACAGATGTTTTCATTCACAGAGGCGAAATGATAAGCCAGGCAATGGCCACTGTGCTCAGAGCATTAGATCCCCATTGTACGTGCTGCTCACCTGTTATATGAAGTTCTGTCTCCTACGCTCTGTAATACAGCCACTATTATTCTCATTATGAAACTGTTCTATTTTTAGCACAGAGGTAGGAAGCCCTCTAGCAGACATTTATTCATATCCCAAAGAAAAGGCTTTTAAATGGGTTGTTTCCTCCATTTGTAACTATTCTTTTAGAGAGTTGTTTTCCTTTCAGCCCATTCCTGCTCCGGAAACTTCCAGCACGTTGTAATATCACACTGCATTTGCGTTTGATTGAACGGGGATAGAAATTCAGAACTTTTGCACCTCACGGAGAAAGGTGCAAAGGGTCTTGCTGTGTGGTGTGATGTGGCCAAGTGAAAATGTTCAGCCACCCATTAGTAAATTACACTGTGTCGAATTAGCACTATCACTCTGCGTAGAGGAGCTTGCCGGAGCAATGCGCTGGCTTTAGAGAGTATATATGGAGCACTTGCTGTGGCTTAGAGCTTTGCATGAGCATGTTTGTCAGATCCTTGCTTTTTGTGTGAGAGAACATAGTGCTTTTAGAGACCACAGTATGAATAACGCAGGAGTGGGCAACATACAATTGGCAGGAAACGTGCTACTTCTGAATTCTCTTATGACGGAAGTAGCAAATTGGTCTTGGATCTCAATTTGTTTTCAACTTTTGAAAGTCTCTGAACGGATGGGTGATTCAGATGTGCAGAAAAAGAACCGAGCACGCTTCTTCCAGGACCTGTGCTGCTTCAAACAATCAGAACTCTGTCCCTTTACAGAAGTCACTGCTAATGTGGAAAATTAGCTATTCCAAATTAGCTTTTTGTTATAATCTCCAGATCTTTTCACTTTGTATTCCCCTGCCTTTTGTATTTCTTTTCTCTTGTCTCTTTGTGATCCTCTTTTGCTTTGTTTTATAGATTGCAATCTGTTGTTTGTGCCAGTTCTCCATCATTTTATGTTCATGTGTCCACTTTTAAATACTGCAGCACATGGCAGTTGCCCTCTGTTTTATACTTATACTGTACTACTCTTGTCTTCTGCCTACTCAAAACACATATTTCTTTTTCCACATGTTTTTCCCTAGCTGACTTCTCATCCTTTGTTGCATCACCTCCTTAGCTGATTTATCTCCTCGACTGATTTAGATTTTGAGCATGTTGTGGACTTTTCTGCCGTATACTTGGACAATACCTAATCCTTTTAAGGGGATGATATTGTATCTATTACTTATCACTTTCTGGTGCTTTTTCTGCACGTTTGAATCTAAATTATAACACATGAGACAAGCAGGAGCAGCGGGTGGGGGGAAGTTGGGGGGACAGTTCGAGATCTTGTTTTAGTAGGAGAAACAAATTTACTACAAAGTCCCCAATTTGGAGGTCAGTTCCATCCTGTGGCTAAGTGTAAGTACCTCTTTACCCGAAGAAGTGGATTCACACCTTTATTGCTTTGTGGCTCTTGATGCTGAAATTCGTTGCTCACACCTGTACTGTATGTTTATTATACAGGGCATGCCTATGCGCCAGAGAAGATTGTGTCACTTTAGCAGAGCGGCCAGGATGGTGTGCCCCAATCATTGTTCTGGTGAACATCACAGTAAAATTAGAACGTCCCTTTCAAACTCGATTCATGTTCAAGTTACAGTTAACTGTTATTCCTACAGACTTGCTTCACTCCTGCAGTGAGTGTTTTGCCCATCAGAGGAGCCAGGCAATATTATGATTTGTAGGTTAAGCTGAGGTTTAGAAGCTTTTGCATTCTTTGTGCAGCTCCATTCTACATAAATCAGCTTAAGCTGTCTGCTAATTCTGTAGCAGCCGCGTCTTAAAAACTGTTAAAAAGCATTGTACTGTATTTCCTTCCTGAAGGCAACATCTCTAGTGTAGGCATGCCTTAAAATGTGTATACTCTACCCTTCTCATCCTAAGTTCTTCCTCCCTTTTCTTCCATCCATAGAAATATTATGGTCTGGACACAAAGTTTGGTGACATCGAGCAGTGGATGGTAGGCTCCGTCTAAAAGTCAAGTACTGTACTATCTAAAAGGCTCAATGACAGAGCATAACTGTTTTCTATAAGTCAATGTGTACACCTACATTCCTCAACTCAGTTTTTGAAAAACATCGTATTTTGTAAGACTGATGGTTTGCTATATCGACTTTCTGAAACCACCCCTGTAGTTTCCTGTGCAACCTGCAAAATGTCTATAGAAGAGCCTTCTCCAATGGGCTGCCAAAGTTGGGAACTACGACACCCGTTGTCCTCTGCCAGCATGTGCGATTTAGAGCTTACCAGCTTGGGGAAGGCTACTGCAGAATATCTCTGCTAAGAATCAGTGAAGTTATGAGACTAAGGATTTAACACGAGTCATCGCTTAAAAGCTTGCTAAGCTTGCTGGTGTGGCCCATCAATAAATGCTGCCTCATGGTTGGAGCCAGGGGTGGGTGGCAGGTGGGAATTGAGGCTAGAAAATTCAGTTTGTGGGACATGATTTCACTGCTAATGGGACAGACTAAAAGCAAAGTGTTCTGCTTATAAACCAGCCCATAGTGCTTAAAGCACTCTTTCGATGGCTTACAATTTATTTATTCAGGCTACACATTTCCCCTCACCCACCCACCCCAGCAAGCTGGTTACTTATTTTACTGACCTTAGAAGGCTGAGTGAACCTTGAGCCTGCTACCTGGGACTGAACCCAGGTACACAGTTATAGTTGCAGTACAGCTGTTTAACCACTGTGCCACGAGGCAGTAACTTAACCTCTGTAAGCAGCCTTTTGGAGCCAGTGAACTCCCATCATCATCCATGTTCAGATCACTGTGCTTTTGAGTCCCAAGAGCTTGCTTGGTACTTCCTAAGTTCATATGCTCCTTCATGCTGTCTTCCCCCTGCCTTATCAGAACAGATGTCTCTTCCCTCTTTTTATTGCCCTTTTCTAATTCTGGTCATTGGTAGAAACCCTACTAGTTACCCTCCTGCACTAACCATTTCCTTGAAGTATGATCTCTGTATTGTGGAGCAGCGGGTGGAAGGAGTAAAGTATAAAGACATGGTGGAGCCATCGGAGCCCAAATTCAGAACAGTGTAATCCAGTGTTCATTCTGTTTTCCAGCATGGCAGCTGTTTTCTTTCAGCAACATCCTATTAGGCATACATGCAAAACAGCAGTAAAAAGAAATGGCAGTTATCTCAGATGGCAATTTTTATTGTTACTGCTGTCAAGCACCATTGTACATACTTCTCCTGGGACGTTTCTGAGCATAACATGGAGAGCGAGAAGTGCAGTCAGATCTCTCTTGCTTGTGTAGATGGCAAAAGCTAACACAAGTGTACTCCTTGTATTTGGATTGTTGGCAGATATGGACCATAATGAACACCTCAATCCCTCTGATTATAGAAATCTGAATGTATGCTTATCAATCCCCCCACACACACTGAAGTATCCATGACTAGCTGATTCTTGTTGTTTCTGAACATGCTTTTTTGTCATTAGGCAACATCTTGCTAAATCCAATCCTCCTTTCAAAGCCTGCCTTTAATGCTGAACTTTGCAATCGTATGTTTCTCACATGCAACCACTTCATCTTCTTTTTCCCTCCTGCCTCGGTAGGAAGACAGTGAGCGTTACACCCGTAAATCCAGAAGAAATACCTCGGTCAGTATTGTTTGTGCTTTGCGTTAAAAACACTTTTATTTCAAAGTATTGAATGAAAACCAATAAATCACACCTCCTTTCTTTTCTACAGTGATATCGGAATCCCTCAAATTTATTAGAAACGTAGCCCCACAATGTAGGGCCTCTGGGGAGAATGGGATCACCCTTTCCTTCCTAGTGGTATAAACAAAGGTTATGGGCCTGCTGATTGCTACCAGGGGGTCACAAAGTAATGAAAAATATTGTAGTAAGGAACTACTGTCAAACTTTAATTTCCAAAAGCAACTGTATAAATTCAAACTGGTTAGCAATAAGAATAATTATTCTTTTAAGGTACATGTGTGATTAGTGGTGGGGTATGGTTAGAAAAAACAAGGGGGATGTGATTTTGCAACATACTTTCAGCTGTGGCAAAAAAATGGTATATTCCCCCCCCCCCAAATGGTTTAATTAGCAGCCATAGCATTGCCAGAGGCCACATGGAGGTGTGAGTGCTTTCTTCCTAATTGGTGGTAGAGGGGAGGAGTAGGCATACATTTTAAACAAAATGATAATATAATGTTTTGTATCTCTTCATGGTTTAATCTTTGTGCTGTTTGCTTTTCTTGTGTTTTCACGTCAACGTACACTGAAAACTCAGGCATGAACTTTTGTGGTCAATTGAACTTAAAATTTATCTGTGGGTTATATCTAATTTACAGATGTAATATGCAACATCTTCATCACTTAAAATTGTCTCTGGTGTTGTCTTCAATTGCTTCTCCATAGGCTTCTGATGAAGATGAGCGCATGTCAGTGGGTAGCCGCGGAAGCCTCAGGGTTAGTAACGTGACTAAACATATACAGTATAATTGTTTGCAATGCTCACCAAATCCTCCTCCTTTAGATGAGGTGGCTTTGCTACCTCATTAGTAGTTCCATGATTTCCCACCATGCTTTTCGCAGAGTGGGTTACCAGTTTTTTGTCTGCCTGAGCTTTGCATGAGAACTAGCACTTTTAAGGTGTGGAGAGCCTTGGGCAGTTAGATTACAATATGGCTTTTGCATGTGTAGCTGCTCATATTTTGCAGCAGTTAGTTTTACTACCACCCCTTGGCTGGTTATATAATTATTGAAGAACTTTCTGCAAATCACCACTAATTGAAAATGTATCTGCTTGATATTACAGGCTTATAAAGGGCGATGCGGTCTTGGGGATAGCTTGGGGCCAAGCCGTTTAGGGCTTTCTAGGTTAGACCCAGTTCAGTGGTTCCCTGCCTATTCGCAGTTCATATACTGTGGTCCCACTGTATTGTGAGACTGCAGTATATGAAAAAGGCGCTGCCCTGAATGGACCTGCGAGGGCCTTCCTGGGCCTTCTGGAGGCCCAAAAATGGCTTCCCTTCTGGTTCACAGAAAATCAGTTCTGAGGCCTCTGAGGGCCTTGCTAGGCCTGGCGGAGGCCTTAAAAATGATTTTCGGTGATCGGAAGTCACTTCTGGTTTGCATGGGACTCCTTGGGGGCCTCCCGAGGTCCTGGAAAGGCCCTCGCAGGTCCCTTAAGGGCAGTACCAGGCTGGGGTAAGTACAAGGGCCCCCAGCTAGGCCCCACAGTCCAGACCCAACCTGCATCCGCATATCGCGGATTTTCAATTATCGCAGGTTGGGTCGGGTCCCTAACCCCCGCAATAGGCAGTGGATCACTGTACTTTGAATTGTGCCCAGAAATGGAACGGCAGCCAGTGGAGTTGCTGTAACAGGGCAGTTATCTGATCCCTGTGACGAGTCCCAATTCGCAACCTAGCAGCTGCAATTTGGCTAGAAAATATTGGTCCGTGCTTGACAGAATCTGCAACCAGCAATCTTAATTCTGTCCATATGCGAAACATTTTCTGTTCTGCTAGTTACCCTGGAACAGTTCAAACAGAAACCAGACAGTCAAGTTATGTTAATCTTGAGGCAAAGATGTGAATTATGTACAATTATCTATATCACACATACACATCTAAAATATAACAAAATGCTGAGAGGCAAATAATTTAAGACCGGCAATGAGTATGTATCTGGAGGGACATCACCTACTACACAGGAATTATTTTTATTTCGAAAAGATTATGCCTAAACATTGTTTTTTCTCGTGCTGAATCAAATCCTGATTTGGGGAATAACCAGGTACTCATAGACTGGGTGATTGTAGAATTCTGTTCTGTGTCTCACTGTGCCTTTAGATGAAGTAAAAATAGCACAGTTCTTTGCCACATAAAATTGCATCCTTATTCCACACAATAATGACATTTCATTCCATTAAAATCCCATTCTATAAAGCAACTGATAGTCCCTTAGCCATATCTATCTCTAATGGAGTTGAGTCTTCTCCCTGTCATATTACCAACCCAGACTCTACAGGACCAGTAAGAGAAAGAGAGCTGGTGTCTGTGGGCTCAGTGCCATCTTGATCCTGTAGTGCTTTAGTTTGTTGGAAACCAGGGAGTGAAGCCAGATAATGAGGTTTCCCTTGAATAGACACTTGGATTGCCCTGAGGGAGAGCCCTTGGCCTTATCAAGGCGGATGCTACCTCCCCATGAATGGTAAACAGTTCCCCATTTCAAGGTACATTACAAAGAAACACTCAAAGCAGTTTGAAACAAGCAAGGAAATGCTAGTTGAAATTGATGTGGTAAAGAGGTAAGGATTAAACAGAGTAGACTCTATTATTCTCCATTAAGAATTTTATTGCAGATTTAGGTTATTTGACTAAGACTGTAAGGTAATTTAAATGTAAACTTTGTCTCACAGGTTGGTTTAGAGTAGTGATGGCGAACCTTCTAAGTACTGAGTGCCCAAACCGATTCAAAACCCACTAATTTTTTTTTGTAATGTGCCAATACAGCAATTTAACGTGCATACAGGCAGCCAAGAAGGGGCAATGTCGGGTGCCCACAAAAAGGGCTCTGAGAGCCACCTTTGGCACCCATGTCATAGGTTCGCCAACACTGGTTTAGAGTATAGGACTTTTGATCATCTGTCCTGCTGTAGTTCTCCCTATGTGAGGAAACAGAATATTGGGAGGGTTTCTTTCATTGTGAGGTGACCTTTCCACCACCACTCCCTGACTTTGTATTTTCTTATGGACTTGGTTTCTTCTGTACCCCGGCAGAGTGGCCTGGGTTATGCCAGTGCCCACTTAATGGTGAGAAAGAGCTAATAAGCTGCACAATACAATAGTATTGAGTGAGATGTTTGAATCTAAAATATTCTAACATTATGATGTCAGTTGTGGGTAAGTTTATACATTCCCCTTTGTGATGTGGTTGCTGCAAAAAACTTCATCATTCTTAGCGTGACCAATGTGAAAGGATTGCATCAGTTGCCATAGTTAATTGCAGCTTATTGGTGGAGTGCTGTGGCATTTGACCAGCCATAGAATCATGAACTGACCCAGCCTTAATTGACAGATTGTCTACCAAGTAATTATTTGAACTTTATACATTTGGGTTAATTTCTTTGCTTTGAGATTTAAAATTATGGCCAAAATGTTGCGCATCTACATTATGAGTGTGTGTACCGATATCAGCAAGTATAACATGATCTAAAGCCCATACTCATTGGGAGAAGAGCAGCCAACAAATGACACTAAATAAATATTGTGTTCTGTGTTTTGCAGTGCATTCTGCCATGATGCATCATTCTCCGATTGGCTTATACTGTATTACGTGGTTTACAGCTAGAAACATCTAACCACATACATTGTGTTCTTACTTTTGCTCAGCATGCATGTCCAGAAGCCATAGATTAATCAATACAAACTGTATTGAATCACGGGATAAAATACAAAAATGGAAGATGCAAAGTTTCTATTCATTCAGAGCAATAGCAACAATTTCTTTCCCACACTTACATATATACATGGTACCTTGTATAAAGGAATTAATTCGTTCCAAATGAAATTTTGTTGAGCAAATTTTCCTTAAACAAATTTCCCATAGGAATACATTGAAATCCCTAGTTGTGACCATTTTTATGTTGTACGGATTTGCCCCATAAGCAATTCTGTTAAGCAAATTTCCTCTGTCTCCAGATTTTTTATGTTGTAAAGATTTTATGTTATACAAATCGTTTGTTATAAGAGGGTCCACTGTTTTTATGTAGTGGAGATCTCAAGAGGACTTTTGCTCCCTGAAGCCGGACTTCCTTTCACTTGTGAAAGATACCCTTGCTTTGTCAATGAGCCATAGGCAGTACACATGCATGCTCCCCATAATCATAATCTAGCTGACATCTGGGTTGTCCATTGTAGAACAAGAGAGGTCAGATGACAAGCAGCATCTTTAAGACTCACTAGTTTTTATTTTTTAGAAATAAAATAGCCATGCAAACTCTGATGAAAAATAAAAACTAGTTAGCCTTAAAGATGCTGCTTGACGTCTCGTTTCTCTCATTCTGTTCTGACACTCAGTTCATACAATAGAACAGCTAACGACACCCATCAACCTCAGAGAAGGATCGCTGCCACCCTGATTGCAGAAACTTCTTAATCTCTCTATCACAATATAATGACTAACATATATTCTCCTGCATAGGACAAGTTTCCCCTTTCCCAAAACTTTAAAACCTCACAGTCTCACTCACTCTATACCCCAGAGCACAGAGAAAACTCCTAGTTCCCTGAGCTCCTTGCCCTCTGAAGATGCCTGCCACAGAATCAGGAAAGAACACTTCCAGAACACGGTCAAAGAGCCTGAAAAACTCAAAACAGCTATAAAATTATAATTCTTTTTGCTACTTTCAGGGGAAATCAAGAGAACGAGAAGGACGCCATATTAATATTGATTTTATATTTTGCTATTAAATTACAATTCTAAAAATAGATGGATTCTGAAATACTTCAGTTGACGAATAGGGTTTTCAGCATAAAGAATTGCAATCTCCCCGTGGGCTCTGATGAATTTCGGACAGCCTTAGTTGTATCTGGTTCCTTTCACCTCAGTCTTCCTATAGCAATAAACTCCATCATGCTGCTTCAGAAAGGCTTTCTTTGTAACTTTTTAATGATCACTTGAATCTCTCCCCTTTTTCACATTCTCTGCCACTCTCTGTCCATCCCACCTGATAAAAACCTGATAGGATCAGTAGAAGTTTGAACTTGAAAGATATTTGGTTCATGATGGAAGTAGTCATTTGTGCTGAATTTTCAACAGAAACAGTATAAAAACCGTTACCTGCATTGATATCTTCCAATGGGACTATATGAAACTTGTTTCTCTTCTAGAATTTTGGGTTGGAAAAATGGGGCTTGTCTTATATATATAGGGGCTTCTTGTACCTGTACAACTTCAGATAGTTTAGGGGGAGGGAAACCTAGAATTGTTGTCTTTATATACAAGAATTATGTTATCTTTCTGTCTAATTTTTCTGAAGACTTTAGTAAAATAATTTATGCAAAAAAATCCCCTGTTCTTATTATTGATCCACAAATTCATCACCTTACACTAGGCAGGTAGAGTGGAAGAACATCCCAGTGATGTTTAAGCTGCCATGGGGCAAAAGATGGCCTGTTTCCAGTTGGTCTGTTTGGGGCTGAAATACTCCTTGTTCATAATATCCTTTCTTTTTATTTTCTTCATGTCCCATTTAGTTGCTAAGGTAGGAATAAAAATGTTCACTTAATTCCCAGTATCTGGAAGTTGAGTCATGGCTACTGGACTCCTTTTGAGAGATAGAGACGTTTCGCTGTTCATCCAAACAGCTTCATCGCGTGAACAGCGAAACATTTCTATCTCTCAAAAAAGAAGTGCAGTAGCCATGACTCAACTTCCAGATAAACTCACCTGGATGACTGAGAATCTTCACAGACTTAATTCCCAGTAAGTTTTTGTGTGAAGGAATCTACGACTGGATGTAAGGAAGGTGTCTTTTCAATGAAATCTTAATTAGAGGAAGGCAAACGTGTTTCTAAGGAGCAAGATGTCTTTGACGATTTCTCAAATCACGGGTTCGTTTATTATTCTGACTTCCTGAGTTCCATTCAGTCATCACTGCAAAGCTTCTCATAAGCATGCTGGGAAAAGGCGTGTGACTGTTCTTGAAGCAAATATTAATTATAATTTTTTTCCTCCCTGCACTAAGTGCATGGGTGTGTCAGACTCGTCCCAATATTCTGGTTTGGCCTACTCACTTAAAGGAGTGTTTGGATAGTAGAGTCAAGTCTTTTTCCTTACCTGCCTCGTAGCTAGAACGATAGGTCTGAATCATTGCCTGAAAAAGGAATGACTTTTAAAGAGGAAAGTTGGTAAGTAGTCCTGTACCAGTGATGATCCTTAGATTGTTGAACTAGTGGCAAAATCCGCTTTGATAGAAGTACCTTTCTGATAAGCCGCAGGTAAAATATTGCTTGTTTTCTGTTTGTTGTGCACCGTGTCGAAGTAAAACTTGAAACAAACTAGAGCTTTGTGGAGGGAAAGAATGATAATAACACAAATCACAAGTGTCTCCTGTGCTCAAAATTGTAGTCTTTTAAGATTTATTAACATGAAAAATAAATCGTTTTTTTTATCTCTGTGCATTCAGAACAGTTCCATTCCTGACAAGACTTCATCAAAAGTAATGGGATCTTTCTTTTAGACAACAGACACTCCTCAAAGAGAATGAGGGTTATTTACAAAAGTGGGTGGTTATGTTTTTTTTTTCATTACACAGTATCACTATTTTGTTGTTCAGTGCTATACTAGTGTATTGATGGTTGAAACACATTTCTACCTGGGATCTCTTTCCCTAAAGGAGACTGGACTAATATTTTGGAATTCATACAAATCACTTACAGCTGGGACTTGGGCAAAATGATACTTGAGATACTTCTAATTTCATTGCTTGCATACAATGAAGTGAATATTGTTATTTATAATCAATAACATTTCCCCTTTTGGTTTTAAAACTCTCTTTATATCTGTGCAGGCTTCCTGCTACTCTGACCATAGTCTTCACTGCAGTGGGTTTCCTTCCAAATCCCAACCTTCTTCCCAAAATGGAAATCGGGTCTGTCCATTTTTCTCCCTGGCTTTTTGTTGAACATTCTACTTACACCTGGGCAATGCAACCTCAGCAACAAATATTAAGAGGCATGAATAGATTAGTGACTCTCTGTTTTTATTAATCTCTAAGAATTTTCAGGCTTATTACCTTCCCTTTTACTAAGTATTTCTACTTGCTTTTAAGAAAGGTAAAATACAGTGGTACCTTGTATAAAGGAATTAATCATTCCAAATGAAATTCTGTTAAGCAAATTTTCCTTTGTACAAATTTCCCATAGGAATGCATTGAAAACAGATTAATCCCTAATCGCGGCCGTTTTTCTGTTGTATGGATTCGCCCCATAGGCGATTCTGTTAAGCGATTTGCCCCATCTCTGGAAATGTTTTCCTTTAAGCGAATTTACTGTTAAACAAACCGCTTGTTATACGAGGGTCCACTGTATAATGGCTTCCAGATAGCTGAAAACAGGCTCACATCTGAATTTTACACATTCTTATTTTTGCTATTATTTATTTATCCCACATTCTGAAACTATTAAGGAAGAAGTATTTGTTTAGTATATTCATTTGGCTGATCTATATTTTGTTGGGGCATGATGTACTGTATTTTAATTTTCAACGGCACAGTATAAAAACAGAATGATTCCTGCAAAGGTGGAAAGGAGCACTGATCTAAAAGCCTTGGAAACTCCACTGGGGTTGAATGTGCCCTGTTTGCATGCAGAAAGTAATACAGAGCTATCCCAATGAGAGTTCTGCCTGAACAGATGTTTTGTTCTCTCTAGATTTTAGGGTTTCCCCTCTGTTTTTTTTTTCCCCCCCCCCCCCCCCAGTAACTGTCTTCTGCAAACTTGTGGTACTAATGAGAATGTTCCCCCTAATTCCTCACCTGGTTCCTATTCCATTTTGCTTTTCTCACTGGATTTTATCCACGAGCATTTGGAATAGTTCCACTCCTGACAACACTTCAGCAGTAACATCGATTTGCATTACTTACAACTCTATCCTTGTTTATGAAGCTGCTTCTTAACATGTCACCACAGTGTCGTGTTTTGAATGTCGTTCAGACGCCTTTCTTTTGCCAGTAGCACGGTTGCAGCAGAAGCAGAAACGACCGTAATTCCATTTCTGTTTCTTGCATCTTGGAAGTTTTGAAACCATGCCCTGTGATTAATGGCTGCCACTGAGTCGTTCTGTTTCGCTTGCGCAGTGGTGTCCTTGCCTTCTGCTAGGAAATATGCACAAGTGTACTGGTCTTGCTGTCTGCTTTTGTACATGCTAGCTAGGAGTCGCTGGCTTCGTTAGTGGTCGGCCAAATTACTTTTCAGTAGAGCATACACACTGTAGTGACCTGCCTTCCCTCTGATCTGCGTACATAATTGCACAGTAAACATGCATTGATGTGTTCTTGTTCCGTTTTGATTTTCAAATTCATTTTTAAAGGTTTATGTTCCTTTCCCCCCCAGCCCTCCCTGTTGTACAGTGACGCTGTGCCAGCCAGAAGCTACAGGGTTGGTTTTCTCTCCCTTAGACACATGTGCCAAATCTGTTTCACCTCTCACGTGTGTCAGCCATATTTTGTCTTGTTTCAAGAATATCCTGTTGGTCCGGTTCATTCCACTGACACCACCATTTATTTTGCGATAGTCATGACTGGAATGTACGTTTGCCTTTAGTGTGCGTGTCAGCATTGCTCTGCTTTGCCTCCCACCAGAAACTCTGCAGTTGTTTGCTCGTGGAATGGTAGAAATGCTGCAGACGACGACTCTTTAGAATGGCTGAATTAAATTTTGAAGTGAAATATAGTTTTGTTTTTAAAAGAGAGGTAATACGCCAGAGCTTTCTGTAAACACGGCATCTTGTTCATACACGCTGGAAAATAAAAAGAAATGTTATGTCTGCCAGGCATTCTGAAAACGCAATTTTCAAACAAAGCTTTGTCCGTGGCTTCCCAATAACAGGAAACTAATATGTGTTTCCTGTGTGATGTAAGGGTTTGTTGCAAATTGGCTACTTACCAGGCAGTACAGTAATATGATGTCTGAAGTTGTATTACAGCTGTGTGTGACATTTCTTCAAATTTGGTTACCCCAAAGCATATTTTCTCCTTTAGCTTAATGCTATACATGTAAACTCAGATGTAAATCTTACTTCCAGGTAAGTGTGAATAGGATAGCAGTCTTTCTTTCCTTTGAATGGATTCCAACAACATTTTTATTTCCCAACTCAAATGTAATTGATGCTGTCATTATTAATGGCTGTTTATGTGCTGGTTAAGAACATATGGGTGAGCAGGAGTGTTGCTAGGTATGACTAAGATTTGAAGCACATCTCCTTAGCAATTGCTACCATTAGGTCTCTTAGACAAGTGCAGTATTACTTGTGCTACAGGTCTCCTGATGAAGGCAGTGAACACACTCAAATGCCTCTAGGTTATATTTCACATCTGGATCAGAATATGAAAAATACCTGAGAACAAATCTCCATAAGTAGTTGTATTCCACAGTTTTACAGCTAGTATCTCCATGCATTGTCAGCCATTTCGTTGCAATTATCCTTTGCATTTCCTAATACTCTTGTACGTCAAAATGTAACCCCTGATGCATTTTCTGGTCAAAGAAGAGCAAGAGTTCAGTACAATTCATATTGCCAGGAAACAGAGATGTGAAGGCCCAGAAAAAAACAGAAAAATTAAAAAAACTGTTTCCCCCCGTTGTTTTTTCCTGAAGCCTTTTTCAGGTTTTTCCCTGGAAAAATTAGAAAAATTGAAAAAAGAAAAAGAAAACATGATTATGGAATGTTTTATTTTAATGTGATAAATAAAATATTTTAAAACAGTGTGTTAAAATATTTTCCAAATTATTTCTTAAAAATATGCATAGTATCAAATTATTCTAATTTCTGTGCACTGAGGTCAAGCAAGTCCTAGCTTACAAACTGAACTCCCCAATGCAAAAACAAGATGCATTTCTTTCTTTACAAAGTGCTGCTGTTGTCAGAAGAAAAAGGTTTCACTTTTGTTTTTCTATGTGGGTGGGTATTTTTGGTTCTATTCTGTCCTCTTCACTAGGCCTCAAAGCACTGGAAGAAAATACAGAGCAACAGAAATGATTCTGATTAAATTTCACACCCATTCGTTGAAACTTAGTCCCACTCCCTTCTATACATTTCCCCCTCTTCAATTCTTTTTATGAGAATGAGGCTTTTATTTTATTTGTATTTAATACTGTGGAGAGGAAATGTGAATAATTGTTGATTCTGGATTTTTAAACATTGTTGGTAGAGGGTTCTTTTTGCTCCACATAAACTAGTAAACAGTTCAAGAAATTGTTTCTCCATTTGTTACTTAAAGTTACAAATAAATATTATTTAAAAGTAAATTCTGATTGTAAAAATTGTTTATATACACTATATTTTAATATGCTAATTGCAATAATTTTATGCTGTCAAATTGTACATAGTCATACTTTATGTTCCTAAAGTAACATAATGACTTTCAAGCTCTAAAAAGGTGTGTGTGTTAATGTAGCATTTTTTTCAATTTTTTCAAAAAATTCCGTTTTATTTGGGGTTGGGGTGGCGGAAAAAACAGTTTTTTCCCCCAAGCTTCAAAATTTCTGGAAATTTTACATCTCTAGCAGGAAATTAGCAAACAACTAAGTTAAGATGGTAGTAGTAAGACAAGCTTCCTACAAATATACATTACCATAATAGGCCAAAATCCTGTTGCTTATCATAGTGAACCTAGTGATTTGCACCAGAGTAGTCCCATTGAATTGAAAGGATTTTGCTGATCTATCTCCTCGATAATTTTCTTTGATTCAAATGGGCCTACTTTAACTGTGATTAACTTTAGCATAGTCAGTTCCCAATGATTTAAAAGTTTTTCCAATCAGAAATCAAAAGCTCAAATGATATAACACCTAAGTTCTATTCTTTAGATTTAGTATAAAGCAGATGGAAGTAAAATAGAGTTAGATTTTTCTTTACATTTAGTATAAAGCAGATCTGTTAAATAACATGTATATACTTCAAAGTGTTTAGCATTAGCAGAAATAATACTTTTTTAAAAGATTGCAAAGTTTAGTTAATTAGTGGAAAACCTTGGATTGCGTCACAGGTCTTTTCCTTCAGCAGATACTTTTGTGAACAGAAGTAGGAAGGCAATGCTAACATCTCCTCTTTCTTTCTGCAGCCTCAGTTCTTTCTGGGGATTAAGAGAGACAGTCTCTATGCAAGTTGCCTTCCTTCTTCACTGAAGCATCTTGCGAAACCAAGAGTCTTCTCTAAGCGTGACAGGCACAGATGTGTATTTTTAAAAGGCAAAAGCAAGCTTTGGCTTCAGAACTGTTGGAATTATTTGTTCACGGAAAGGTCTATAATCATATCGCAAATCTACTTTTGGTACAGTACTCTGCTCTTCAGGGTAGTGGAAGTCTTTCAGTCCAATAGGGCAAAAGAAGGAATGTCTGCAGCTAGACCCAGGACAATGGTTAATGTAGTGCTACATTTGGTTTGCAAATATGCTGCTCTTAGTCTCTGTGTTTTTATAATAGAAGTTTGTCACTACAGGAAAGGGTAGCACCAACGGCTAGAGTTCACAATTCCTGCTTCATTTGTCAAACAGTACTGCATTGTTGACTGCAGACTGTGTATTATTTATCTTTAGACGTAGAGGGTGTATTCTCCATTTTACTAATTTATTCTCAGCACTACTACAAGGAAGCTGAAGTGGTAGCTACTTGAAAGAGTAGGTGTAAATAATGTATCTCCTTAAGTTGATCTTAATATCCACCATTTCGAATACACTGCCTTATTTTAACATATTCTAAAACTATGCTAAATAAACAAACATCCTACCCAGCCAAAGTCCTTAAACACTCCAACATTGTAGCGGTTCTTCCCTGAACATATAAACCAAAATACTTTGAAATAGTAAAATATGCAGTCCTGAGGGTATACCTGCCTCTCAGTTGCTCATTGGAAGTTGAACTCAGAACTACTTTTCTGCTTCTAGATCTAGGTGGGGTATTTTTTTTTTGGGGGGGGGGTCTCTTTATGGTGCCCCCAACTTTTGATTTTGTTGTCTTCTTCAGTACATGAAATCACAATTTTTGAAAGTGGCTGCTTCTGCTTTCAAAAAGTTTCAAGACCTGCAAGCACAAAAAGATTTCCATTTGTTCAGGAAGTTCTATGTAATAAATTCAGGGTACTAAAATGCCACAAGGATACTGTATGCCTAGCAATACTCCTGATGCAAAGAGTCTGATCATATGTTAATTCTGCATGCATTCTGACCAGTTTCACAGTCAGCAGCTGTAGGCATTTTTTTTTTATTCTTTAAGTCACATTCCGCTATGGGAGGTACTGCTGCTATTCTGTGGATTCATTTCCATTCCCCTTCACATCTGTTGTTCACCTTGCTGAATTTTTGAGTCTCGAGATAAAAGTCCACCAATCCTGACTCTGTTTTTTAATTGTAGGCATCTCTGTATGATGAGAACTTTAACAGTGGGAATCGTCGGTATAGTGCCTCTAGTTCACGTCCTGTAAGATGGTTTCTCTGTTTTTGTGTTGCCCTAATTTCTCTTTCCTCTATAACACTGAATGCCCGTAATGGTTTTGTTTTTTAAAGAGCAGATTCTGTGGCTCTTTGAATTAATAAATACTTAGTGCTGTTCGCTGCATCAACAGTTAGATACAATGGGTTCTTGAGGTTGTAACATGGTTCACAGAGCTATAACGTAGCAAGCTTGGAGTGAGCATTGGGCCCATATGTTCCCCTTGCACACTGTTTTTGGTACTAGAGCCATGTCTAAAGCTGTGAAATCAGATCTAATTCAGATCTGGTTTGTTACCAGAATTGTTAAAGTATGGTTTGTTACAGTAGGACCCCAGTATCCTCGGGGGATTGGGTCCAGGCCTTCCCATGGATAATAAAAAACATGAATAAGAGAGAACCCCCCTCCCCCAAAAATGCTGTTTTGTGACTTGCTTTACAGCTGCTGAATTATTTATTTAATATTTTCCTCTACCAACCGTGGACAACTGAATCAGTGGAAATGGGGGTCCTACTGTATTTCACTTAAAATCTAGCTAGAAACCTGACACTAAACCAGCATTCTCCATTCTGGACCTAATGGGGATGGGGAAGGACTGAACTGCCAAAGCCGTCCTGCAAGAGTAGCACGCCAGGAGAATGCCAGCATGGATGGAGCCCATGGACCTGTTGCTCATTCTTGGCTTGCAAGTGTTGCTTGTTATATCCAAACTGGTATGGCTGCATTGAGGTGATATTTGAACTATGATCCCCTATCTTACTCGAGATCTGGGGCTTTCATGAGTTGGCTGAACCAGCAAACTAGGGTTTGAGCGAGTGCTCAAGCTCTATTAAAGTGAACTAAGGACTTGCTCCAAACATGGTTTGGATGTAACCACACAACTGGTTTGCTGGAAACATTAAGTTACACATTCTGCTGATGTGTATGGGGTGAAGAAGTAGAGAATTATTTGAAGCAGGCAATATGAATGATTAAGGTTAAGATTTGATAATACAGCCTAAGAGTTTATTATTTTAAAATATAAACAAAGAGAGCTAGTGCAATGTTGTGGGTTGCATGATGGAATCTTACTGTGCTATGGAAACTCACTGGGAAGGAGAGCTGGTAAAGGCACTCCTTCAGATATCTCTCTTATCTTGAAAACCCCATTTAGTTGCCATAAATCAGTTGAAATGTGATGGCACATAATGCACAAAGATTCAATTTTATTTCAAATACAGATTATGTCTAGATGATCCCCTTTATCCCATCATCCAGATTTTTGCCAATGCAGTATATCTATGGAAGTTCTTGTACTCTTAAGGATGCAATTGTGTTTAGTGTATGGGTGTCCAAAAGTTCAGCACTACATTTGCTGGAATATAGAACGTTTTACTGTAACAATTTTTGCCAAGTAGAAAATGTAGAAAATACCGATTTTCCAATGTTAATGTTTATGTTGTTTTTTTTAAAAAATCAAATGGGAGAAATTTGACCTTATTTCTCATTTTCTCAGTTACTGTAACTTTGTCCAGGACATCTGTCCAATTTATGGCACCAAGATTAAGTGGTTTCCAGCAGACCTAGGCACTTTGTGAGAAATAGTGGCTTATCTCTGGATTGTACTGGATGTTTTGTTTTTTTATTGCTGAGTAATTAAGTATTTTGCCACTATCCAGGTTAGGGTCACTGAATTTAACAGTTTGTTATTAGGGGGTCAGGTAGGCATAAGAACACAAGAGCATAAGGTTTTAACTGTTTGACTTATGTTTCTCGTTTTTCTATTTATTTGTTGAATTGTATTAATTGGCATTTGTTGCCCAGTGTAAGCCGCTTAGAGTTCCGAATCGAAGACAAGCGGGGTATAAATACAATAATAAATAAATAAATAAATAAATAAATAAATAAATAAATAAATAAATAAATAAATAAATAAATAAGAACATACTGGATCAGGCCAAAGGCCCATCTAGTCCAGCTTCCTGTATCTCATAGTAGCCCCAACAAATGTGTCTGGAAGCACATGAGACTAGATATCTGTCTCCTGATACCACTCCCCTGCATCTGGCCCTTGAAGTACCCTGGTTTTAAGCCTGGGCATTTCACATCTCCATCATGGTTTGTAACCTGTGATGGACTTTTCCTCCAGGAAAAGTCCCCTTTTGAAGGCATCCAGGACAGATGCCATCACCACATCCAATTGCTAATTTTCTCAATAGCAGTTTTAAAAACAAAACAAGCATGCTCTTTCATAGTTTGGCAATTATAAGGTTTACCTGGTTGAGGATAATGCTGAAGTAAAATTAAAGATCAGTGTTTACTGAAGAAAAGTTTCATTCAGGCATTGATCTTCATCGTAACATTTCAGCCTTGCACTTTGACCTACTTGCCCTTACCTCTTCAGCACATAACCTGTGTTGGCTTTAGGGGGAGATTTGCATGGCTCTGGTCCATTTTTTCACCCCAAGCCTCACAGTAGGTTTTATTAATTCCATATTTCCATTTTGGAACTTACAACATGGAAAGCAACTGATGTTCCTTCTATAACAACCAATCTTGCTAGATAGCTTGGCTGGTTGCACTAGCGCAGTACCTTGAATGGATTTTGTGGTGGACCACATTACTGTCATGAGTCTTTTGGAATAAGGAACAAGGCCAGGGATCAGGGGGAGAACTAGGAAACAAATAGAAAAAGCATGAGCTCTTTGGTTATGTTAGCCCACTTACCTGTCAAAGCAGCTGAAATATCAGTTCCAAAGTAGAAAGCAACCCATTTTGCACAAGTTTTTCTATGACTTGGCTTTTTCTATGGCTTGGATTTATTATTAGCCCTCACTCGTCACATGCCATTTGGAAACTACTTTTACAATTATACTTTCAGGAATAGTTGGCAATAAGGAACCAGGAAGTGGCTGTTGAAAAAATAATGACATAAACCCAGGAAGTTATGTGGCCTTGAGAGATTTTTCCAGACTGCTCTTGTGGCCCTGGAGGTGATGGCAAAGCCCAGCGAGCAAAAAGCAGACACAGTTGACATTCCTCACTGTATTCATACAGTCTGCCTGAGATCTAAAAATCTGCTGTCTTTTTATGGGTTGTTGCTATATATGTAGAAGCTCATGCCAAAACAAATATTTTAGTCTTTAGAGTGCTACAATATTTTGCTGGCTTCTCGTCCAGCTTTCTTTTGCCAACATGGAGAAGGTTTGATAATATTGTCACACAGTCTTTAAAGGTAGTTTCCAAACATTGTGGTTCTGGGCATTTTCAAATTTACTTCCTGATAGTCTCCCCAACCCCGTGATTGTTTTGAACAGTGTCTGATCTGAGTTCTGATGTGAATTTTATATCTCCGTTGCTACTCTCCACCAAACAATATGGCTATTGTTTTATAGAACTATGTCCCTGGTGAATAAATTTCCTGAAATAGTGTTGTAATATTTTAGAATGGAATATGTTGTCTAAGCTTTTCTGTGGCTTTTGAAGCATCTACTCTAACTGCCTGTGCTCTTTATGCTGTCCTTTTCTAACATGCCAGGAAGGCTAGCATTCTATCTGATTGGGGCTAAAATTCTAATTCTTCCTTTTTTCCCTCCTCCTCTCTCTTTGGTGCGTTCTTTGGGGTATACACAAACAGCCTTCAGAATACAGTTGCTACCTCGGCTCAGGATCTCGAGCTTCTTCTCGAGCTAGTTCCGCTCGTGCAAGTCCTGTGGTGAGCATTTCTCCCTGCTTCCTCTTTTCCACCTTGCTCGTCTGCTGTTTCTCAAGACTATTTCCACTGTTGCAGGAGGCGGTTGTAGTCTATGGTTACAAAACGTAAATCACAGGGGATTTGTGTGTATGTGTGTGTGTGTGTGTGGTCGTTACAGTCATGGCCAACTCTTCGTGACCCCATGTCCATGGAGTTTTCTTGGCAGGAATACTGGAGTGGCTTGCCGGTTCCTACTCCAGGTGCCTACAACACCGGGCATTCCCTGGTGGTCTCCCATCCAAGTACTAACCAGGGCCGACCCTGCTTAGCTTCCGAAATCAGGCGAGATCGGATGTGCTTAGGGCATCTAGGCAGCTATTTATTTATTTATTTATTCATTTATTTACACACACACACACACACACACACACACACACACACACACACACACAC
>JAHTLZ010003542.1:17765712-17802356 GCA_023846285.1 Phrynocephalus versicolor | reverse complement strand
ATGCCAGTCTTCCAGAAGGAGCTCCGGGCAGTTTACAATAATCAAACATTAAAACATTAAGCACTAAAATAAGCACATAAACAAATTACCAAAGAAGCTAAAGCTAACCTGCAGGTCAACTTGAAAACAAACCCCAGGGCAGAAACAACAAACAACAAACCTGAATGAAAACAATCACATTAGCAGTTGCCATAATGCCTCTTTAAAAAACAAGGTCTTCACTGCTCCCTTAAAAGCAGGCAGGAACTGTGCCAGACATAGCTTGCTGGGTAGTTTGTTCCATAAAGTAGGAGCAACCACTGAGAAGGCCCGATTTCGAGTGATCGTTTTCCAGGCCTCCCTAAATGTGGCTACCTGCAGCGAGAACATCTGCAACACTCTGGTGGGCCGAACCGCAGCTGACCTAAGGGAGAACCACTCCGTCAGGTATTCAGGTCCCAAGCCATAGAGAGTTTTGTAAGTCAAAACCAATACCTTGAACCTTATTCGGCTCAACCTCTAAAGGAATGTTGTGTCATTCATATTTTAACTGGGGCTCTTGGTTTCCAATTTTACTGGGAGTCTGTGGTCCTACTGTGCATTATGTTGTTACTGTATTAGATGGGAATTCGGATCAGCTTGATGGTACAGTAATCTCTCGAGCTGCTTCTTATTGTTCCATCCTTGTAGCATTGTGATATCCTGCAACCCCAAAGGGTTCGTTCACGATGATGTTTTTAAAAGTAGGTGTGTATTGTTTGGGGAGGGATACCAAAAAAAGGGTAATATGTTAACTGTAAAAGGATATCCTGGGACAGACCCCACTCATCTTGGCACTACCTTGGAACTTAAATAGAAACTGCTATCAGAGAACACAACATAGATTATTTTCTGGTGACTGTATCTGAGTTTTCCAAGTAGGTATTGAGAAAGAACTGGTAAGGCCTACTAGGCTGTATCCTAAATGCACATGTGAAGCCAAGCAATGGAATTTTACAGTGTAGCAAAATGTGCCTTGGATCAGTTCCAGTGTGTGAGGGCTGGAACCAATTCAAAGCAAGCCTTCCTCTTTCAGTGTACCTCACTTTAAAGGACAGGTTGAGAAACTGCCCACAGTTGCTTCCGTGTTGGTGGCTTTGGTTGTAGTTTCTAGACTGGGCCTTTATGAGAAGGTTTAAAAAAAAGAGAGATTTTTAAAGAAATTTTATGAATGATGCAGAAGATAGCAACAGTTTGCATATACTGTAGTAAAAAAAAAAAACTTTTTCCAAGCAGGAGAAGTGTTTAATACAAGTTTCCCATCCCAGGTTCCAACCAATCCTGCCTTCTTTATAAACAGTCCATTCCAGTCACTCTTCCCTGGTTTTCAATCAAGGGCAACGGAAGGCTGCTTTCCATGTTCCCATCAAAATCAGCCGGGGGGGGGGTATTGTGGAGAGCAGTTTTTGGCTGCCCTTGATTGAGGAACAAGCCCGGGCTCCTTGTAATGGAAGCGCTTCCCTTCCACAGCGCCCAGGCTTCTTTCTAGATAAAGGATACCCGAAAGCTACTTTCTGCTTTCCCGCCAGACAGATGACTTTTACAAGTTGGACCTGTCAAAGTCAGCTGTCTGGCGGCAAAGTGGAGAGCATCTGAAGGCTGCCCTTGATTGAGGGAGAACCTTGGGTGCCTTGGAAAGGAAGCACATACTTCCAGATAAAAGCTTATCCGAAGGTAAGTGCTTTCCTTCCAAGGCTCCCTGGGCTGCGGGAAGATGCATCCGTCCCCAGGCTGGCCAACGATCCATGGTCCCTGCGATCTTTGTCCAACCTCGGCACCTTGCAAGGGAAGTGCTTACCTCCAGGTAAGCGCTTACCTAGAGGTAAGGAATGATGGGCACTGGGAGCTAGAAGAGGTCCAGATGATCTATGCGCTTGGAAACTTGATCTATTTTAGAAACAAATTCTTCTAGTCTGAAAGATAAGCAACACTTGTTCTATATCTTTTTGAAACAATGAGCTGTGGTATCTCGACTTCCAGTTGCTTTGACAACCAAATACTTCGACTTACAAATACTG
Organism: Phrynocephalus versicolor; assembly: GCA_023846285.1. NCBI lineage: Eukaryota > Metazoa > Chordata > Lepidosauria > Squamata > Agamidae > Phrynocephalus > Phrynocephalus versicolor. Next base: position 17,800,320 of record JAHTLZ010003542.1, on the reverse strand, counting down.
CTCTCCGCTCCGCATGACAGTTGACTTTGACAGGTCCGTCTTATTAAAGTCATCCGTTGTGCGGAACAGAGAGTTCGCTGCCCGTCACCACCTCCTCCTCCTCCTTGGTTGCTTCGATCTCTTTTGCAGAGATAGAAGCAACCAAGAAGGAGGAGGAGGTGGCGATGTCAAAGTCAGCTGTCATGCAGAGTAGAGAACAGCGTTCGTAAGTCGAATTAATCGGTTGTTGAAGCAACTGTAAGTTGAGGTACCACAGTATTTTTCTTATCCTGAAGGCCAAGCTGGGGAAGATCTGCTGGGTGATAATGCAAAGATGCAGTGGTGGTGGTGAAATGTTTTTTCTTCATTGCGATCAAAATTGTAGAGTAAGTTTGAAGTTGATGTCTCACATTTAGCACACTTCATGCCAAATCGTTCATCACATAAGTTCCAGAAACGCTCCAAGGGCTGACCACAGCTCATTGTTTCAGAAAGATATAGAATAAGTGTTGCTTATCTTTCAGACTAGAAGAATTTGTTTCTAAAATAGATCAAGTTTCCAAGCATATAGATCATCTGGACCTCTTCTAGCTCCCAGTGTCCATCATTCCTGAGCATTTGCCATGTGGACAGGTGCTAATAGATGTTGTAAACCAAAACATCTGATTGGTGCTGGATTAGAAGGCTGTCATGGAATGTAACTTGGTAATAGCACATGTAGAAGAAACATTACATCCAGGGCTACAAGATGGCACTCACCACTGTCACTCCATATTAATTAGATCATATTCTTGGTCTTGTTCTATGAGGCGCATATTGCCCAGAAGAACAAACTGGCTTTACTTTGACCAAGAAACTGCTTTCTGTAAGAAAATAATTCTAGTAATTATTCCTTAACAATGAAACGATCCAGTCATGCTGAACTTCATGAAATGTTCGCAGTAATGCTCCTTAGAGGAAGTTTCAAGGCAGAGTCACCAAAGTACACAAAAAACTGAAAATGTCTAGGGGGAATCCAAAGGTATTAGCTGTTAATATTCAAGTTAATATTCGGGGGGGGGGGTGTTCCTGAAGTCTGGTGTTGTAGCCATTTTACCCAGTTATTGTTTCTTTTTAATTTCTCAATACAGGTTGAAGAAAGGCCTGAAAAAGACTTTGAGAAGGTAAGCGATAATGTATGGCAAGGTTATAGTGAATGGAAAGATAACAAGACTCTGTTCTGAATTATTGTTACAAATTGAAGCTGATGTGAATACGGGAAAACAGTTTGACTCCTCAAGCTTTGGAGCTACCTAATGTATGTACATTGTGCATTCTTGATTCTATTAATTTTATGTTGTTGATTAACTTTATATCATATAGCGACAATGAAGTACTGGTACCAAATGACTAGACTATGGAAGTTTAAAAGGAAAGTATTTTACCATTGTGTTTCCCTCAGTGATTTCTCTGTTGAGTCAGGTAATAGAGTTAAGAAATTAGATGCCGGTAGAAGATAAATGTAAAACGGTTGTTCTAAATTAATTAGTAGAAAAGAGTGGAAGGTGTTGAATAGAATAATAATAAATAGTATGTTTATAAGGACTAAAGAGAAAAGGTACATAGTAATGTGGAGATGGTATTAAACTGCAGTGAAATTTAATTTAATGAAGTACCACCCTCATGTTGGTGGTGTAAGAAATTTATTTATTTATTTATTTATTTATTTATTTTGAATATATTTACCCGACCTTTCTCCTTGGAAAAGGACTCAAGATGGCTTACAATAATGAGGGACAATATAGCGCCCAGAACATTTAAGACATACTCAAGTTAAGAACAGGGAATTTTAAGAGGCATCTTAGAACATTAAAAGGTAAAAGAAAGAAAGGAGGGTGTATTTACATATGTGATGGACATGTGGACAAGCAAAAGGAATGGATACTGATATTTTAAAAGATAAAAGAAATTGTGGGTATTGATATACAAAGGTGTCCAAACATAGCTTTTAAAATATGTTTGTAAATATTTAATTTGAAATGGGGAAAAATTAATCCTTTTTATGTTAACAGTCACAAGATTGACATTTGCAAGTAATCAGAAGAATAATAACCACTTTAATATGGAGGAATTATATTAAGAAATGTGGAACGTGGCTATTAACGATAGATTATCATGTTGATTTAAAGTCATAAAACAAATATTGAAAGCAAAATAGTTTACAGTTATATGGATTTTTAGTACGTTTATTTAGGAAAGGCAATGTTATTCCCCAGGACATGATCATTATATTTTGGAGAGAAATGAAATCAAATAAAATAAAGTCTTGCAAGTCTTATTACCATAGGAGTGCTATGACTTGGTGTGGATTTGATAGCACATAATTGTTCTCAGTGTGCATATTCTAGTTAATTATGTGCTATCGAAAGTGTTCTAGCCTCATCCTCTCACATACATACCCCTGGACAATTATGGCCCTGACTCTTGAGTGGTACCCCTATGCATAGATGCAGTCATTCTCTGCTTGCTCCCAGCCCATCCATCCATGGGGGGAGGTTGAAACCAGGAGTGAAACTAGAATGCTTCCTTCCTTGTGTGAGTATTCTACATTTTTAAATGCTTGGTTAGGATTAAAGTTGTTAAAACCAAACATAAAATTCATATTCGGAACAAAAGCAAGACTAGGCTAGGCGATACCTTTATAGGCTACTAGTAAAATAACAACAAAAATATTGCAAGCTTTTGAGGACAATACCCTCGTTATCAAAGCATGTACCAAAAGTCCAAACATGGCAAAATACGTGGTTTGCCAGGAAATAAGTCTTAGATGTGAACGTTCTTGGCAAGATGATATTAGCCAGGCAGTTTTCTTAGATGAGGCAGGGCAAGAAGCAGGGCTGTTGTTAAAACTGCATCCGGGGTACAGGATTGGGTTTCACACCCCAGCTCTCCAAACAAAGGCACGTGGGTCATGACCACCCCTCCATATTTAGGAACATTTTGAACATGGTTTATACTCCCGTGTAGAACAACTTCTCTGTTCAGATGTCTGGGGAAGCTGATTTAACCAAGATGTTTCTTCTCCAGCCAGATGCACAAGAGAATGCTTTTTTTCCTAAACGTGATTTGCTGCAAGAGCATTGTTATACCTAAACCAGACCACAGTGTGAAATTAAAATCGGTCTTTTTCCTGTTTGCCTTTAGACTGGAACAGCTTTGTGAATAGTATGATGTTATAAAAAACATTTAATGGGTTTTTTTTCTTCATGAAAGGGAAGCAGTAAATAATATCCTGATACTGATACATATATATAGCACAATATGTTGTTAATAATCTGTATATAGTTGAACCTGATGCCACATCTTCCCCCCTTGACATGGTACCTTTCCCTTTTCTCTTAGAATGCTGAATAATAGAATGTTTGGGTTGCCACTAAAGCCTGATACAACCTTTAAACTTAAAATAGTCTCGAGTGGTTTTAAGATGAGTCGGATCACATATACCTTAATTAAGAATACAACTAAAGGCTTGCAATCACTTCATATAATAATTAATATAATTCTAGGGAGTTCGCACTGTGTCAAGTTTGTCCGCAGCGACACTGGCCTCTCTAGGTGGAACTTCTTCTCGGCGAGGCAGTGGAGATACTTCCATCTCAGTTGATACCGAAGCATCTATTAGAGAAATTAAGGTAAATTGTTCGTTGGAAGTGGAAGTGTCCGTCTGACGCCCAAATAATTTGTTGATATAGGAGCCAATATCTGTGTACAACTGTGAATAGCATAATGATCACAGCGTAGATCCATGATATTTTGCTGTTTGGAAGTAATTAATATGGAATGTCCATTTTGTTACAAAATATGACGTCTGAAAATAATGAGTGAATAGAGAAATTCTTTTCTGCAATGAATAAAGTTCAGTGCTCCCTTTGTGTTAATTCAAGGGTTCCCAGAGGCTTTCTTGTCACAATGTTTTGTAATTTTCTTCAGGATATCAATGAGTTAAAGGACCAGATTCAGGATGTAGAAGGAAAATACATGCAGGGATTGAAGGAAATGAAGGTACAAGTTAATTGTAGAGTGAGTTTTAACCTTGGCTAAACTGCCAGATAGGGAACTAGAGTGGAATGGAATTTAACCTGCATGCTTTCCTGCAGAGTTGTGGAATTACTTGCTAAATTTATAATGTAGAATGGCACATACTTTGCTAAGAACTGATCAGCTTTCATTCTAATTGTTCAACTGAGAACAGCATTATGTATATAAAACACATTAACAGATTAAACGAATGCAACAGTCATTTGCATGTTTAATACTAAAACTTTGGGAGAGAACCTCATCTTGTGAAAACAGACATTGAAAAATGTTGTAGATTTATTTAACTTGGCCTTTTTGGGGGGAGGGAATGGCAACAGTTAGAAGTGGAAAATATTTAAATATAAGCAATTTCTTAAGCTTTCGAATATGCTTCAAGATATCCGTCATCTTGAGGATGTACCATCAAGTCAATTTCAACCTAATAATAACCATGTGTTGTCAAGTCAATTCTGAGTGATGGCAATCCTTGTTTGAGGATTTTTCAGGTAGAGAGTACTCAGAGGTGGCTTCCCATTCCCTTGAGCACCATGGGACTGTGGAGCTTGTCCAAGGCCATCCAGGCTGGTTCTACTCGCTTGGGAGTACGGTGGGGAATCAAGGTCCCGGGCTCTAGCTTTGCAACTAGATACCTAAACCACCCAACTACTCAAACATCGGGCTATTAACCAAAGCAACCCTTGTCACAAAGGATATCTTCTTGACATTATATATGACTTTAGTGGACATCTGCTCTTTAGATCCTGTTCAAACAGTTTTTTCATCATAAGATGACATGTTTTGCAGGATTTTGGATTAAGTCTATAAACGAAACATGTTGGTTCTTTTTTGCTTGTCTTTAGGACTCTCTTGCTGAAGTTGAAGAGAAATATAAGAAGGCTATGGTGTCAAATGCTCAGTTAGATAATGAGAAAACCAATTTCATGTATCAGGTCGACAACCTAAAGGATGCATTGTTGGAACTAGAAGAACAGCTTGCAGAATCCAGAAGACAATATGAGGAGAAAAGTAAAGTACGTAGTAATGCCCAATAAATCTCATGTGACATATTCACCACCACCTGTACAGAAGAAAAATGAAACATTTTATTATCTTTTGTGGTGACAATGTGCACACTGTGTCTTAAGTTTTGTAAGGAATTAAACCAATGTCTTTAGAAAGAAGTTTTCCTCATCAGTGAGAAAAAGGTCACAATGGTTTAGGTATGTTGAGTACAATGTATTTCCATGTATAATACTATTGTCTAAAATTGTTAGATTAAAACTTGAGGGTCATTTTAGAGAGGGAAGTAAGCTGAAGAGAGAACCGTGAGGTTGCAAAGCTTTAATTTTGGGTTGGAAAGTGGAGGTCATCTTATATATGGGGGTGTCTTAAATAGATGGGAAAATATAGCACAACCCCCCCCCCCCGTATCTGCTGATTCATTAACTGCGGATTCAGTTATCCACAATTGGTGATCAGTGTGTGGGGGGGTGGCAAGGAAGGAAGGAGAAAAAATAAACTTACACCTGCCAATGCCATCTGCCCTCCTTCTTGCTGCCAGCCAGGCACCCTCTGGAGCGGCGCCGGCCCTACCTGGATGGCGGGCAGGGTCCACGGGAGGCTGGTGGGACTTCAGCCAAGGCTCTCCAGGTTGCCCGTTGGGCCCAGCACAGTGCCAGCACCCACTTCGGCAGTGAGGTTGTTGCTGCAGGCATGGCCCAGACTGGGCAGGACGTCAGAAGCCCAGGCGCAGCGGTGGAGGCAGGGGTTTGCCGGCCTGGCCAGAGGCGGCGGCGCCAGGCCTGCTGTCTCACTGCCCGTCCGCCCGGAAAGCCGTCTCCGGCTGAGCAGCTGCAGCTTCTCCAGGAGGATTAGGAGGACAACGACGAGGCAGCAGTGGCGGGTGAGGCAGGGCAGCTGGCGAATCATGGCAGCATGTGTCTGCCGCTCCTCATAGGCCAGCTCAGGAAGGGGACACAGGCGTGGACCTGTGGATGCCTACAGGCCCCCCAATGTTCTGGGAGAGTGGCGTGGGTACCTCATCTGCCACCGCCCCCGATTTTCCAGGTGAGTGGCATGGGCGCCTCTTCTGCTGCCGCCCCCCAATGTTCTCGGCAAGTGGCACAGGGGCACCTTCTGCTGCTGCCCCCAATGTTTAGGGCGAGTGGCACAGCTTGGGTACCTTTTTCACTTCCACCACCACAACTGAGGAGACTCCTGGCCTGGTGGGTAAAGGCAGAGGTGGGAGGGGGTTACGGGGCAGGAGGGGATGGCTTCTGTTTTGCCCCCTCCCTGGCCACCACTGCCACCTCCTTTCACTCCCCCTCCTCACCACAGCTGCCACCCCGGATAAGAGTGTTAGCTCTTATCCACAGATTTCTGTATCTGTGGAGGTTCCCGGAACCGATCCCCTACGGATACGGAGGTGCTACTGTACTGTAAATAGGAGAATTGTTTTGTTTCCAATTTTCTAATAGGCATTAAACTCTGAACTTGGGCTGCAGCACATTTAGTCTACACTCTTATCTGTCTATCATTACATTAAATGAGTCACTTGAGCGGGACTGACATAAGCATTTGTTCATGAAGATTTTCATTAAAAAAATTTCACATTGACAGGGCAGTCGCAGGATCCCACAAAACTTGCTCTCATGTCCCTCCCTGTACAAAATGTGTATGTTGGGTCACTGTGTGTCATTTGGATAAAAAAGAACCTTATTCATGATCAGTAAAGGGAACATCTGGAATGTTTAGGAGGACTAATGACACAGCATGCTTTGCGGAATGATTTTGTTTTTGAAAAAGAAGTTTACAAGCTGACTGAAGTTTTTTTTTTTTTTTTTTTGTAGGACTTTGAGAGGGAAAAACATGCTCATGCCGTACTGCAGTTTCAGTTTGTGGAAGTTAAAGAGGCTTTGAAACAAAGAGAAGAACTTCTGGCGGTAAGTGAATTCCTTAACATTAGTTAAAGAAAATGATGGGGTTTCCTTGATATATTTGTATTCTTCCCAATGATTTTTTTTTTTAAAAACTGCATTTTTCGCTTCCAATTTCCCACCCAAAATAGTTTTATCAATTATAGTGACCTCCCCTTACATCTGGTTGAGCAATAAATAAAAAGTATTTCATTATGTTGTCTTAGGTTAAATTCTAATTTGATGCTCTCCCAACTAAAGCACTCATATATAGGCCAGAACTTGGAAATAACATTGAAATTGTTACTTTTGCATTTATCAGGCCAGAGCAGTTGGTGGTGCTCAAAAGCGACATCTGAAAGCAAAATGTTTTGAGAAATGGTGTTGTTTATAGGAGTATTAGCTCACTTCATTTCCTGTTTAACACAAAAGTAATGATTGTCATAATAACTTGTTACTTCCAAGCTCTGGTACAAGCTGTCACATGTGGGACTCTTGATTTTTCGCACACAGCAGACAGAGTGACTGCCTGATAGTTTGGTTTCCCATTTTCAGGTACTGCATTTATTATTTATTATTTATCATTTATTTGTTGCACTTACACCCCGCCCATCTTCTGGAATGGAACTCTTTGAAATGACTGCTGGAAATGCAGAAAACCTAGATGGAAATTGTGCTTCCTTCTATGTCAGTGATTCTGAAATAAATAACTGTTTCTTAGCGACCTAGTAAGCCACAGCAAACATGCTTCTTGCTCCCACTGCTTGGAATCCTGGATCTCTCTACTGTAATCTGTGATAGGTATGGGAGAAGGAAAAAGAATTCCTTTCCCAACTGATAAGGTGAAAAACAAGGCTGAGGAGAGAAAATACTTTTCTCATACAGTAATGTATTGTTTTATGAGTGCCTTGGTTTAAGAGTGTTTTGCAAGACGAGCAGCCATTTGTGATCAATTCTGCCTTGATCAACCAGCAATGTCTTGCAATACCAGAACTGGAGCAGGTCACATGATCACAAGTGAGCCAGTGGTGGCTCTCTCTACCCTTGCTGGATTGTGGGGGACTCTCTGGAACATTTCATCTCAGGCAAGCCTCCAAAACAGGGAGAAGAGAGAAAGGGAGGTTCCCCTTGCACCAGCCAAGAACGTTTTCAAAGGAAAGTGCAGGTTAGGGTTTTATTTATATTTATATTTATATTTAATTTGTTTCCAACATCCTTTCGTATTTTTCAAACCATTTCTAGTAGTGGGGCATTAGTCAAGCGTTTATAGGGCTATGTATTGCACTTTATTATTGTCACATTAAAAACAGAGTAAAATCCACTTGTTAATCCCAAGTAGAGCAGGTTCCGCAGCCAGGTACCTAAACCATGGTGTGGACGTGGACTTCCAGCCAACTTCTTTTGTGAGTTTTGGCATTTTGTGTATAAAGTATGTGGTCTATGGGACCTCAGAACGAATCATCTGTGCATCCTTTATTTCTTATGGGGAAAATTGCTTAGATATAAGAGTGTTTTGGTTTATAAGCATGTTTCCAGAACATATTATGCTCATAAAACAAGGTATTACTGTACAAACATACAAAAATTCCTCTGAAGCTACCTGACCCTTTTGCAGGCAAACAGGGATAGGGAGAGGAGAATGCAGGTAATGGCCGTTAAAATGGAAGATCCACAGTTCCTGCTGCTCAAGTCAAAATGCATCATAATTGTACCTTCAGTTTCAGAAGTAGCAACAGTCCTGGCTCCTTTTCCAGTACAGTACCACTTTTAGATAGAAAAATAGAATATTACTTGAGCAGTAATCAAGAAATTTTGGTTCACATTACAAGATCAGTCACTACCCTCCTGATCCCAAACAGAAATAGTGCTGCTTATAAATGGTAAAGTTGAAAATGTGCTATTCAGTTTTTTTTTTTTGGGGGGGGGGGAATTTCCAGCTGATGGACCTATACTTACAGACACCTACGTGTGGGTCACTTGGAGAAAACCGTAGCTAGAAGGGTACATGGCTGGGCTTCCTGTTCTTTCCATTCTTTTGAACAAGAAGCTAGGCCATAAATTCAGGTCCTGCAGCTGGGCCACACTTATTTAGGTCTCCAAAGCTTTGGGTGGGTCAAAGTGGAGAATTCAGGGAGTTGAAGTCCAAAAAGTTCAAAGGGCACACCCCTAATGTTAAAACATTTAATGACTGTGATTGTATACTGCGTGCAACTGATTTCGTTTCCCGTCTGCCAATATCTGAGTGTTGGTTTTATGTTTATGGAGTGAGTACCAGTTGAATGGTCGAAGCACAAGCAAGAGATCTGGCACCCTGAGGCTAATGTGGAAGGGGTAGTCAGGTCTCCATATTCTTGGCTAGAAAAGAACAGAGCAAAAAGTGGTTTCCTGTATATTGAAGTACTGAAATCTTGGGGCCGTGGCACAGAATTTGGGTTAACGGGTACATTTCTTTCCCTTAGGTTGTGTACACTAGTTTATTTCTTTCTAAGTGTGACAGTCCTTTCTTAATTAACTCTCACCTGCTCTCTGTCTTCTTCTTTTCTTCTGTGCCTCAGGAAATCCATCAGCTACAGCAGAAACAAGAGAACTATGTCAGGGAAATGTCTGATCTTCAGGAGACAATAGAGTGGAAAGAAAAAAAAATAGGGGTAGGATTTGTATACATATAAAAAATTAGATTGTTAGTCCTGACTTTAAAGTAAGGACAGAAGTGCAGTGTTCTCCATTAAAGTCACTGAATAAATTAAAGAGAGGGCTTTTGTGTGCCTTCTAAGATGGTTCTGTGTGCACTTCTAATTTTCATGCATATCAAGTAAATCAATTTAAGCTTACTTAATTTATGTGTTCTGTCCATAAAGAGCAAGGCTTTGTATTTATAGATAGCAGATTTGATTTAGTGATACTTATGTAGACTTCAAGAATTCATGGTTTTAATTATATAGGAGGATGCTGTAGGCCAGGGATGGCGAACCTTTTAGAGACTGAGTGCCCAAACTGCAATTCAAAACCCACTAATTTTTTTTTTTGCAAAGTGCCAATACAGTAATTTAACCTGTATACAGGTGGCTATGAAGGGGCGATGTCGGGTGCCCACAGAAAGGGCTCCGAGTGCCACCTTTGGCACCCGTGCCATAGGTTCACCATCACTGCTGTAGGCAAAGAACTATAATTTTGAAGCCCAAGGTCCATTATGAATGATACACATCTTTAGAAAAACAGAGCATTATTAGAGAGGATGCATCCTATTCCAAAAGCATTCCAGGCCATTTCTTTGAATGAAATTTTGTCTAGGCTTCTGGCTTATCCCCTAAGAAAATTAATATTTCACTTAAGTGCCCATTTCTTTCATTGTGGCCTACTTTGGATACGCTAAACAATTAGCTACAACAGTGGTATCCAAACTTCGGCCCTCCAGATGTCTTGGACCACAACTCCCACCGTCCTTTGTCATTGGCAATACAGGCTTGGAATTCTGGGAATTGTGGTTTAAGGCATTCTTTGGAGGGCCGAAGTATGGCCACTCCTGATCTACAATATGAAGCCGGTGTCACTGTTACCTTCACAGTGGCAGCAATGAAACTTAGCTTCCCATCCTACTTAATCTGTTTTATCTAGTCCCAAAGATTCTAAACAAAATATTAAACCAGTTTCAGCCATAGTGTATTTTGGCTCCTTCTAAGACATGGAAACAGTTCATAGGTTTTAACACAACAGGAAGCTACAGTTAATTAGAGCCTTCCAAGTTTAATTCCTTGAACTGTGATGAGGCTGCTGTACATGCAGATGTCTCCTTTGTAGCTCAGCTTATCAAGCTGACATAGTTCTCTGGGCGCCATGAGGGGACACCAAAACTTCAATGCTTGGGCACCATAACGACTTCTGTGATCTGCCTGTTCATGAGTAATTTTGACAGCCGAGAACATCAATAGTGTGCCATGCTAATAGTGACCATCTTGTAGTAAATACATTTGGTGTTTCTGCTTTTTTTAAGCCATTGGGTGTATAAAGCTGAACCTTCATTTTGGTGCCAGCAATGGGTGTTTTGTGATCCCTCACAAGACGTTCCTAATAGTTATTTCAAACCAAAGAAAAACTATTCCAAATGCTAACCTTTCATGTCTGATTATAAAGCAAAAGAACACAATGTCTAATAAAATCTACAAAATAGATTAATACATCTGTTTTTTTTTAAAAAAAAAAATCAATGAACAGCAGTTGGTTTCATGACAGGCAGAGGTAAAGGTATTGCACCGCTTTAACTTGATCCAGAGGTTAATTGGCAGCCTGTGCAGAAGTTTTATGAAAATAAATACGAAAAGATGGTTCTATGCCTACCAAAAGGCAGGTCACCATGTTCTGTAGCTGCTGTGCTCTTTTCAGTGAGATCCCTATATTAAGAGAGTTGCAAGATAAAAAGAAATGAAATGAATAGGTAAATAAACAGGACCCTCACACTAGCAGCCCATAACTGGCAGGGAAACCCAATCCAGGACAGATATGCCCTGTGCCATTCAGTCTCCCACTATTGTTAACTATATTAACTGTGTTGAATAAACATTTATTCACCCTCTTTCAAGCCATCAAAGGTCCAGGCGCAAATTCATAGAATTTGTTGCTGTATCAGAACTTGAAGTAAAAGAATAAAGCCGGATGTCACCAGAGCATGGATGGCAATTTTTGAAAATAATGAAACCAAAGTAGGGGAGTTATCACAGGGCAGTTCTGAATGCCCAGAGAAACAGCCCCTTGCCCCGATTTTGTAGTTCCTGCTCTCAAAAGAGGAGCTAAGTGGTACTCTGCAGCTTACCCCAACCTGTATGGACCTGAAAGACATTCCAGAAGGGTATCTTACAGTAGTTCATGCCACCAGAAGCCCACTCAGAGGTCCAAAAGAATTAGCAGAATCACATCCCTCCCCTCTGTCTCTTGATGCATGACATTATGTATGATTCCTTGCTAGAGCGCTCATTGTGCATGTTCCCTAATACCTTGGCAGAGTATCTTTTAATTGTGGTTTCGGTGGAGAGTTAAATAAATGTGTTGTAAATTCTGAGTGTATTAAATGTCACTTTCAGTGTAGCTATAGTAACAATAATAAAACTGCTCAGCCACTACTAAACCAAGAATGGGAAGTTTTAAGATTATGAGAGCAAAACTAGTGTTCAGTGCTTCTAAGGAAGCAGTAACTTGATTACCATAAGTATGCAAATGGAGAACTGGGATGGACCTGTACATGCATCATGATTTGTATAGTCTACTGGCTTGGTGCATTTCTGAAACCAGAATTAGTCTGAACCAAGCCCAACTTAACAAAAAAAAAAAAAAAAAAGCTTCTTGCATTTAAGCATTTAAGTTTTGCTCAGATTGTGGCAAATGGTAATATTAAGATACGTGAACAAAGCTTTCATAATATCTGCAAATACAAAAATGTACTTTTTTTCTTCTTGCACGCAAATTTCATTATTCTTTGCATGTCGGAAACTAGCTTATCTTTGTTGCCAATTTTCCTTATCTCTGTTTTTTCCCCCTTTCCTTTTTCTCTTCTTTCCTTTCCCCCCTATGTGTCTGTTCCTTAACAACTCAGGCATTAGAGAGGCAGAAAGAGTTCTTTGATTCCATAAGAAGTGAGCGAGATGATCTTAGAGAGAAGGTGGTTTTGCTGAAGGAACAATTGAAGGTATGCAGAAACATTAAAAAACATAGTGACAAAATAAGTAATAACAATTTCTTTATCCTGGAGAAAAGCTGGTTAAGGTTTCACAGTGCTGGGTAGCGAATTGTTTAAGTATGGCAAAACATATTTGGCTTTTTATTTAGCTTTATACAGTAGGACCTCCATATCCACTGATTCATTAATCATTGATTCAGTCATCCACAGTTGGCAGAGGAAAAAATTAAATAAATAATTCAGCAGCCACAAAGCAAGCTATTGTCACAAACAGCAGCTGTAAAGTAAGTTACTGTTGCAAAACAACAGCTGGAAAGCAAGCTACTGTCACAAACAGCAGCCATAAAGTAAGTTACTGTTGCAAAACAACAGCCGTAAAGAAAGCTACTGTCGCAAACAGCAGCCATAAAGCAAGCTACTGTTGCAAAACAACAACTGTAAAGCAAGATACTGTTAAAAAAAACAGCAGCTGTAAAGAAAGCTACTGTCGCAAAACAGCAGTTTTGGGGGTGGGGGTTTGGCATTCTCTCTTATCCACGGGAAGGCCTGGAACCAATCCCCACCGGATACCAGGGTCCTACTGTACTTCAATCGTATTGTTCTTTCAAATGGCATGCAGCTAATCCTGATCATTGCTGAAGGTTAATACTGGATGCAAGTAAATATCTTAACTGTTTTCCTGCAGTTAACAGTGGTGGTCAGACGCAATCCCATCTCTATAAACTAAAACCATATTGGGGACAGTTCTCCATTGCAGTATTAGAACACTTCCTGTTTCGAAACATGCCAGATTAAAGAGGAATTGCAAAAGAGCTGGTACTGTGGAAGCTAGCGCTGGTTTAGAAACTAGGCTGAAATCCTTGTTTGACTGTAAACTTCATTTTCATTTATTTATTTATTTTTATTTATTATTAGATTTATACCCCGCCCACCTTCCCGTAGGAACTCTGGGCGGCTTACATGTAGATGGCATTAGTCAAGTCAGCCAGAATTTACCTCATGAAGTTTCTGGGAAGATTCCCCACAGAAAGAAACAAAATCTCTTTTGATTTAAAAGGAAGACGAGATGGTTGAAGTGATGCCTTAAATATAAAGAAATTCAGACAAGATATTCATCTCTCAATTTGTAACATCTTTCTTGTATTTCAAGCCCACCTCAACCCCCACCCCGTAAACAGAAGGAGTGAGCTTTGTAACCAATTTCCTGACCAGATTCTCTACTGATAAGAGAATTAAGCAGAAAATTTTACTTCCTCCAAGTATGGATCAGGTGAATTGAAGTGATGGACCCCCCCAGATAGGATGATACTATAAATCTGCTATTTGTGAACATTGACACTTATCAAAGCCTCTCTTTAATTTCAGCTTTTCCACGCCACAAGTGTCGCACTGTGCGTGAGCTGGATTATGCTGTGCGGTGTAGTTAGGGAATACATTAAATCACTGGTTCCCAGCCTTGAATCTGCAGATGTCCTTGGACTAAAACTCCCTGGAGCTTTCATCAGTAGCTGTGCTGGCCAAGATTTCAGGAAGATGTACTTCAAGGTTGGGAACCACTGCATGAAGTGAACTGAATATGTGATCTGAATTTATTTGCTTTGAGGACATCACTTCAACCAAAACGTTCAGCTTTAAACCAAAGGGCTTTCACCCCTCTCATTTGAAAATGATGTGGCTTTTTGAAACACAAGCACACATACTTTAGATTAGTGATTCTCAACCTGTGGGTCCCCAGATGTTCCTGGACTGCAACTCCCAGAAATCCCTTTCAGCACAGTGAGTGGTAGAGACTTCTGGGAGTTGCAGTTCAGGAACATCTGGGGACCCACAGGTTGAGAACGACTGCTGTAGATATTAGTGTTGGCTTGGGAAAATAAGGTGCAAATCTTTTAAGGTAAGACAGAAGTTAAAAGGCTGCTATATAAGCAAACAAAGCAGTCAACAGCAATATTACACCTTGGACACGAACACAAAAACAGCTCAACCAGTTCTAGTGGGATACCAAAGGAAGCCACATTCAGTTCACAAAAGAGAGGCCGTTGCCATTTAAGCCTGTCTTCCTAAAACAGGCATGCCTCAAAGTATTACTCATAAATCCTCTGCCAATACAAGCGTTGCTTAAAGCTTTTCTCTGAGAAACACGTTCCAGGATTAAAGGTAATAGAAAAAGACAAATTACATCTGGTATCACCACTTCATATTGTGTAGTTCTATAAAAGGAGCAAGTAGAACAGCAGGAGCTTCACTGAATAAGAGCTGTAGACAAAAGTTTGCCAAAAAGAAGAAAGAACAGGCTGCACTATTTTTTTCTTTAGAGAACATGGGAAGATCTCATCAACCATAATTAGACTGTAGTTAGAGCCACTGAATAATGCAGTGTGGCTTTGAATTCACTGCAGAAAGAGGAAAGATTAAAAATGATTTTTTTTTTTGAAACTGTTGGCTGCAAAGTTGGCAGCTCGGCGGTTCGAATCCCGGGTGCCACACAGCAGAGTGAGCTCCCGCTGTTTACCCCAGCTCCTGCCAACCTAGCAGTTTGAAAGCATGTAAATGCAAGTAGATAAAAAGGTACCACTGTAAAAGGTAAACAGTATTCTATGAGCAGAAATCTGTTCGACCATGCCGGCCACATGGCCACAGACTTGCACAACACTGGCTCTATGGCTTAGAAACAGAGATGAGTGCCGCTCCTAGAGTCGGACATGACTGGCACACATGCCTGGGGGAACCTTTACCTTTACCTCAGCCTCTTAGAGTTCTCACATGAAACTCTGATTGGGTCTTTTTATACCAACTTCATGCTCATGGCACTGTATTGTTGTAATGTTACTGTATTGTTTCAATTACAGCAACATGGGATAATTCCTAAAACAGAAATAGCCGCCAACGGAGAAACTGCTGAAGGCCTTGATAATGGTAGACTGACAAGTTCTTCTAAGATGGTTTCAGGAACAAGTCATACCCCTGAAGTAGCTGGAGATGGTACATTAGGTAAGTCTTTGGTTTGCATTAAGTTTTCCCCACTATCACTGCCTTTGCTTGAAATCTGTCATTTTCTGAGCAACTCACTAATCACTTGCATGCTTCTGTACTTTTTACTTCTTGCTTAATGCCAATGAACACTTCAAACCTTTTACATTTTTTTTCTTTGCTTTAAATGGGATGTTAAAGTCATGCCCTTCTTTTTCAAGGCACAGCAAAACAATGATTTGAAGACCTTTTAGCGATATAACAACAGAACATTTACATATTTAGATACATACTGTCAGTAGTGACTCTGAAGTTGGTGTGGTCCTCACCGACTTAACAAAAGACAAGAAAACTAGATTAAGATTCTTCAACGTTTTATAAAATTAGGTGCAGATACAGAATTACTACTTCTGTTTTGCTAACTTTGTTATATTACAACCAAAGGTTGTACATTTTAGTGGTATTTTGAAATAGTCACATTTATAATGAGCAGCTTATGACCCCTAATATTTTTCAGAGCAAAAGAATTGTTGGCTTACCTCAGAAAACATTTATAGCTACCAGGGCAGCCAAAGGAGCAAAAAGAAACATTAAAGAGACAAAGTATTTAATTGTTTAAATGTATAAGGAAAAATGAGACATTAATATGTACAATTGTTGTGGATACTTGCAATTTAGGGCTCAAGTTCTGTTTTTTGAAGAAGAAAATAATTTCATTATCCCAATATTTTATGTTCCCGTAAAATAGATTCAACTACCTTCCACATAAATATATTTGGAGTGTTTTTTTGAAGATGCCATTTGCACTGCATCCAAATGAGTCTTGAAAGTACACCTTCTAAGTTGTAAACCTGTTGACCTTCGGTAGTTTTTACAAACATGCCACAGTTGATCCTAGGGTTGGAAATGCTTTGTGCTGATCAGAGACTGTACTAATTCAGTTGCTGCTTTGCCTTCACATAATTGGCCAAACCTGATCTTGCTTAACCTTTCAATTCATTCTCTCTTTGGGGTTTTAAGTGGGGAGGTTAAGAGATAACACAGTTAAGCAGTCTCCCTACAATGTGGTCCCTTCAACTTTCTCAATGATCTTTTAGGCAGAGCCAATGAAGTGGAGATGAAAAATGAGATTTTGGAGAATGTGGGGAAAAGCGAAATCTTGCAGAATACTGAGCGTGAGGAACACACAGAGGAGACTAAGGAGCAAATTGTGCAGGAATGTACGGAGCTAAAGCCATTGCATGCTGATGAAAATGTGGAGGCAGAAAAAATCGCTGAAGGCAAAGTTGTATCAACAGTGATGTTAAGTAGCGGACTAGAGGAACCAGCCAGAAGGCTTTCACAGCATCTTCCAGAAATTATTGGTTCCATTGAAAATAGTGGTGCGGTTGAATTACAGGGTGAAGGGGGGTCACTTGGTGATGCCAGAGAAGGGAAAGAGTTTGATAGAAATGGTTTAAATAAAATTGGTGATCAAAATACAGAAGCTGATCTATGTACTGAAGTTAATCTAGAACTAAATACAGGTTTAGAAACACTTGCTAAACAGCAAAGTGAAGAGAAGCAAATCGATACTGTGGTTGATGAGGCAGAAGCCAATAGTGAAGAATTTCAGGAAGCTTTCGATTCTGTGAATAGCAGCTGCACGACACCTTCCAGCCAGCCAGCATCACCAGAATTGGCGGAAGAAACGCCTCCCAAAGCACCAGCTATTGATCCTAGTTGTGAACAATCAGAAAGTAAGATTGTTGAGGGTGATTTGTCAACCCAACTTGTCAGGGAGGGAGCAAATATTCCAAAATCTGCCAGAACAGAGTGGAATGAAAATGAGGTTGGCGAAATTGACAAAGAGAATGAGATGGAAGATGCTGCCCACAAGCAGGAGAGCAAAATATCATTTTCTGACTCAGAGGAATCAGAACATGTACCAAATGAATTTGTAGAGGAACAAAAACAAGTTGAAATGCAAGAAATGCCATCCTTGTCTTCAGAATGTGACCCATGTGTTGGACAGGAACAAACTGAGCAAAAGAAAGGAACAGCCGAAGATAATGTTGAGCAGAGCCTTGCTAAAGGAAATAATGATTCCGAAGGTTTGTCAGGAACACTGGGTGCACATTTAGTTTCTGAAAGAAAGGTTGAGCAACATACCATAGAAGATGTGGGTGCAAAAGAAGCTGTTGTGGGCGATACAGCACCCAGTGAATGCTATAAGGAGAAAAACAGAGATCTGGGGGACGGTTCAAGGGAATGCAGTGAAACAAAAACAGAGCATGTAGATGATGGGAAGCCTCCGCTAGATACCTCAGGAACACCTGAAGAGGTTGCCGGTGAGGGTTTTGAACAATACAACACTAAGCAAGTGGAAGACTGGCCTGCCGAAGAACAAAGTAAAGGCCAACAAGATGGAACTGTTTCAGAATTGGCTACAACGGCGCGTAGGGTAGAAGACATGGAAGAAGTAGGAAAAGGGAACAGAGAGAACAAGGTTCATGGACAAACGGAGGAAAACATTCTTGAAATTGTGCCAGATGTTGAGGAAGTTGCCTATCGTGAGCCTCCGAGGCCTGTATTTGTCGATCAAGAGAAAGAGCTTGACAGTGAGGAAGAAGCAGGGGAAGAATATCACGAAGCCTGTGAATTCAGTGAGCCGTCATTCGGAGAACCAGGAACTACCGCGTGGAACGAAAAGCAGGCGAACGACTTGGAGACCAACAGCCGCCAGGCACAAGAGAAAGAAGGGGTTGCAAAAAGTACACCACCGAACGTGACCAAAGAAAAGGATGAAGAGGAATGTAGAAAGGCAGAAAGTCTTAATGAGGAAAATAAGGAGAAATGTCGCCAGGTCTCATCAGAAGAGACGACGGATGAGGCCATGTCGACGGAGAAGAAAAATATGCAGCAAGGAAAAGGAAACAAGACTGAGGAAGCTGGACATACACAGGCGGATTCTGTCATTTTGAACCCTTCAGGGGCTCAGTGTGAGACACCAGAGGATACAATCAGAGAGGGATTGCATGAAATCAGTTCCACACAAATTGCTGAGTATACATCAGAGCAGTTGGAAAGGTTAGAGGCATCTATGCATGAAAGCCAAGAGGATTTCCAGCCAGGTAGGAAGGGTAAAGGTAAATCTCGGGAAGACTGTGTTATATCGTAACTTCCAAAGTTGGATCACCATTGTATGTTATACACCTGGCAATCTGATATATTATACAGCAAAAAGACACTTTTTATCCAAAATATAAGAACAAAATGGTTAATTTGAAAGGAAGAGCTTTGCAATGCAACTATTTTCACATTCTCTTGTTAATTTGTTCTCATCGTTGATAATGAATGCATCCGAAAGTATTTGTACCTGTCACATTTACATATGCCTATCCTTACCAAAGCTGTTAATCTTAGTAAGTTACAATTAATTGTTTTCACTGTTATATCAGAATTATAAGATGGTATTTGACATTTCCAAAATTTTCTTTAAAGCTAAGATTTAAAGTTTCTTGAGAACTGATCACCTGATATGCACATGTTAGATAAAAACAGGTAGTCATATATTATGCTTGATTCATGTTGTTCTGAAGCACTGCATCTTCAACATGCTCTTAAAATGCAGGTAGCTGCTGGAGAACAATAAAACTCGATCTTGTTCATGTTGACACATTCCATATGAAATGTCTTACATGCTGCCAAATGATAATAGACTTTTTCATATGATATAATTAATGAACCAAACTCCCAAATTAAGAACTGTTGGTTCTTCAGCTTTTTCCTTCCAAATCCTTTTTCCTTCTTTCACAGGGTTGGATCCAGGTTAAGTTAGTAGCACTTCAGTGCCATGGAAATCAGGGGGATTTGTTAGTCTTATAATAAACTTTTGATATTGCATTCAGCAGGGCCTAAGGAAGATTGACTTGCCTTGGTTCAGCCTCAGTGGCCAAAATCCACCAGTATGATTTAGGCAAAATAAGGCTTTTCCAGTAAGGCAAAACCTTCAAAATCCCACCACCCATCTCAGTTTCTTGTGGAGTGCCTTTCAATTTGAGGAAGTCATTGGGGGCCACAGGACAGGGGAAGGGATCATTAATTTCCCGAGTAACAGTAAGAACATCCCGTCACCGACGGTTTTCAGAAATTAAATACATCCTTTCCATTTGGAGGCTCACAACTTCTTCCCAGCAACAAAACTAATGCCCAAGGAAGCCTCAGGATCTTTGAAAGAGAAATGGAACATTTTTAATTTCTTTAGAAAAAAAACACACACACACAATAGCTGAGGACATCATTTGCCTTACAAAGCATAGGCTACACGACTAGATTTCAACCATTGTGTCTTACAGGACCTGAGTGACTTTCCTTATATTTTTGAGAAACTTTTCATTTTAATCGTGGTTTGCCTTTCTGTAAAGTAATGTTTACTGTTAATTAGAACAAATTTGTTTTCCCACTGATTTTTTTAATATTCCGTATCCCACCCCCACCCCCCAAATAGTGATAGGTGTAAATTTTATTCCTTCTGGAACATTTATCCCCTCCCTCTTTTTTAGAATGCGAGCAAGTTTGAATGTAAATGCCTTAGATGCAGTTCAAAACTACAGAACCAAAGTTAACGGTAACTGCTGTTTTATGCACAAAACCCCTACATAACACACTGCCTTAAAAATGAACGTATCAATTGTTTTTGAATGATTTCTAAAATAAATAAAATTGTTACTCATTTATCAATGTGTCTTGTTTTTAAGTATGTGTTAGCAAGGAATATTTTTATTGAATAAAGAAACAGTTTGATTTTGTTCTGCCATTAATCAAAAGGATGAAAGTCTGTGGTGCTATAGCACTGTTGAGTACTACTGTAATTTTATTCCCTTATGCTGATTATAACATGCAAAAGGAACAACATATATGTTACACACATTGAGCTGTATATAATAGAAATAAAAATTTTATACTAGAAAATGTTTCCTGCTCACTGGTTGTAAAACTGCTTGCAGTTAAACTGATACAGTACCTCTCGTGTTTTTCATACAAATTTATTTAGCCAGTATCAGGCTGCTTCTGTCTTGCTGCTTTTTTAGATATGGCAGTTTGGTACAAACACAAAGCATCTTCATACTTACATTATTGGATTGTTTCTCTGAGAAAAGGTGTCCCAAGCTGTGAGCACTAAAGGCATGAAGCGGTAGTAGAAAACATAGCAGGCAAGAAACATCATCTCACAGAATGCCTGGGATGGCTTCAAGCATCCTTTGTGAAAAGGACACCCTTGAGCACGGCTACCCTAAGTTCCAAAGAGAAGTGGATTGGTGACATGCTCTTCTAAGATTTCCTGGTTTTAAAAAAAGGCCTCCCTTATACTTTTATAGACGTAGGAGTGAAGCAGGAGAAAGAGGTTCTGACGAGAGTAAACAGTACAGGACTAGCATTTCCACTACTAGTTGTTCTGTAATTTAGCTTGGTAATGATTTTTCTAAGAAAAAATGTCCTGTATTAGTTTTTAACTTTGACAGTTGTCATTTTTTTCTGAAATGTGCAAGGTGCCTTATCTGTGTCTACCACATCATACCTGAGAAATCTTTTCCCACCTACAATAGGACTCTTGTATCCACTGATTTATTAATGACTGATTCAGTTATCCACTGTTGGCAAAGGAAAAGATTAAATAATTCAGCAGCTGTAAACCAAGCTACTGTTACAAATAGCAGCCATAAAGCAAGCTACTGTCACAAACAGTAGCTGTAAACCAAGCTACTGTCACAAATAGCAGTCGTAAAGCAAGCTACTGTCATAAAACAGCATTATGAGGGGTGGCAGCGTTCTCTGTTATCCACAGTTTTCGTTATCCATGTTAACACCTGGAACTGATTCCCAGCGGATTCTGAGATCCTACTCTACTTTCATAATCAGAGGTTTTCTTTTTCTATACCAATTTTAAGAGGTGATAAACATTGATACATTTAAAATACTCAAGACAGTTTATGGTACAGTTCACAATTCCCATTAAGTTTTATCCAGAATTCATGCAAGTCTTAGATGTCTGTCATGTAGGAGTCACCCTTTTGTGATGCTTCCTCCAGTGGACAGGGTCTAT
This sequence comes from Phrynocephalus versicolor, assembly GCA_023846285.1. Taxonomy (NCBI): domain Eukaryota; kingdom Metazoa; phylum Chordata; class Lepidosauria; order Squamata; family Agamidae; genus Phrynocephalus; species Phrynocephalus versicolor. The sequence goes on along the minus strand of JAHTLZ010003542.1, from coordinate 17,778,647 downwards.
ATGTGTATGATTTGGCTGTGTGACTGGAGGGAGGTTGTGTGCAGAAGACCAACGCTTGCCTTGTTCATGGTTCAGCATCATGCATGCCCCCTGCCCTGCTGCAAGAAACGGCATCAAAGAAAATCAACTCCAAAATAATTGCAATTGTGTAAAAAATCCAGCTTCCCATTTCATTGACTTAATACTTAAATTTGTAGCTGATGTTTCATGGACTACTTTGATAATGTGTCTAACAAATATAAAGTTTGTGTTTCCACCACGATGCAGATAGATTTGGGGGGAGGGGAGGAATCCTTAATCTCAAGTGTTCAGTTATTATTAAAGCACCACTTTTTCCAGCAAAGGATTCAGTTATACTAATTTGTATAAATTTGCTAGTCTCTTAAGTTGTTTTAGCCTTTAATCATTCCTTGTGATAAGCAAACTAAATTTCACATTTTGAAAGTGGAGTGGTAGATCATTTCCAGAGGTTAAATTAATTTAAAATGTTATTTTTTTTTCAAGCACAGAATAAGTGATCAGTCTATATAATTAACAATCTGTAGTTTTGGGGGTCCCTTTCATGTGAGGAATTCATCTTTTTAGGAACTGAATTTTCCCAGGTTCAGTAGCAGGAAACTTGTGGGTGATCAGAATCGCCGTGGACTTGAAAGATTTCTTGTTTCTGAAACAATGCAAACCCATCTTTATAAATCTCAGATGACAGATTACAAGCAAATCTTAAGATGTGTGGTTTCTTCTTGACAGTATGTTGATTATGTCTTCCTGATGGTATTAAGCTGTAAAGATTTGTGAGATTTTTGTATTCCAGTGTTTGACCCTAGAGTTCTTGCATGCTAACCTACCGTAGAAGATAAGCCACTTTGCATGCAGCTGGGTGCTTCTACTGAAGTGACAGGCATGCTTTGTGAGACTGGCATTATCTCCCTTGGCTGAAACCCCTTCCCAGCCCTGTGTGTGAACCTCATTTATCGTGGTACGTGCATAACTACATTTATCATTAGTTCAACTAACTTTCATCATTTTCTTTTTCAATTATGTACCAATCTTGATATCTTTTGCTTGACAAATACCAACAGAGTGTTTTTTTTAACTTATAGACATTAGATTGAGAAAACTTGTTGATGAACGAGAATCCTTACTTGAACAGGTAAATAAAAGTTTGATATTTCTTCTATATTCAATTTCTTGGATGTGGCCATTTCTTTCCTACTAGGTCATTTGTTCATACAGTGTGTTGAGTTGAATTGAACCAAATTGTTTGGAAACTTCTGCAATTGGATGTGTAGTTTTAATAGTGCATGCATATATATATCAGATGACAAATTATAAGCAAATAATTGTAACTGCAATATGTAATTGTTTTATAGATAGATAGATAGATAGATAGATAGATAGATAGATAGATAGATAGATTCCAAACAATTTGATATACCCGTGGATATATTAGATAAGAATTGGGAGTTATTTAGAGGGTCAAGTCCTATAATAATATACATATGGTTTCACATTTGGTCCAGTGCTTTTGACTAATTCCCGATTATAGAAGCATCTCTGTGAGGCCGCCCTGCTTTATCTCTTGGAAATTCACCAAGTAAATTTCCTTTTCCTACAGCATTCTCTAATTTTAGAAGAAAGCTGGTAACCTTAAACCTTGCATTGCAGGGCAGTCCCTTATTCAACTTGTTTCTTAGCGCAAGCAGAAGGATAAAGGCCCGTAATTGTATCCTGTCCTATCCTGAGCATAACAGAATATTATGGCTTCTTCAAGATTTTTAATTTTTAAAAACTGCACGTTGTTTAGCTGTCTTGGTTGTTTGATAGGATGTCGATGGTGTTTGCAGCTTCTGCTTATTTCCTTGAAATCTGTTCTGCTGCCATCACATCATAAAGAAGGAATTTGTTTCTGATATAAGCATGCATTTCTTCATCGTGATCTCTGGGCAAAGGTTTGTTCCGGACATTCATTTCCTTTGTACAGTATTCCTATTTGCATCCCTGTTGTAAACCGCCCAGAGTTCCTCCGGAAGACAGGCGGTATATAAGTATTAAAATAAATAAATAAATAAATCTAGACTGTTGACTTAACCATTCAACAATGTAAATCCAGTTCATTGAATGGGTCTAACAAGTGGATTTAGCCTTGAGCTTAGTGGAAACCTTGCCCTTCAAAATGTGCATTACTCCTGCTCTTGTTAAGCTCATTTTTGAATACCATAGACACAGGAGCCGTTCAAACTGCCTGTTATTGCTTTCCTTCTCATTTCTTTTCTTTTTCTTACACTCAGTGTATTGCTTCTTACTTTTGTGTGAAACATATGATCCTCTATTTTTGTTGCTTTCTTGGCCTGCATCTTTTGAGGCCGCCAAAGTGTGTTGATGGCAGTGTATCCTTGCCCTGACAAGCAAGATCTTTGCCTCCTTTGTTTCTCTCCTTGAGGGACGGGTAACTGATCGCTGTCACTACTGCAGGACTTTGCCAACAGGGCACAAGAAACTGCATGTTGCACTTCATCCTTGGAAAGAGGCCACAAAAATGGCAAATTTGGTTGTACTGATAGTCATTCTACTCACGCGTGCATCATATCCTGGCTGGCTTGGTTGGAGCCACCAGCGCCCTGTCACTCAAGTAATCTGTACTCTCCCTGGGAAGTTTTATATCTAATTGGAGTGACTGGAAAAAGAAGAAAAAGAAATAAAAGCACGAAGACTGTTTTCTATAACCTTCACTTCCGCTACATTATTAACACCAGAATGTGACGCTCAGCCTTTTCTCTCAAGAGATGTTGTATTCACTCACACTTCTCCATCGTGTCCTCTGTGAATCAACACCATTGGGTTCTCAGGTGCGATGCACACAATGGCACAGGAAAGACTTCTAAGTCTCCACCCCACCGCGCATACTCCGTAGCATTCCCGCCTAAAACGCCTGTTCCCTCTAACCGCTGCATTAGAAGGTTCGGAAAAACTTCTCTCCGTTAGTCCCGTGTCTTTCAACGTTAAATTTGTCTTGGATTTCTTTGTTTTTCTGACTCTTTTATGGCCCAGAGGGCCCCCTTCAAGAAGTGTGTTCAGTGTGTGTGTGTGGGGGAGATCCCCTTTTCGGACAGGCACTCCCGCTTTTTGTACTGTTTGGGGGATACCCATTCCCCCGGCTCCTGCCCTCACTGCAAGAGCCTTAGCTCGCAGGCCCTCAAGAATAGGAGGCACAGACTTAATACTTACCTGCTCGAGAAATCTCTCCCGCCCCAGATGGCGTCTGAATCCACCTCCCAGGCCGCTGCGGATCTCCCGGAGAAAATCGGCGCAGAAAAACCTAAGTCCAAAAAACCCTCCGCTACCAAGGCTTCGGTGCCTAAGAAATCCCGCCGGGACAAATCTCCATCCCGGCAGGTATCCCCGGCTCTTTCTCCAATCTGACTGAGTCTATCACCGGTCTCGATTTGCTTGTCGGATTCAGCATCCGTGGCGGCATCCATACCGGCGCGTCAAGAGCATTGGTCGGAGCTCACGACTTTATTCGCGAATGCTCCCCTTCCGCGCCCAGGACCGGTGATCCAGATGTCTCTGGCCCTGCCGCCTCCTCCATCCGCCTTCCACGGACACCCGGGGCTGTTCTGGCAAGGCTCGGTACCGCCTTTGCCTCCGGTCCCGGAGAACAGTGCCCATCCGGAGCAGTCCACCCAGAAGCACTTTAGCAAACGTGTCGGCGATGCTTCCTCCCTGCCGCCCGTTTCAAAGAAGTCTCGACACAATACCGAGACTGCGGCTCCCCTCAGAGACCCGTCCTGAACACGGTCTTCGGCCTCCTCCATACCATCGCTGTCCAACCCGTGGGCATGGCCGTTGGGACCGTCCTCTATGCTGCCTTACCCCTTCCCGGGGTATCCGATGTTCCCAGGATTTCCACCGGTACTGTATCTGGCGGCACCCTTTTGACAGCCTCCTGGCCCTTGGTTTGATCGGGATGGACCCTCGGATGGACCAGGTCTCCTAGCTCTGTAGCGCTCGAACCGGTGAGATCTCGCCACTGCAACCGCTCCAGAGCGGTACCGGAACGGCACCATTCAGCCACCAACCCTCCGTCACCTCTTCATCCAGTTCTTCAGATTCTGATGAGGATGAGGTATCTGATCGGGAGGGAGCCGCTACTCCGGACTCGAAAGTCGGCTGACTCTATTGGCAACTATTCGGAATTCATCTCTAGGATGGCCACGACCTTGAACATACCTGTTCACCACACAACACCTCAATACTCCAACCATCTTTTCAACCAAATTTCTTCGGATTCGACCTCCCCCGTTCACCTGGGGGTCTTGCCATCCACCCTTGATATGGCTAAGGACACTTTTAAAAAGATAACTTCCTCTTCCAAATCTAGGAAATTGGAAGGATTCTACAGAGTGTTTGATGAGGGCGCTCCCTTCCTAGCCAAACACCCCTCACCGAATTCTGTTGTTGTCTCTGCATCTCAGCTGCAATCTAAGTCCTCCCAGGTTCCCATCCCACCTTCTAAAGAGGGTAGAAAGAGAGACACCATGGCCAGGCAGCTTTATTCTACAGCTGCACTCTCATTTAAGATTGCGAATTACCAGGCCGCCATGGGCGCATACCAACGAGGGCTTCTTAACAAAATTAAACTGGCACTCGACCCTACACTGGATGCTTCCAAGGCCCCAGCTCTGGCTGCTGTTGAAGAGGCCCTCTCCATCGCTGCTCAGCAGATGAGGTCAGGTCGCCATGCCTCTGATGCTGCCACTAAGGCCATGGGTTCTGCCATCGCTTTTCGTCATCATGCCTGGCTGCGATCCACCAAACTGTCAGAAGAGTCTAAAAGCAAAATTTGCAGCCTCCCCTTTGAGGGAGATGGTTTGTTTCATGACAAGACGGACGAGATCATGAACAAACACCAGAAGAGTCAAAATACTGCTAAGCGCCTGAACCTCGTTCCTCCTAAACAAAACCTGCCCTTTCATTCCTCTTGGAAGAGGTCCTTCACTCAGTCCTATCCTAGACAGCAGCAGCGGGACCAGTCTTTCCCCTCCTCCTCTGCCACCGCCTTCGCCAGTAAGGACAAGCAGCACAAGCCCAAATATCGCGCTTCCACTCGCCATCAGGACAGACAAGCCCGCAAGAACTTTTGACCGCCCAAGGCTAGCCCCATTCCTGCCCACCTGGCATCGAATTACCTCCAACAAATGGGTGCTGTCTATTATTTCTCAGGGTTATTTGATAGAGTTTTCCTCTCTTTCCCCCACTGGCCATATCGTCCCAACCTCTCCTTCGCCTGCCCTCTGGGACGAAGTCTCAAATCTTCTCCAAAAGGCCGCCATTCGTCCAGTCCCTCCAGAAGATCTCTATCGCGGACACTACTCACCTTATTTTACGGTACCATAAAAGGATGGAGGTCTCCGACCAATCTTAGATCTCAGGTCAGTCAATTGGTTTATCCCCGCAAGAAAGTTCAAAATGGTGACCTTGGAAACGATCCTGCCCCTGCTACAACACGGAAATTGGTTCACGGTTATCGACCTCCCAGATGCCTATTTCCATATCTCCATTCATCATCTCCATCACAGATTTCTCCATTTCATCATCTCTGGTCAGGCCTACGAGTTCCTGTCACTCCTCTTCGGCCTGGCTACGGCCCCTCGTGTGTTCACGAAGTGCATGGCCCCAGTGGCTGTGTTTCTTCGGACGCAGGGGATTGTGGTGTTCCCGTATATAGACAATTGGCTCCTGGTGGCCAGTTCTCGCGACCAAGCCCTGAGCCACCTCCAGTTCACGCTTCAACTCCTGCAAGAGCTGGGCCCCAAGGTCAATTTCACCAAGTCCAAACTTGCTCCTACTCAGCGCGTGGAGTACATTGGAGCCATCCTGGACTCTCGCCGCCAGAGGGCCTTTCCACCACCCTCCAGACTTGCAAACCTCAACTCCACCATAGGACTCTTACGATCAAATTCTTGGGTCCCTGCTCACTTAGTCCAACGTATCCTGGGCCTAATGTCATCCACCACCTCAGTGGTACCCTTTGCACGACTGTGCATGAGACATCTCCAGCTCTGTCTCCTCACCCAATTGGACCCCAAACAGGACCCTCAGTCCAAACCCATCCTCATTTCTCCTCAAGTTGGGTCCCGTACCCGGTGGTGGTTGGATGTTTCGAACCTTCTGATCGGCCGCCGCTTCCGAACTCCCTCGCCGACCATCCAGATTACATCAGATGCCAGCCTCTCAGATTGGGGGGCGTTTTGTGGAAGCCATCAGATTCATGGTCTCTGGTCCCGCGTGGAGTCAGCCAGACATATCAATGAGCTGGAGCTTCTGGCTACCTTCGGGGCCCTCAGGGCCTTCCTTCCTCTTCTTCAGGGTCAGGTTGTACTAGTCACCATGGACAATACTACGGCCATGTACTACCTAAACCAAAAGGGTGGTACCCACTCCCCCTCGCTCCTCCAGCTGACCATCGAACTGTGGGATTGGTGCATCCTTCATCAGGTCTTTCTAATGGCGATCCATCTCTCTGGAGAAGACAACAACCTGGTGGACCACCTCAGCCAGAAAACCTCCATGTCACACAAGTGGGAGCTCCATCACTCTGTCTTCCACCTCTTAGTGAGGAGGGGTGGTCTCCCAGCTATCGACCTCTTTGCCACGCAGGCAAACTCCAAATGCCGCCGCTTCTGCTCCCGAGCGGGAGTCGGCAGCTGGTCCTTGGGAGACGCCTTCATGTTTCGTTGGTCCCGCCACCTGCTGTATGCATTTCCCCCCATCCCCCTCCTCCACAGGGTGCTGGTCAGACTACGTCAGGACAGGTCGAACGCCATTCTAATCACTCCTTGGTGGCCTCGGCAGCCCTGGTTTGCCACTCTGCTCCGGATGGCGCAGGATCATCTCTCACTCTCCTGTCTTTGCCACTCTCCTGTCTGGAGACGACAGGTACTTCATCCGGATCTTCTCACCTGAACCTCACGGCCTGGAGGATTCGGCCTTGATTTCCCAGATTTGTCGAGCCACTCGGAAGCCTTCCACGCAGAGGAACTACTACCTAAAATGGAAGCTTTTTCATACCTTCACCGCCGCTCATTCATATCCCCATGTCAACCCTCCCATGACTGTGGTTCTCCGTTTCCTGCTTCAGCTGAAACGGTCAGGCCTTTCCATGTCTTCCCTTCGGGTGTACCTCTCCGCTATCATGGCACACCAACCTTTGAACTCACCAGCTTCTTTGTTCTTTCGGCATCCCCGCATGAAACTGATTTTGAGAGGTCTGAAAAACACCTACCCTGACCGGCGTCCAGTGCCCCCTCAGTGGTCTCTACGCATAGTTCTCGGAGCATTATCCAGGCCGCCTTTTGAGCCATTGGCTACAGCTTCTTTACGAATTTTGACTCTAAAAAACACCTTTTTAGTAGCCATAACGTCTGTCAGAAGGGCGAGCAAACTATGTGCACTTCGGCACGACCAGCCCTTTCTCCAGTTCTTTCCTGACAAGGTGGTGGCCTACCCGGACATTTCCTTCCTCCCCAAGGTTGTGCCCCCCTTTCACCTCTCCCAACCCATAGTTCTCCCTACCTTTTTTCCTTCCCCATCCTCTCCCTTAGAGAGGGAACTTCACTCTCTATAGGTTCGGAGGGCGTTGGCTTTCTACGTTTCCAGAACTGCCACAGTTAGAACTACGCCTTGTCTGTTTATTTCCTATGACCCCAGGTTCAATGGTTCTCCTGTTTCTTCGCAACATTTTTCTAAATGGATTGTTGATACCATTAAACTTTGTTACCAATTGACCAATCACCCTCTTCCAGTTGCTGTCAGGGCTCATTCTACTAGAGCCATGGCTTCATCAGCAGTCTTTCTTTGAGGCATCCCCATGGAGGATATTTGTAAGGCGGCCACATGGTCACAGCTGTCCACTTTTGTTAGACATTATCGTCTGGACACAAGGGCAAAGTCGGCTGCAGCCTTTGGGAGAGCGGTCCTTTCAAATGTTTTATCGTGACTTCCCTCCACCCTGTAAGGTAGCTTGGTACTCACCCAATGGTGTGGATTCATGGAGGACACGATGGAGAAAACCGGTTGCTTACCTGTAATGGTGGTTCTTCGAGTGTCCTCTGTGAATTCACACCTACCTGCCCGCCTCCCCTCTTGTCACGTTCGTTCACTGTTTTTCCTAGCAGTGCGGCGTGTAGAGGGAACTGAGGCGTTTTAGGCCGGAATGCTACGGAGTATACCCGGTGGGGCGGAGACTAACGGATCTGCTCTTTTGCTTAGAAGTCTTTCCGGTGCCATCGTGCCCGAGAACCCAATGGTGTGGATTCACGGAGGACACTCAAAGAACCACCATTACAGGTAAGCAACCGGTTCTTTCTGATCCGGCTACTGCATCAAAGAGAATACCAGTTCCGTCATCTTTGCAAGCTGCACCACTAGATTAGACATTCACACAATGTTATTCCTGCTACTTCACTGTCCAGGGGAAGGATGGGGTCCTGTAATTTCTGTATCCTATTGTGGATCTGGACCCATAAGGTTTATCATTTAAATATTCATTCTCTGTTCTAAAATGGTCAGTTGCTCACCACTGTTGATCTCAATAGTTTCATGTTGCAGTGGGCCCTCTTCACAGGGGATTCCTCCATTTGGACCTTGGTGGCCAGCTCTTCATCATGTTGCCCATTCAGACTGGCAGCACATCCATGGGTATTTGAAAATTACAATAGTTATTCGTCTCCTTCTGAGGGGCACTGACCTCTTTCTTTGCATTGCTAATTGACTACTTGTACCTCTCTCTGTTTGTAAGTACAGGAAAATATTTTACAGTATTTTGGGCACTTTGGGCCAGTGTGTCCCTGTCAACTGGCATGGGAGAAGTGCCATCTAGACGGAGTCTGCTAGCCATATAATAAGTATACTGGGGTGGTGAAGACGGTGTTAGATTCCATGAGTTACATGAGTAGCATCTCAGTTGACTGCTCACCCAAAGAATCTTCTATCATTGGGGAAACCAGAGAAAGCTCTGTTTGCCTCCTGAGAGTCACACTGATGTCTAGTCTACTGCGTAAAATAAAGTTAATCTAGGAGATGCTGATTTTCGGTGGAAGGGGCTTTATCTATACATCTTCCTTGCGGTACCTTTTCTCACCATGATAGTGACAAATATTTGATATTTGGATGAAGTGCATTATTTTAGTTTCAGGAAGACTCAGCAACTACAGTTCACTGCCTTTTCCTGGCAAACATAGAAACACTTTCCATCACCTCCAGACCCTTTTGCAACCTGGGGGCAGTATATTCTGCTCAGGTGTCCAGATTCTGAAGTTAAGGGCTTGGCCAGATTCTGAAGTTAAAGGCTTGGCAGATTTGACTATCTTTGGATGTATGCCTGAGGTTCTAGAAGGCAGCAGAGCCAGTGTCAGAGCTGGTTGTTTAAGGCCAAGCGGATTTATCTCTGCATTACTGAGTATGACCAGAATATGAATGCTAATACTCTGAATATTCCAGCCTTTGTCTTGTCATCAAGGTCTGGAAGATTTGCAGTTTCTTTAGACAAAATATACCTGGCGATGACTTCAGCATTTGTTTTAAAAGTTAATGGTTCTACTGCATTTTCCTGCTTCTTAAAAGGTTCTTGCATGGTATGCAGAATCAGGGCCTTACTTCTTGTGAAACCAGTGTCCTTGGATCAATTGGTCATGATATTATTTTTACTTCTACTTTTTGAGCCCCTCACTATTTCACATCAAACAAATAAAACACATATATTGCTTATCACCTGTTGTGTTACGCAAGTTAATTGCAATTATTTTCCCAAAAGTATAGCCCAGTGTAATTCCTATCTCCCTTCCCATCTTAGAATAGCAAATTTTCATACTTCCATATTTAATATCCTTTTTATTCCATCATTCTGTAGATCTTTAGTTATATCTATTTTCATCTAATACAAAAGATAGAAACAATAAAATTCAGTATTGAAATAGGCTATCTAGGATGTAAGAACATCTAAAACTTTCTGTAATCCAAGGAGAATTCTCTTTGCAAATTGTTCTTGTGGCATCATTTTCCAGTTCAGTTGCACTCAGTTATAGCTCACATCCAAGGGACAATATCACTTGCTTGTAGTTTCTGCCACTCAGTTTCCAAGAGAGCAGTTTAGAAGCACGATGGGTAAGAAGAAAGAAGAGAGGAGAGAGAGAAAGTGTTCCACTTTCTCTAGCAAAGCTTATTTTGAAAACCTTGTGAAATCCATTCCAAGGTCAGATAATAATTCTTTGAAAAACAGCTTTTTTAGGCTCCTTGACAGCCACTGCTCTCAAACTGTCATTTATGTCCACCCACATACAAAGAAAACAAAGCGAAAAAGGTTCCTTTTCTATTTAAAAAAATATTTTCTACCAGCCCAGAAAAACAATAAAGCACAGCTGATCTGTAAAGTGTAAGAGAAATCACTTCTTCAAATAGCTCCGTCTTTCACATGTCCACACACACCCCTTCGTTGCAAGCTGCTCTTTTTAAAAAGTCTTACCCACGGCAGTGAAGCACCAAAATATATCCGCTGTTATATATTATCTGGTGCCAGCAGCTCTACCGTCACCATCAACTTGATGGAGCTCCTCACTCTTCTTAGCCTTAGTTTTCTGGTGCTTTTGAACAGTCAGTTTTGCATTTACATAGCCTTCCCCTGCTTCCTGATTCAGATAAGATAAAGGTTCCCCCCCTGCACATTGTGCTAGTTGTGTCCGACTCTAGGGGCAGTGCTCATCTGTGTATTCAAGCTGAAGAGCCAGTGTTTTGCAAGTCCACGGCCATGTGGCCAGCATGGCTGCAAGGAAACACTGTTTTACCTTTCCGCTTTTTATGCCGGTACCTATTTATCTACTTGCATTTACATGCTTTTGAACTGCTAGGTTGGCAGGAGCTGGGGTTATCAGCGGGAGCTCGCTCCGCTGCGTGGTACCCTGGATTTGAACTGCTGAGCTGCCGACCTTGCAGCCAACAGTTTTTGTAGCCTTAGTCCACTGAGCCACTCCCCTCCCCACCCTACCCCACCCCCGATTCAGATATATGTTTGCTTTTCACATTTCTCTCACTGTGGTGATGGTCACTGAGAATTGAATGGAAACAGTGAATAGCTATTCAGAATTGGGATGGTGGATTAAGTTTAGAATATCCTCAGGTCATGCTTTTTGCAAGAACAGAAGCCACTGTGTGAAAATGTATCTGTGGTCATTCAAAGAACCACAGCTATAGGCGCGTAACAACTTCTTTAATTTAGAAAATGCCTACTGAGCAACCCCCATGGAGGAAGTTTTCCACAAAAATATCAGGGTTTTGTTTTAGTTCTACCAAATCCTCTTCGCTTACAGTTGGGATTATTTCTCAGTGACTTTACTCTTCTTTTTTGTGTGGCTTTCAGGTTAAAAAATTAAAAGCACAACTGGAAGAAAAGCAGACTAGTAAAATGGAACGTTTTCATTCAGAAGATGGAGTCCTAGAAAATGGCACAGATGTGCCTGTGACTGATCTCCAAAGTAAGATTTCATCCCTCGGTTGACGAATCTGAACACAGTTGACAATGCCTATAGCTAATTTTCTTCAATACTATACTGAACAAACTGAATTAAACTGTGGTGTCAGTTGGTGAGATGTTGCTCAGCATTATCTAAAGCAGGGCTGTCCAACTTTGAACAGTCCGAGGTCTATTTTTTTCCGACCTAAAGTGCCTGAGGGCTACCACACTAAAACCTCTACTTACGAATTTTATCATTCTGAGCACATTGCTGATAAGTTTTAAAAAAGTAGAGCAGTGGTTTCCCATAGGAATGCATTAATTTCTGGAGGGAACAGATTTTAATGTATCCCATGGGAAGGCTGACCATGCACGTGCTTCGCTTGCACCCACTCAAGCCAGTGTGGGTGGGTGCAAGGAAAAATGCAACCTCTCAGAGTTCACTCTTTTCCATAGAACCGTGTGTGTGTGTGTGTGTTATTAGCTTTGATAAAGTAGAATGCTGCCCTCGGATGCAGGGTGGTGGTGGTGGTGGTGGTCACGGGTCATCAACTGGCAGTGCAGGATCAGAAACTCCATGAAGGACTGGTGGTCAGTGTGTAGGAAGTCAGCCTTCGGAGTGGGGAGAGGACAGAAGCGGGGGTGTGGGGACTTGTGAGGAGGGCACTCTCTCTGTGTCCTTTGCCTTTTTGTCGAGTGCCTCCGCGTTCTCATTTGAAAAAGGCAGAGGAAAACAACTGGGCACGACTAAACGGGAGAGAGCTGTGATCGGGTCGCCCTGCGCGGGTGAAAAGGCTGCTCCTCCCTCCCTCCGTTCCGTCTTCCTTTCTTTAACCCCTTCAGGTGCCGGCGAGGTGAAAGCAGGCTGCCTTCTGCGCTTCCCCGGCAGCTTGAGGGTTGCTATGGCAAACTCGGCAGCAGCTGCTGCTGCTGCTCGCGTCCTGCTTGTTGCATTTTGGTCACAACATAAAGGCAAAACAGGACCGCGGGTGGGAGAAGAGGGGCTGGCTGAGCTGCCATGGGGAGTTGGCTCCCCTCGGCAAGCCCCGGGATGAGTTGACGAGAAAGTGATCCAGCTGGGGCAGTAAGAACCGGTGAGGGCAAGACATCTGAACCATAAAGTCCAGGAGGAGAAAAAGGGAAAGGGGGAGAACGGGTGGGGAAGGGGAGACCAGTAGGACTGTGGGGAAATTGAGCAGTCGAGACAGGGTTCAGAATCTGAACGCTAAAGTGTTTCTGGCCCCGCTCCCGCCGCCGCCGCCCCACCACCACAACTGGAGCTGCTTGACAAAGCAAGCGAGCCCAGCACGGGCGGCTCCCAGGCACTTTGCTGGTCCCCCCCGCCCCAACACGGACCTGGCGGGCGACGGCCGGTCTGCTGGGCTCACTCATTTTCTCCAGTTGGTGGGGCTTGCTGGGCCCATTCAGT
>JAHTLZ010003542.1:17647643-17765702 GCA_023846285.1 Phrynocephalus versicolor | reverse complement strand
TCTCCAGTTGGTGGGGCTTGCTGGGCCCATTCAGTGTTTCTGGCCCCGCTCCCGCCGCCGCCGCCGCCGCCACACCACTGGAGCTGCTTGAGAAAGCAAGCGAGCCCAGCACCTGCCGGCTCCCAGGCACTTTGCTGGTACGTGAGGGGGGGGGGAAATTCCCCCCCAACACGGACCTGGCGGGCGACCTCTGAAGGCGCCGCGGTCGACTGGTCGACCGCGGTCAACGTGTTGGACAGGCCTGATCTAAAGCAATGGTTCCCACCCTCGGGGTTGAATGACCATTTCACAGGGGTCGCCATGAGCCAGTGAAGCAAAAGGCACAAATGGCTTGGGTCTGGAGGACGAGGGCGAGGAAGGGGGGAAAGAGTGAGTTACAGCTTGATGGGTTGGCGGGGATGTCAGTCAATGGCACCGGAGGCTGCGATTGGCTGAGGGTGCCTGTAGAGGGAAGTTCTCTATGGCAACTGCAGCAGTGGCCTGAGGCCTCTTCCAAACAGGGCAAGGGGGTCACCACAACATGAGGAACTGTATGAATGGGTCGCAGCATTAGGAAGCTTGGGAACCACTGATGTAAAGGTTTATCTTCTCGTACTGTCCTCTGCAACTACTAATTACCCGAGGAAGCCAGTTGTAAAGTGTCTCTAGTTACCAACAGGACAAGAAGGCTGTCTCTTCATTCAACCAAGAGTATGGTCATGACTCATAAGGAAAACGTACCAAATAGATTCGTTGGATTCTTATTATGGAGACAGTATGCATGCTTTCTAACATGGAAGAAAATAGCATTGATTTTCAAGTTGTGACTCTAGTTTCCATCACTGAGTTTTAGACATCCGGAAGAAACTTTCTTAGGTTGCTAGCAAGGCATGTTCAAGTTAATGCTACAAAAAGTTAATTTTTATTCTTACTTTAAAACCAAAAATTACCAGAGATACTGGGGAAGGGAAAGCTAGCCGTACATTCGGGTGCAGATTTTCCCCAAACAAATATAATATAAGGAAGATTATTTTTCTAGAAGTGAGATTCCAATACCTCTGTACATTTTAGATAGTTAATAAATTACAAAATATTTATTTTAATGTCAGTGGATTTTTTTAGATAAAGATTGAGCCAAAATTGTGTTAATAGTTGATGCTGTATTGTGTTTCTTTTTCTTTTTCTTTAGGAGATGCAAATAGACAAATCAGTGACCTCAAATTTAAGCTTGCAAAGTCTGAACAAGAAATCACAGCACTGGAACAGAATGTATGTTTCTAATATATTTAAATTACTGTTGAACTGTTATGTTTTGTACAAATGTTTGCACTTCCTTAACCAATTTTTTGGGGGAGGATGGAAACCCAACCTGAGATCCTAAGCATATGCGTGTCTAAGCAGATTCTCCTAAAACTACCCTAGGTTCTTTTAAGGGGAATGGTGGTGGTGGGGTCAATGTCCCCCTAATTTTTGCGCCACTGCACAGGCCTGTCTCACAGTGGGGCAAGTTCCATCACAATTGAAACAGAAATGGTCACTGTGAGAGCCTGGGCGAGGAAAAGCCCTGTGCAGAAAGGGGCAAAGTGTGCTCACATACATCTTAGAGGGAACTTAGGTGGGGGTGAAATACATTTAGACACACATGTTTTAATAGCTTTAGACAGAAACCAGTTCAGGCTACTGATCGCCAACCTTCTCTGAGGACGTGGCACTTGAAGAAGATACGTTTTAAAAGGAAGCTTATTATCTTCCAGTTGTAAATATTTACTTGAAAGGAAAATGCGATTGTTGGCATTTGAGCAGTCAGTAAATATTTGCTGAATGTTTATGGTAGGATGTGATGTTGCTGTCAGTGATGGAATGCAAAGCATGCGGAACTAATGGGACAAGAAGACTTCTCCTAAACATTACTGAGAAGTCAATGGTTTTAACCTTAACCATCCAATATTTTTGAAGCAGGTTTTCAGAGCATACCACATTAGAAAAGTAGGCACTGAACAGGGTTGGGTTTTTTTTTTAAGTGTATTGAATGAAGCTTTGCTCCCTTTTATATATTCCCAGGCCTGGCCAGCTTAAAATCTTAATATATGCAGTAGACAATAAAATATAGTTATGAATACTTGCTGAAATGACCTTTGTCTCTTCCCTGTTAGTATGCCCTTTAAGAGCCACTGGATTGCTGGTGGTGGTTTCATCCTTGCAGACATGATCTAGTGATGAGTTTTTGCTATTAATGACTCTTCCCTGTTTCAAAGCTCCCAAAGGTTTCTCCGTGGCAAAGGGGGACCTCTGAAGTGCCACAGAACCTGAAGGGGAAATGGAAGGTTTCAATGAAGTCAGTTATTTCTGATGTCTGGATCTGGTTTATGTCGATGTCACTATGCGAGCAAGATTTTGCTCAGTTATTCTAAACGTGGTTCCTTGATCCAGTTGATCAGAGCGTTTCCCCTAAGTTTATGCAATGTATTTATAATAAACCAGTCCTTCTCCAACTGTGCTAACTTCCAGTCTCTGAACCTAATTCGAAGTGCAGGACTTGCCCCTTAAACACCTTCACTGCTTATGGTTCTGTCTGTATGGCTGACCATATATTAAAGTCACTGTCAGAGACTCTTCTACAAGATTCTCCCATTCAGCTGGAGCATAGTAAGGGTTAATATGATAGAGCAGTGGTTCCCACCTTGGATAACCCAGGTGTTCTTGGACTGTAGCTCCCAGAAAGTTCAGCCAGCCCAGCTTGTGGTGAACCACTCTGATAGGGTCTTCCTGGTGGGAGCCCTCCATTTTGGAACCCTTTCCCAGAAAGGATGATGAGATTTCATTCTTGGTGTTTTCCTGCTGTCAGACAAAATTCTTTTCAACTCAAGCTTTTATACTTTGGTTGACCTGCTTTAAAACCTCCCTTCTTTATATCTAAGTTGTGTTCCTACATGTGCTGCGTTACTTCTGTCTTAATGGTATCTGCCTTCATGTTAGGTAATACGGCTAGAAGGCCAAGTAGCTCGCTATAAAACTGCTTCAGAAAATGCTGAAAGAATAGAGGATGAGCTGAAAGCAGAGAAACGGAAACTCCAAAGAGAGGTAAGCATTTGTAACTAAACAATTATGAGTAAAGATATCCTGCACCAAAGTTTTCCATCTGAAATATTAATATATGATTAATATGATGCGCTTTACGTGGGACTGCCTTTGAAGACAGTCCGGCGATTGCAACTGGTTCAGAATCATGCTGCATGGCTGGTGAGTGGCAGGGCCACCAAGGAACACGTCACACCCATTCTGTATAACCTTCATTGGTTACCAGTTGCTGCCTGAGTCCAATTCAAAGTGCTTGTTTTGACATATAAAGCCCTGAACGGCTCAGGACCTAGATACCTGAAGGACCGCCTCCTTCCATATGAACCTACCTGGCAATTAAGATCTAGCTGGGGGGCCCTCCTGAAAGAGCCATCCCTCAAGGAGGTGAAAGGGATGGCTTGTAGGAACAGGGCCTTTTAGGCAGCTGCCCCCAGATTATGAAATGCCCTCCCAAGTGAGATCCGCCTGGCGCCAACGTTGATAACATTCCGGCGCCAGGTAAAAACATTCCTGTTCCAGAAGTTTTTTAACTGACTATTGTGGGTCCTGATGGTGATTTTAATGTAGTATTTTAATACATTGTATTTATTGTATTTAAATGTTTTATTGTTTTAATTTTATTGCAATTTTGATGTTTTAATTGTCTGAATTGCTTATTTTGATTGTGAGCCGCCCAGAGACCTTTGGGTAGTGGGTGGCATACAAGCTAAATAAATAAATAAATAAATAATCATGTCTATCTATTGAGTGAAAGTAAGTTCTATACACTTTCTAGGTAGGGATACAGTTGCTGTGTTTTCTGAGTAAAAAAAAAATACAAATGTCAATGATTTTCAGTATTTCAGTGTAATGGCTGACTGGACTTGAGTGTCCCTGTACAGTGGGAACAGGTTAGAGCACCTGAAAGAGGTGTTTAAAATGGTGACAGAACAATAAGTGTCCTTTTGTTCCCATACTACAGTCTTGAAGGGAACTCAAGGCTGTTTTCTCTTATTTACTTAAAGAACGCTCTAACGATTTCTCAGCAAAATTTCCTTGTGGGCCTGAAACAAGCTCAGAGGGGGAAGGAAAGACTGTTCACATCCAATAGATCCAGTTGTGAAAGAGAAACCACAGAATGTATTAAAAATCTGTCATTTATTTAAAAATGTACAGTTTATTACACATTTTGGGCCAAATTGTTTATAGCTTTCTTCCAGACCAATAATATCTGATGTATATTGAATAGACTATTTTGGACTGTTCAGGAATCTAGTAGAGCTATGACAAAGACCAATAAAGGTAGTGTTCAGTAGATGCCAGAAATTAAGGCTGTGGAAGACGACGACCATAAGCAGTTGGAGCCCAAACACATTGACCAAGTTTTAGACTGTAAAAAAAATCAACATATTTTTATACATCCTAAGACTTCAGTCTCTCTTTCATAATTGGGTCCCTTGCCCACTAGACTTTCAATCAACATCACTTCATTTGTCAGTTTATTTCCTCTTTGCCAGCAGGGTGTTTTTAAATTGTATGGATCATGTATCACAACATTCCTTGTTTTAGCATGTGTGAAAATTGTTGTCAATTTATATCCTTTGTGAAGGGGTTGGATTTTGGGGCATAATGGCCTCTTCATGGCCATTGAGCTTGTACCCTCTTTTTATTTTGCTTTGTTCAAAAGGATGTTGATAAATCACTAGTAGCAGCCACTGCCACCATAAAAACATGAATACATTGCTCAGAAGGAGATAGCCTCCCCTCCCCTTTGTGGTTGAAAAGAAGATGAAAGGGTTGATGGATTAATCTCTCTTTTTCTTTATCTCTCTTTTTAACCCTGCTCTTTGCAATATCTTGCAAATGTTTAAAACCTGCTTCCTCCTCCTGACACTGTTCAAGGGGGGAAAGAAAAATGAAAGCCAAGAACTAAGGGAGAGATAGGCAGGGAAATAAGGAAATGGGGATGAGTGAGCAAAGGAGTAAGGGAAAGGAAGAGGAGGTAAGAAGTCTCAGTGCCACTCTAGCAGTATCTCAATTTTGTAATTAAAAGGGGGGCAAGGGCCACCTAACTGCCCCAAGAAACAATAGAGCAGTGTTGGCGAACCTATGGCACGGGTGCCAAAGGTGGCACTCGGAGCCCTTTCTATGGGCACCCGACATCGCCCCTTCACAGCCACCTGTATTCAGGTAAAATGGCTGTACACTTTGTGAAAAAATAGTGGGTTTTGAATCGCACTTTGGGCACTTGGTTTCTAAAAGGTTCGCCATCACTGCAATAGAGAAAATGAATGGCTAGAACATTAAAGAGCAGTGTTGTGTTGCCTGTGATAATGGTTCAACTAGACCAACTCAAAACAAGGTGAACTCTCCTCCTCTTTTTTCTTAGTGTTTGTCCCACTTGTTGGTGGGATCCCCTATTCTGGTTTTGGCCTTCCACCATTGTAGGCTACGTCCAAGTGAACCCGGGATTATGTGAACTCTCCCACTACTGGGGGAAAAAGGTATTGCTACAACAGATGGATGAAAAGAATTGATATTACTGGGTTTCTTTTCCCACATGTGATTGAACCCTGTGCTAGTCATTAAAACTGAATAAAAACTGATCATAGGCCGCTTGTCAAGAGGAATGAAATGCCTAAACTTAAACTTATATTGAAGTAAAAATTATCTTTCAATTTATTTCCAGCTTCGTTCAGCACTAGACAAAACAGAAGAGCTTGAAGTAAGCAACGGCCATCTAATTAAACGGCTAGAGAAGATGAAAGCCAACCGGAATGCTTTATTATCCCAGCAATAGACGCCAGCCTTCATTGGAGACTACTTAACCGAACAGCCACAGCGGTGCAGAGGCATACGTCGCCCTGTTTGGGATGCTTTGTTTCATGCCTTCCGAGAGCCACAAATACCCAACCACATGGACCCATTTGCAGTGCACCACCATAACTGAGGATCCGCCGACGCAGCCACAAAGCTACTGCACTATGTGAATAACAATAGCTGCTCCAAATGCCTGTCCTTTTACGATGCCCTCTCACGCTGTATTCTCGAAATGCGTGCAGTGCCGGACAAGTACCTGTATGCTGTTTGATAAGCACACTCGGCATCCTCCGAGCTCCTCAACTGGAAAGGCACAGCAGCGGGCTGTTGATGTTTTGAGAACAATACTAAAATTGTTGGGTTTTCTCTCTCCCCACCCCCCTCCCCCTTACTGAAAGACTAAACTGGAACTTGAATTTTATTTCTGGATATTAGTGGCGATAAGGCTGACATTTCAGGCTTCTTTTTTTATGCCAGCGTCTGCAAGCGTAGCAACAGCGATAAGTGTTTTCAGAGCAGCCTCTTCATTTACAAAACACTGTGGAACCACAAGCCATTACAAAGCGAAACTCCTTCGGCGGAAATCATGGAAGAAGATGGTCTCGGTAGCAAAAGTGACCTTAAATGGCTTTGCCACTAGAAATAATAATAATTTAAAAAAGGCTTTGGAGGGATTTTGCACCTGTTCAGCTATAAAACTATTTTATTTCAGGGTCAATAGGCAATAGCTTCACTTAAAAAAACTTTTTATTTCTATTTAATCTCCGTATTTGGAATTCAAGTAAAATACAAAGGATGTAAGGTTGCGGAATAATAAACTACAGCCCCATGTTTCAAAAGCTGTATCTTACTTTGTATTCTGTTTACTGTCTACCCTAGTCAAGGCTAAATATAAACCAAATGCTGCAGCAACCTGAACCAGCCTCCATTTTCTGACAGGAATGCATTTCGTCTGAGACTAGTGCGATAACGCACAAGATTTGCATGACACGAGGAAAATGGCTTCGAGTAACCACTATCACAGACAGAACATATGCATAAATGGTGCTAAGAAATAACTGGGACAATATACTTAACTGTATGTGTTAATATTCTAAATAGAATTTTATTTGGAAAAATTCCACTATGTCTAGTCAATTGTTCTGCCGGGGGGGGGAGGGGGGAGAACTGTGTTGACTAGGTAAGAAATAGGTCTGGGATCACCAGTAGATAGTGGGGGAGGATAAACTGTGTTGGTTTTGCCCTTCCCCTTGGAACCGTTCGCCTGTTTTGAAACTCGGCTCTCAAGAAGAGAAGATTTTTATAAGTCGCATGCCACCCCTCCCTTGATCCCCTCTCACTGGATCCGAAGTTTTCTGCAAACAGAAAAGCAAAGACGAGATCCAACCCCAAATCTACAAGAATCTGATCCCACGTCAGTAGAGAAGGTTCGAGGAAGATAAACCTTGAGAAGAAAAACTTGTTGTCACAGAAACTACACAAACTTCATTTTACAAAATAGTTTGGTTTTGATGGTTTAGAAGCATTGAAATCTGTTTTCTGAGTCAGATGTTAAATCCATTATGCTAGACTATCATAGTTTACATTTTACAGATGTATCCAGATTATATTTTATTTTAAAATTTTGCATTTTACAGATGTGCCCAAATTATTTTTTGTTTAAAAATTAGAACTGAGAAGTGAGTCGATACACGTGTTTTCCCCTGGTCTCAAGTGCTGTTGTCTTTATGAGGAATGAATTTTGTGTCCATCATAATTTGGTTTCAGGATTAGATGTGGCTACTTCGTATTCATATCTCTGGGGATATGATTTCAAAGCATGACACCTTGAGTGCCAGGGAGGTCCATTTCCTCCCCCCAGAACAGCAAGCATGCCCATCCACGTTGCAAACTCGCCAAACACAGAACCACCCCGGCTCCCTGGTCAGCCAACCACTCCCAGCAGTGAAGAATCTTCAAGCTTGGCTGTTGAGCAGTCGGCAGTACCCATTTTTCACCCAGGATCCCATTCTCTTATGGGTTTTTGGAAAAAGCACATCAGAAGTGGCATTCCCAACATTTCTCCTTCCAAAAGGACTGCCACAAAGATCACTTAGAGGGGGGGAAATGAGTGTACTTGTGAATGGAGAAAGACTGGTCCTGAGCCCTGATGGTGAAAATTGATACAGTACCTGTGGAACTCCCTGCCACAGGATGTGGTGATGGCATCTGGCCTGGATGCCTTCAAAAGGGGATTGGACAGATTCCTGGAGGAAGAGTCCATCACAGGTTACAAACCATGAGGGAGATGTGTCATCTCCAGGCTTAAAACGGGGGTATTTCAAGGGCCAGATGCAGGGAAGTGCTATCAGGAGACAGATATCTAGTCTCATGCGCTCGCAGATGCATCCGGTGGGGCCACTGTGAGATACAGGAAGCTGGACTAGATGGGCCTTCAGCCTGATCCAGCATGGCTCTTCTTATGTTCTTATGTTCTTACCTCGTGGTGCAGTGGTTAAATGCCTGTACTGCAGATAAAGCTGTGCTCAGGACCTGGGGTTCAATCCCAGGTAGCCGGCTCATGGTTGACTCAGCCATCTATCCTTCCGAGGTCAGTAAAATGAGTACCCAATTTGCTGGGGGAAGAGTGTGTCGCCTGCATAATTAAATTGTAAGCCGCCCAGAGAGTGCTTGAAGTGCTATGGGGCGTTATATAACCAGAACACTTTGCTTTTACTATTCCATTGGGTGGGAAAGGTAACTTAAATGAGGTGGGCTGATCTGTTTTGGTGTGAGATTGTTTTGTAGAACAGCAAAAAATATGTCCTGGCCAATGAAACTGCTTAAGAGACTGGAAACAGAAGGTGAGGTACAGTGACAGGTTTGATTTCAGTTTGACTCACACAAACTTTAAACCACTTAAAACTCTTATGAAGTTCTTAATATGCAGCCTTATGAAGTACTATATTAAGGTTGAAATGATGCTTATCTGAAAACCAGTCTAAGAGGCTGACTACACTGACAAATGTAGGCCAATCTAAAGGACTGGGATGGCCTGGTTCATATTATTTTCCTGTACAAGTCAATCTGAATTGGCGTGGAGTTTTCTTCCCTTAACCCCCAGTCTTTTCCTCTGATGTTGGGGCTTCTGCATTTTCTCAAATCAAGTGAATTTGTCTCAGTGCAAAGTGTGTGGCTACTCTACTAATCACCACTTGTTTCCAAACCATTAAATTTTTTAAGCCTTGATACTTCTAATAAAACAGGAAAATATTCCTTTATCTCAGGATTGTGTTTTTTCATGAATCCCGGCTCAAAATGCTTCAAAATAGAAACTTACCTCCTCAATTTTCTTTATGGTTCAATAATATAGATATGGGATAAAAATGTATGTAAGGTACTCGAGGAGGGAGGAGAACCTGCATTTATAAAAGCTGAAACACTGTATTTGGAGACAAGGGCTTTTCTGCATTAGCACAATTGATTCCCACTGCCTGAAGTGATTCAACTGCATGTTGTGGAAATTTATTTATCCCCTTACAATTAGCAGAGTATAAAATATAAAACAAAGTGCTACAGCTCATGGGGAATTTGTTGGGTAAAACAGCTAAAAAAATCCCAGCTTCTACCCAGCCCCTTTGTGTCCAGTAGTCCTTGTATATAAAAGAAAAAATCACTGTACAAGTAGTGTAAGTAGGATTTTCAGTTGCAACCAGAAGAATAAAAAGTATAAAATAAAATAAAAATTCAGCCTCAGGAATGTGGGAGAAATGTGGGTGAATCCATCTTATAAGAACATAAAAACAGCTTTGCTGGAACAACCCGTACAGTCCAGCATTCTGTCTCACACAGTGGTTCATCATTTGCTTCAAGGTATTTCCAAGCAGATGTCTTCACTTGCTTATGATTCCCCGCAAATGGCATTGAGATATATTCTGTCTATCTCTCCAACCCGGAGGTTGTCCTTAGGCATCCATCATGATAGCCATTGATACCCTTGTTGTCCATGAACTTGTCCAACCCTTTCTTAAAGCTGGCAAGGCTGTCAGCTGTCACTTCTCCTGGCAGGGAGTTCCAGAGACCAGTGATCCTCTGGGTGAAAAAGTACTTTCTCTTATTTGTTTGAGATCTACCATCCAAAAGTTTCATGGAGTGTCCCCTAGATCTAGTGTTGTGCAATAGGGAAAACAGTTTTTCCTTATCTACTTTGTCCACACCGTGTATGATTTTATAAACTTCAATCAGGTCACCTCATAGGTGCCATCGGCTACCTTGGTCACATGGAAGCAGAAGCAGAAAATTACATCTGCTCTGATCAGTTGTCAGAGAAGGGGCAAACGAGGACAAACAGGAAGGAGGGCAAGGAGTGGCATGAGATATTTATTTATTTATTTATTTATTTATTTAGGGCTAATTGGTTAGTGCGAAAGGACAGCCCCTTTTGAGTCCTAATAAATGCCCTCCCATTTATATACAGTGTTCCAAAGTATGCATTAATGTGCATTAATGTGCAAAGAGACAGCCCAGCGGTGTATGAAAAAAAGTATGAATTGGGTGGGAAAACTCGGTGTTGATTTGCATTGACTTGTACATCATGCAGTCAACGAAAAACAATATGAATCTGATCATCCCAGTCTTGAATCAATTCCTGTATTATTTGTCCATGTGATTCACTTATACGGGAGAGTTTTACCTACAAGAAATGACTGTAACTGCTTTTTGCAAGCATGGCTTTTAAGGGACAGCAGAAGAAATTACTGAGGGAAAGAAAAAGAGGTCTTCCGATGTACATTTAGTTTCAGATATACCAAGTTTGAACACATTTTGGAGAAAATGCCAAGAAATCTTCAAAGTCACTTCATAAACTGGCAGAAGATTCTTAACATACACTTCCTTACTACTTAACAGCAAACGATACATGTCTATCTACTCTGCCATGCACAACTGTGCTGATCAGCCACAACAATAAAACCACTGGCCAGTGAAGTGAATAGTACGGATTATATTGTTACAATGGCATCTGCCAAGGAGTGTGATACTGTACAGTATATACAGAAGCAAGTGAGCATGCAGTTCTTGACTTTCACACGTTGGAAGCAGGAAATACAGGCAAGCAAACAGATCTGAGTGACACTGTCAGGGGCCAAATACTCATGGCTGGATGACTGGGTCAAAGTATCTCCAAAATGGCAAGTCGTGTGGGGCGTTCCTGGTACGCAGTGGTCAGCACCTACGAAAAAGGGCACAAGGAAGGAAAATTGGTGACCTGGTATCATGGTTGCAGGTGCCCAAGACTCACCGATGCAGGTGAGGAAGAAGGGTGGCTCATGTGGTCCAATCACATAGAAGAGCTACTGTGTTTCACACTGCTGAAAACGTAACATTGGCCATGATAGGGCATCAGTTTCCTGCATATGGGGCTGTGTAACTACAGATTGGTCAGAGTGCCCATGATGACACCTGTCCACCACCGAAAGCACACACAATGGGGACGTGAGCCTCATAACTGGACCATGGAGCAATGAAATAAAGTTGCCTGTTCTGATGAATCACATTTTCTTTAAGATAAGTGGATGGCTGTGTGTGTGTGTGTGTGTGTGTGCGCGCGCGCGCGTGTGTGTGCACGCATGCGTGTCATCTGTGGAAGAGGTGGCAGCAAGATGCAGGAGGGAAAGGCAATCTGAGAGATGCAATATTATGTTCTGGACCAGTGGTTCTCAACCTGTGGGTCCCCAGATGTTCCTGGACTGCAACTCCCAGAAATTCCTTCCAGCACAGCAAGTGGTGGGGGCTTCTGGGAGTTGCAGTCCAGGGACATCTGGGGACCCACAGGTTGAGAACCACTGTATCTGATGTGAAAACTTGGGTCCTGGTATTCCTGTGGATGTTACTTTGACACGTCCCACCTACCTAGAGGTTGTTGCAGACTCCATTCACAACTGGATGGCAGTGGTGTCTCTGAGAACGATAACACTCCATGCCACTGCTGAAATCTTTCAGGAATGACCTGAGGAACATGACAAACAGTTCAAGGTGTTGCCTTGGCCTCCAGATTCTCCAGATCTCAATCCAATTAAGGATCAATTGGATCTGCTGGAACCACCAAATCCGACTCCTGGAGGCCACACCTCGAATCTTGCTGGACTTAATGGGTCTACTGGCCATATGTTGTCACCGGAGACCACAGGACAGGTTCAGAGGTCCTTTGAGCCTCTGCCTCAACACACCAGAGATCTTTTGGCAGCACAAGGATGGTCCATGAGACTTTGGGTAGGTTGTTTTAATGTTGTGACTGAACACTGTGCATGTAGAACATCTATAAAATTGTCCATGAACTTCATACTCCACTCTTTTGAGCAAACCTGCCACTTAAAAGTGGTTGGTGTTGAGGAATGCCAAGGCCTCATGTCACCTCTGCCCCAATTCTTGTGGCCACCTTTGAACTATTGCACTAGTTTACCCCATTTGCTAAATAGTCGTTGGCATGTCTCTAAAATGCGGTTGACCTTTTATTTTTATTTATTTATTTATTTATTTATTTTTGCAGACTCGCGAAGCCTCGTCCACGCCTCCATGTTGCAATAGAGGTGGTCCAGGGCACCGCCGTTTAACGGCAAGGGCCAATTCTCATTACCACTCCAGGGTGCCTCTGCCTCCACCTCCAACCTCCGGTTAATCTCTAGGAGTCGAGGCGCTCTTGCAAGGCTTGCACCAAGGCAGCGGCGGTAAGGACGTCTACGATCTCTGCAAAGTGCCTAGCAGTATTTTTAAAAGCACGGGAATCGTTTCCTGAATCCAATGTTCAAGGCTGAGTTTGCAAAAACCTGTTCTTCCTGCCAAGGGTGGGATGGGGTGAGCGATGCTCACCTACAAATACTTAAAATGCACGATCGAGTACGAAGGATAGGCAGGGCAGCAGGTCCCAGAACACTCGGAAGACCCGGGCATTTAGGGCATGGCAAGAGTTGCATCTAAGACTGTGCAACGCCTCTTCTCTCTGCAAACTGCCAGCTGCCCGGGAGCGAGGAAGCACTTGTCGCCAGTTGCAAAAAAATAAAAGGCGGGGATTTCAGCAGCAGCTTGTCTTCTAGAGACGGCCGCCTCCCAACCACCGCACTTGCCCGGGGAGGGAAAATGCAACCCACTTGCTGCCCAACCGAGCCAGCCTTCGCCACCCGATGCGTCGCCCTTCCCCGTCCGTTCTGCGCCTGCGCGCGGTGAGGAAGCCCCCGGAGCCAGCCAATGGCGTGTGGCTCCGAGGCGCGTGGAGGGGCGGGGCTCTATAAAAGGAGCCCCGCTCGGCAATGCAGGTCCCCAGACCGTTGTGCCGGGCGCGGTTGTTGAGCCGAGCGGGGCGCTGCGGTGGTCGTTAGGCGGCTCTTCGTTAATCTTTCTTCTCTCCTCCCCCCTCCCGTGCCTAAATACAGTCCCTCGGTCCTGGGAGAGGAGAGGGGCGCAAAAAAGAGGGCTTGGACCTCCTCAGAGGGGTTGCTGAGGTGGGCGCCAACCTCCTTCGCAGAAGGATGGGCGGGATTCGTAGGTCGGCGTGGTTCGGAAAGGCTCTGTTTTTTGGGTGGCCCGTGAGGTTCAAGCCAAGGGAGAGGATCCCTTGGCGTTGTAAGAAAGGGGAAAAAAACCTAGAATAGAATAGGAATCTTTATTGTCATGGCCCCCTTGCAGGAACAACGAAAACGGGGAAAGGAGAAGGATGGGCGTTTAAAAAAAAACACCCGTTTAACTAATAATAAAAATAGCAGCAAGCAACTCTTCCCGTGTTCTGCTTTGCCGCTGGAGGGTTCCCCTTGCAAGAATGGCCAGTTTGCGCGGGTTTCAGAGAGCCACAGCGGTGCTGCAAGGTTTTGAAGTTGCAGTCCTCCTGAGGCTTAAATTGGGACGTCCCTACGCCACATTTGTGTCCCACTTTTCCCTAAAATGCCCAAAATGGGTAGCAACCTCCAGAGTCTGCCTTGTTGGGCCCTGGAGTTTGCAGAGACCCACCACAAAAGCATAGCCTATGATCCGTAAGGGCAGAAATTAATTGCCAGTTTTTACCCTTCTCTCACTCCTGTTGGGATATTGTTTGCCTTTTGGGTTTGCATGGAGCAAAAATATCAAATGGTTTTTGCACAGTGCTGTACATAGATAGGATTGTATTGTTCAGGTTCTTAGCAAGATGCATTAAAATACAGTGTAGAAGTATTCAGGGAATGATCGTTAAGATTAGAATACAAAATTTGGTAGTGAAGTCTTCAATTGCTTGTTCACTGTTTTGTGAATTTCTGTTTTCCTTGCTTTCTAGGAATTGTAATTGGCATATATTTACCATTTCAGACACCCATCTAAAGTATGTCATGCCTGCCTTATTTGGATAACAAGACCCATGGTAATCCTCCATTTTATGCATGGCCATGGTTTCAAAGAAATTACCCAGTTTATGAACCAGCCGTTTTTTCAGTGGTACCTTTTTATTTTCATCCAAGTGTATATTTATCAACACCTGAAATCTATGATCCTGGAGTAATCCCTCCTCTCTCAACCATGACTTATCAGCAACAGAGTAAAAGAAGTTACAACAATTACTGCAGATATACTCCTGCTGAATTGAATGCCTGCAAAATAGTTCTAGAGAAGACCAGTACAGTTCATAGTTCTTCAGGTAGGTTATTGTTATTTTTCAGCCATTTTTGTCATAATATTGTTACTATGCTATAAGCAATGTCTTATTTTACTTAGGCTTGTAGAACCATTGTGGTGTGATGTTCTTTGAGAAAAGCATAGGAAATCCACTGACAATTGCTTGTACATCGAGTCCATAAATGTTGAAGAATTGTTTTTAGTGGTAGCTCATTTACATTATTTTGGAAAAGTAGTACAGTAATGTTAGATGCATTAAAAGTCCAGTGAGATCCTTCTGTGTTACCAATTCTTCTCTAGGTTGTAAAGAGGTGTATCAAGGAGAAATTGTTTCTCTGTTTCAGTTGTTAAGTGATGCATTTTGCTTTATTTGACAAGAGAAGAACATGCTAGGAATATGTACTGTGTAGTGATTCAGGACTTGAAAGGTTTTCAGATGATGCAGTAGGTCTCTCTTGGGGATAACGGGATACCTGTGTGATACAAATGGTTGTTTCCAAGTAGACAGCTCATATCCTCTTTTAATGGGTGGAATCATTTTCAAGTAAACCATGCAATGTATGTCTGATATTATCATCAGCCAGAAGAAAGTCTTTAATCACAGAAAATTAGTACCGTTAAGATAATTTCAGTCAGCAAGCCCTATTTTAAAGCTTGGGTACTTTGTGACTGAAAGCTGATAGTCCTGGCAATTTTTTTCACATGCAGCAAAGAACAGGTTAAGCAACTTTAAAAGTACAAGTACTGATCAAAATCCTGTTGCTCTTGTTGCAGTAGAGTAGTCCCATTAAATCAGTGGAGATCTAGTAAGCCAGTTACCCCAAATTACAGTTTTACGACTGTATGGTTCTCTCCTCAGCTTACTTCTGTGGATAAGACAACTCTAAATTTTTAGTCTAACAATTTTAGACGAAAACAGTGCCTTATGCATGGAAAAATACCTGGGTTAAATAATGTCAATTGATTGAAATGGATTTGCTGTAATTGACTTCAGCACAGTAAGTCAAAGTTGGAATAGGACCATTTGAATGAATGGAACTTAACAGGAGAATTGACTCACTAAGTCTCCATTGATTCAGTGGACCTACTCTGCTGCAGTTTACCTATGCTACAGGATTTGGCTCATTGTGTCCTAAAAGCTTAGAGGAAGAATTCATTTTTCCCAGTCAATTTTCCCCTCTTCAGCGACCACTGTAATTTCCCCCTATTTTTTATATCTCCTCATTGCCTAAAAGAGTGGCCAGCTGTGAACAGAATGGCACACTTCAGCTTCACTTTCAACGGTGGGAACTCACTGGAAGTTGGCAGTGGTAAATTATTTCTTACACATCTTACTTATCTTGAAAAATCTACTAGTGTTGCCATAGGTCAAAAGTGATTTGGAAGTATATGGTAAACTTGTTAAATCTGATACAGTGTTCCCCGGTTCATATACTGTGTACCGCAATACTGTATATGAATGCCAAGGCCCCCCTGGGGTAAGCTGGATGGGCCTGGCTTAAAACCAGGGTACTTCAAGGGCCAGATGCAAAGGAGTGGTATCAGGAGACATATCTAGTCTTCTGTGCTCCCAGAGGCATTTGGTGGGTCCACTATGAGATACTGGAAGCTGGACTAGATGGACCTTTGGCCTAATCCAGCATGGCTCTTCTTATGTTCTTATGGCCTGTTTCAGGCCTTCTGTACTTACTCCAGGCCTGGTGCTGCCCCGAACGTGCCTCCAATGGCCTTCCTGGGCCTGTTGGAGCCCCCAAAAGTGCTTTCCAGGAAGTGACTTCCGGTGATCCGGAAAGCACTTCTGGGGCCTCCGACAGGCCCAGGAAGGTCAATGGAGGCCCATTCGGGGTAGCGCCAGGCCTCAGGTAAGTGTAGGGGATCCCAGACAGGTCCCTAGTCCCGACCTGACCCAGCATCCGCATACCACAGATTTTCAATTATCATGGGTCAGGTCCTTAATGCCCGCGATCGGTGGGGGGTTACTGTAATCAAGAAACCACTTGTCCTTTTTTGAAGTGTAATGTAACAAAATGCAATGTTAAAATAATTCCATGATGTGAAAAGAACTGTTTTTATATAATGTAGAACTGTTGAAATTGGTGTTCTGAATATAGTGTTTTGTTTTGTCTTTAAACAGGGCAACAAATTGTTAGTTCTTGCCAGTTATCATCAAGTAGTTCTGAGAAGGGTAGATTTAGTGAAGATACAGTTCATCTGATAGCTTCAAGTGACCATTCTGATGGCAGCACTATGGAACAGAGAGAAAGCAGTGTTGAAAGAGAGCAGTACAAATCCACAATCCTGAATGCTTGCCATAGATCAGAATGTTGTGAAAAAAGTGAGATTAATAATATCTCAGGTGAATTTAATGCAAGAATTAGCTGCTCTAGTTTAAACAAAACTAGTTATTTAAGTGCCTTAGAACTAAACCTTACAGAAGAAAACATGAGCTCCTCACCAAGTGAAGAACTTGAACCTGCACAGGAAAAACAAAAGAACACTCCCATTCTAGCAAACGATGCAACTGTAGAAAACGATAGTAGCTTGTACACTAATGCAGACTTTTCCCACTTCAGTGACAGTGAAACTGATGAGGGCAAAAGCAGTGGCTTAGATGATGAGTCCCAACTAGAATATCACAGTGCTGAAGAAGAAAACTGTGTTTGTCATGGCTCCTTTTATAGGCAAGAAACAAAGATTTTGGAAACTTCTCAAAATAAGAAGTTGGCAAATAAAGAGAAGCATACAGATCAGCAGCAGTATTTTAACAAACTGGAAAATGAGTTTTCTAATTCAGGTTCTAAAACTGTTGATAACTATTTCAATAACATTTCAGAACTCCCCCATATGTTTCAAGATGGCAAATATACTACAAGCAGCTCTTCGAGTTCTGGTGATCAAGAAAAAGATGAAACACTTGGAACGTTTCATAGTATTGTCAGTGAAGATTCGTTTATTGCAAAGGCTAATAAAGAAAAACATCCAGAATCATTCTCAACTAATAAGATTGTGATTGAAGAAAACATGGTAGAAAATTCTCTTACAGACATAACACAGACACCTGTAACAGCTATTAACGGAAAAATATGTAAACAGAAAGAGTACAGTAGTACAGATGCTTTTGAGAAGACTAGAAATTTGCATTTATTGCATCAAGAAAGAGCATTTTTACCACCTGCCAACACCTCTGGCGGCGATCCAGAAATAATAGATCCCTGTTCTTATAACCAGTGGGTTGTAGTTAATGCTAAAGAGAGAAAAGGTGCTTATAAGTCCTGTGGCCGTTGTAGAAGATGCAAAAAGAACATTCCTAACTCAGAGTTAGAATGCATCACATACTTGAATACGATTGCTGGTAAAAACCCAAGTACAGTTAATCAAGCTGTTGATGCAAGTTCTGATTTTAGAGCCTGCTTTACAACAAGTCGAGCAACAAGTGTGAAGGTTCCTGTAATAACAAGGGGACAAAACACTGTGATAACAATGATGAGCAAGCTGAGGCCCAAAGAGTGGCTCACGGAAAACCGCAGAAGTGTTGCTTGCAATACAGATGTGTCATATTTATCGGGATATGTGGATATGACTGATTCACAGACAGCATGTGAAAGCTTTGCTGCAACACATGGATGGCAATCAAAAAACAAGGTAACCTTTAAAAAAATCTGTGAGTTGTTAGAAAAGAGTTTATTTGACATGTCTTAATTATATATTGTGCTCAGAACAGCCAAGTGAAATCTACCTTCATAGAATGCAACTAGATACCTAATTATTTTATTGAATCAAAAGTACTTCGGTTGTAAAGATATAGATTTAACATACGATGTAAGTCCTTGCTTGTCTCCTTGCCTGACAACATTTTCTTCATCTGCCTTGACAATAAATGGCAGGTTGTCTTATTTGTGAGGGTTTTTTTTTGTGCAAGTGGGGCAAAATTACCGGAGCTGCTGCTTTAAGAAAGAGATGTTCAGCACTGCAAAGTCAGCAGCTCGGCTGTTCAAATCCTGGGTGCCACGCAGCAGAGTGAGCTCCTGCTGTTAACCCCAGCTCCTGCCAACCTAGCAGTTCAAAAGCAAGTAGAGAAATAGGTACCACCGTAAAAATTGGGAAGGTAAAACTGTTTCCTTGCAGCCATGCTGGCCACGTGGCCATTGACTTGCACAACAGTGGCTCTTTCAGCTTGAATACAGAGATGAGCACTGTCCCTAGAGTCGGACACAACTAGCACGCACGTGCGGGGGGAACCTTTACGTTTTTATGTCTTTTTGATCAACCAGGACAGTTTTAACAGTGGGCATGTGGCTATGTTAAGATTCACAAAGCAAAAAGACTTATTTTGTATTGAAATTTCTTTGCTCAAAATTTGGAAACATCAGCAGAAAAGCTGCTTTTCATCTCATTCTTACGGTGCAGAAGAGAACTCTCATGGGGGATAGTCACAACAAAAAATTAAACAAAAAAAGCAAGAATTGGTACTTTCCTAGTTCCACAAGGCTACTGGCTTTAGTTATATTTACACAGCAAAGTGATAAGCCATCTGAGTTAGCAGGTAAAGATTTCTAAAATATGTTCTTTCAGGATCTTATGGAATGCAAAAACAGCACTGCCAAAGATTTTGACGAAATCCCAGAAAGGTATGATAGATCTTTTATTTCTATGTATTGGTCTAATGATTGTGCTGTATCATAAAGCTCAATTTGCAGATCCTAAAGAACATAGGATGTGGGAGGGGCACATGCAGTGGTACCTCGACTTACGAGCACTTCAAGATCCAGATTATTCAACTTGCGAGCGGAAATAATTGGAAATGGATTTCCAAAAACACTCGAGTTACGAAAGGAAATCCATTTCCAGTTATTACAAAGCTCCGCCCCATGCATGCTGTGTGTAGCGTTTCCGGAACCAGGGCATAGGTTTCCAATGATTTCCTTTCAAATTGGAAACCGATGCCCCAGTTCTGGAAATGCTGGACACACCATGCATGGGCAGCGCTTTGTACTGAAAAGCGCTGTTTGACAGGCCCAGCTGTAGGGAGTGAAGGCAGCCCCTACTCTTCACAGCCGGACCTGCAGAGAGAAGAGGAGAGTGCGTGGGGGGGGGGGCTGCCACCCACCTCCCAGCTGTGTTTTGTTTTGACAGCCTGCCCTTTGAAGAAAAAACTCCTGAGAGGTGTGGAGGCAGGCTAGACCTGAAGCAGCGCAGTTTGAATTTTACCCCTGCTTTCTTGGGTCTGCCTTTTCGTACCTCTCAGGACTTCCTTTAGAAGTTGGGCTTCAAAACAAAACACCTCAGAGGTGGGCGACAGCTTCCCCCCCCCCCCCACCCCCCCCCCCTCCTGCGGTTCCTCCTGACTTTGCGATATGTGTGCGCGTTGGCTGCCTGCTGCAGCAGAGGGCTCTTTGGGTCACCGCACCTTCTGTTGTGGCAAGCGCAGCAAAGGGGAAAAGCAGTGGGATTTGCAGCGGCCACGAAAGTCCCACTGCCTTTCCCCTTTTGTGCACCCACCGCAGCAGAACACTGGGCAACCCAAAGAGCCTTCTGTTGCAGCAGGTAGCCCCTTCCACGCATGCACACACATGCATACACACATTGCAGAGTCAGGAGGAGGAAGATTAGTTGGGGGGGGCTGTCACCTGCCCGGGCTACGCAAACATGCATTCATCCAAAAAGATCCCTGGGACAGATGCATCTTCCTGCAGCTTGGGTCTTTTGGAAGGCAAGTGGCAGTGGCAGATTGTCACCACCGCTTCCCTTGCCAGCCTCCTGGGCTGGGCGAAGATCTGTGGGTCTGTGCTCTGCTCACCAAAGTGCTCAGCTCACCCTGTGATCTTCGCCCAGACCAGGCTGGCTGAAGATCAAATGGGCCAGCCTAGAGGTAAGCGAAGGCAAGCACTTAGATGGAGGTTAAGCACTTGACCAGAGGTAAGCACTTCTCTTGCTAGGCGCCCAGGCTGGGCAAAGATCCATCAGTCCGTGCTCTGCCCAACATTTTGTTGGGCAGTGCAGGGACTCCTCCTCTTCAACGGAGTCTCTGTGCAGAGACACAGGCAAAGAGGAAGTGGCTGTCCCCTCAATCAAGGGACAGCAGAAGGCTCCTCCATGCAGCAGAGACAGATGCCTGGTTTGACAGCTGATGTTGACAGCTCTGAGCTGTCAACATCAGCTGTCTGTCAGCTGCAGGAGGGAACAGCCTTCAGGTGTCCCTTGATTGAGGGTTTTTACACAGCCTTCCCATAGGAATGCATTGAAAACCTATTAATCTGTTCCTTCAGGAATGGATTAATTGATTTGCATTGCATTCGTATGGGAAACCACTGTTTGACTTACGAATTGTTCGACTTCCAAAGATGCCTTCGGAAGGGATTAATCGCATAAGTTGAGGTACCACCACTGCATATGAAAAGGGGTGAATGTGTGGTTTTCACTAATTTTTCCTTCCTTAGTGGAGAGGGAGTCTCGGCCAATTATCTTTGTTTTGGTTTCCTTCATGTAAATATAACAAGAATTATGCAATCCCTCTATACAGTGGTACCTTGTATAACGTAATTAATTTGTTCCAAATGAAATTACGTTATACAATTTTTCCGTTGTACAAATTGCAATTTCCCATAGGAATGCATTGAAATGGATTTAATCCGTTGCAATGCATAGTCGAGTCCAGTGCTCTTCGCCTCCTTATGCCCTCACCCGCAACCGGACCAGAAAGGAAGGGCACTAGTGCTAGCTTAAAAAGCCCACCCCCAAGGAAACAACCCCACACAGATCACCGGTGGCTTGCAGAGTCCAGCCCCCCCCCGCCCCCCCCCCCCCCAAACAGTCAGGATGCTCTGCTACTCCCCTGCTGAGCAGGAGCCTCCCACTCATCAGCTGGCCAGTGCTGGCTCTGCACCAGCACCGTGGTCGCTGGAAAGGGCTGGGGGGAAAGGCAGGGAGCTGTGCGCGCCTTGTCGTTGCTGTCCACCGCTGCTGCTCCCCCATGCTCCGCTGCTGAGAAAGCTGTTGCTGCCGGCTCCGTTTGGGTTCCGCCGCCGCAGCCGCCATGCAGCTTGAAGGGATGGGGGGGCGCCGAGCTCCGGTCTCCCTCGCCTTTCTGTGCAGTGCAGCACAGGAGGAGGATGGGGCGGGGGAGGGGTGTCGATGATGATGATGATGATGATGATGATGCAGCAAGAGCAACCTCGGCGGCTTGGAGGAGAAACCTGGGAGTGGCGGTGGTGTGTGTGTGTGTGTGTGTGCGCGCACACACAGGGGGGGTTGGGTTGCAGACGCAAGAGGGAGTAAGAACGGCAGTGGGAGAGCAGTTCCGTGTCGGAGGTCAGCAATGGATATAAGCTGGTGGCGGGTGGGCGGTGGGGGGGGAGGTTGGAGGCGAGGGAGGAAGGAAGGGAGTGGACGCCTGGAATCCGCAGCCGGGGAGGCAAGCAAGCGAGCGAACAGAGCAAAGCACAGCAACAGCTGCGCTGATTGAGGGACGAGAGGCAAAAAGGAGGTGGGAAGAGGACGCTCGGGCACATATACACACCCGCGTGCCACCGCTTGAAGGAGGCTGCGGCTGCGGCGGCGGAACCCAAACGTAGCCGGCAGCAACAGCTTTCTCAGCAGCGGAGCATGGGGGAGCAGCGGCGGCGGACAGCAACGACGAGGCACGCACAGCTCCCTGCCTTTCCCCCCAGCCCTTTCCAGCTACCACGGTGCTGGTGCAGAGCCAGCGCTGGCTCCTGCTCAGCAAGGGAGTAGCAGAGCGTTCTGACTGATCTGTGGGGGGGGGAGTGCTGGGGGTGCTGGACTCTGCAAGCCACTGGTGATCTGTGTGGGGGTGTTTCCTTGGGGGTGGACTTTGTTTGGAGGACGTGGGCTCCTTTTAAAGGGGCGGGCGCTGGTGGATAAACTGTTTATGTTGTACGGATTTTACGTTATACAAACCCTACGTTATACGAGGTACCACTGTAATATGGTTCAAATTAAGTTATATATCTTTGGAAAGAATGATGCAGATTTCGGAAGATACAGTCAGCCATTCACCAAATTGCTGTAAGGAGATCTGGCAGAGAGCCATGAAAGCTGAAATGGAGCTTCTGAAAATTCGCTGTCAGATGCATCATCAGCACTGCTGTCCGACTTGCAATTCTGTTATGGAAGAAATGGAACATGTAAACAGGTATGTATGAAATCCTTCAGTGAACTCTTTCATGCAGTGCAAGGCAAAAGGCTAGAACTGGCTTATTAAGCTCCTTGATGTATTTGTTGCTAATGCAAATGTGCAGATTGTAATCATTTATTCATGCACTCAATATATGCAGTGTGATTTATTCTGGGGAATTACAACATTTTAATTGTCGTGCAATTTATGATTATTATTGTGTTCACTTGCAACAGTGCTGCTTAAAAAAGAATATTTCCTTTTTTGTTTTTCCATAACAAAATCATAACAAATGCATTTTTGCTTAAGCATGACAGTTCCTCAGGGCAATGTGATGAAGGAGCTGGACTTAAAGACACATCTGCCGGGGTGCCACCTGCCCTAGCTCCTGACAGTTATAATAGGCAAGGGAATTTGATGGGGAATAGAGGTATATCCCAAAGAGGAGACCTGACTGAGACTGGAGATATTCCTGGAACTGAGGAAGTGACACAGGAAGAGGAGGGAGTGGAAGAGCAGGAGAAGAATGAGACAAATCTGATTGGCTACATGAAAAAGGCAGGAAATTTAGAGAAGGAGATAGGACAGTTGGGGGAGGAGAAGGGGGAGAATAAAGGGGTCTCAGAAGCCACAAAGGTAGTAGATCAGGGGAAGCGTGGAATACTTCCACCAGGGTGGGACTGGATGTGGGTCAATAACCCTAGGATCTATAAATGGGAACGTGTGATGGTACCCAAGGAAGTAGGCAGAGCACCGAAGGCACATAGCTGATAAAGAAGGTTCATCTTATTGGGATAAGGGAGAAGCCGTGGGAGTAGAGGAGAAAAAGAGAAGAGAAGAAAGGGCCCAAGTAGAGAGGGGAAAGAGAGAAAAGGCTAAATGGAGTTGGTACCCGGAGATGAACTGGCAGGAGGAGGAGCAGCCAGAGCAGGCATTCTCAATGATCCAGACTGGGTGTGGGAAAGGAGGTTAACTGAAGAACGGGTTCCCTTGGTATTGGCATCACCCGGGTGAGGATTAATAGGTCTCTGGGACAGAGAGAAACCCAGCTGTGAACTATGGTATTCAGATGAGACGGTTCTGTTTCCAAGTTGCAACCCCTTTGTTTCCCTGTTTGGACAGTGGACAGATTTACAGGTTCCTGTGGATGTTTCTATTTTTCATGAGCCTTTAGTAAATAAAACCAGTTCAGGACAAACTGAGTCAAATTCTTTATTGAGAAAAGCAGAGGGTCAAGAGTTAATGAAACCCGTCTGGTTAAAGGAAGAACTCTCCCAGGCAGGCTGAAAATTGTGAAATCAAAATGTTTACCAACGTGAAGATCCTGCCAGTTCAACCGTGTTCCTTTTGTTGTCCTCATAGCCCTCGATAGAAGAACTTCATTAAAATACCTGTGCTCCCAAACTGGGTCTCATTTATGGCTTGCTGCCGTTATAGGTTTTCTCCATGGGGAAAAAATAATACAGTAAATCTCTGGCTTTACACAAAAGATCTAAAAACCTGTGGACTGTTTTGCTCAAAAGGTTTCACCTTCATTTTTTACTGCTTGCCCTCCCTCCTCACAGATAGCTTCTTCTACAAATCTATTCCATGCCCACCAATCTTCCCTTAAATTTTCAAACCTTACCACTCAAAAGGTAGACTTGGCTTTTGTGTACATAAGTTTGCAAAGGAACAAGGGGATTAAGATGTTATTTTCACAGTGTATGTTTATTTTATAACATTTCTGCTGTAAAGAAGAGGCATGTGATCTCAGCAGACAGTTTTGAGAAGTGTAAAATTAAGCATATGATAATATATTCTAGATAGAAAAAATACCGAATATTACAGAAACCTCTGTAATTTTCATTGTGAGTGAACAGATGGGATTCATTCAGTAAAAACTTTAAACATTGCATCTTGTTTTATGCTATATATGTAAAAATTAATCTTTATTTCATAATGCATAATGTTTTGGTCTGTAAAATATTTTAAATTAAAATCTGTCTTAAAGCATTTTCTTTAAAAATCCAATTTAAATTTTAAAAATGATTTTTTTAAAAAAAGCAAAGCAAAGTGGTCTGCTTATATACCACCCCATAGTCCTTAAAGCTTAAAGCACAATTTATTTATGAAGGCTACACATTGCCTCCCACCCCCGGCAAGCTGGGTACTCATTTTACCAACCTTGGAAGAATTGGAAAGCTGAGTGAACCTTGAGCCAGCTACCTGGAAGTGAACCTCAGGTCGTGAGCACAGTTATAGCTGCTGTACAGCAGTTTAACCATGGTGCCACAAGGCTCTTAGCAAAAATGATTCTTTTTTTTTTTAAAAAAACCTTCATTTCTATTCATACTGTTTTAATGATTATGTGAAATAGATGTTAAGGTCCAGTAGACGTGCATTGATGTAACTGTGTTGTGAGGACATCAGTGTAACTAAGTTTTCGAGGAGAGTAGGATTTAATTAGAGCTTCATCCTAGTTTCTGTTTCTTTTTTCCCCTTTTGCTTCAAGCCAGTGGCTTTACAGTCAATAAAAATAATTTAAAAGCATTTATTTTTAAAATGTGGTTGCTAAACTTGGACTGCCATTCCCGGAATCTTGTACCATTGGTCATCAGGCTGAAACTGATGGTTTCTACGTGTGTGTCATTAAACCCAAGGCCTCCTGTATTTTGGCAATAATCCGTGATATTCTTTGAAAATCAAATAAGGAAAAATGAATAGGTTTGTAAACCTTCCTTTGTTCTTTGATTATTTTAAACATATAGCTAATAACATTTGAGAAGTAATGCTCTCCCTTTGCATATGGCAAAAGGAGCAATTATTTTTCTGAGAAAACATTTCCCAGATAAATCTTTACTAAGGTATGCAATGGAATTTGTAAAAAGGTTCCCTGGGCACTGACAAGTCCTTGATGAGGTATCTGTTATGTAATATGGCCTGTTACAGATGCACTTTAAGCATTGGTATACTGAGTATCAAGTCTCCATATCCAGCAGGTTTCAATTATGCAAAGTGATAAAAATTACTGCAGAGAGGGGAGGACAATGGGTAGCAAGTTCTAAGCAAACAAGAGGTATTACCTGTATCAGTAATACATCATTGATTAAAATGACAATGCTTTATTTTTCAGTTCCGGTGGGTCAGGAAACTCGGTGACAGTAGCGTCATGCCCACAGAATGTGGAAGCCTCTTCACATCCAGTAGTAAGTCTTCTGACTATTAATTTTATAGAATTGTGAATGGTTTAAGATTTTTGAAATTGATTATTTAGAGGAGAAAAAGCTATATTCTTATATAGTTTCATCCCAAAATGTGTGTGTATGTGTGTGTGTGTGTGTGTGTGTGTGTGTACACTCTTGTTTCTAGTGAAGGAGTGTAATTTGGTTAAAATTAATATTGTACATCTGAATTTGCAATAAAAATAAATATCACTGCATTGTTAATCACATTTGAGGTGTGTGCACCTGCTATTCTGAGCTTCACAGAGACCCCCCCCCCACCCACACACACACAAGCTCTGCCTAATAAGCAAAGCATGTAACTCTGACTGAAACTCCAGAGAAAGCCCAGCAGGGGTTGCCACTTTCTGGAAAGCCAGAGAAATGGAAATTGGTCTGAAGTTAGGGTAATTGGGATTTAAAATGCTGTGTATAATTTCTAACTTCGGTTATTACTGCAATTTCAAAATTATAAGTTTTGTCATGTGTTTTCAGAGAAATCATGAGAACGTTTATTTAGTTTTTAGTGCACTTTTAAAACACTAACAAAAATTTTAAGTAAGATAGTTAGCTTTACTAGTACTACAATCAGAATGTCGAGGGCGCACTCACTTCGGGTGGCCACGCCCAGGGAGGCTCGGAAAACGGTGCCCCATAGCTGAGCCTTTTCTGTGGCGGGTCCTGTGTTATGGAACCATCTCCCGAGTGAGCTGCGCCTTGCACAGTCCCTGCCAGCCTTCAGAAAGGCCTTAAAATCCTGGCTTTTTTGTGAGGTGTTTGGCAACTGTTAATTTTAATTTTTCCCCCCCGCACCGCCATCCTGTCACTGATTCCTTTGTAGTTTTATTATGATGTTTATTTAATCTGTTATTTGGTTATTGTCTTATTTTGTTGTAAACCACCTGGAATTCCTCTGGAAGACAGGCGGTATATAAGAATTTAAATAAATAAATAAATAAATAAATACAATGAATGAACTACTGCTCATTTCCCGAGTTAATGGAATTAGTGAGACCCAAGATTATGGAGGCTTCAATTGACAAAATATTTTCTCATGGAAGCACCAGTTCAGAAAACATTCAACCTACCCAGGGAACTCTGTTGTAGCTCTCTGTGTTGAAATTGGTTTCTTTGTATTACTGTTCTTGAGGTAAGGTTTGTATCTTTTTGCACAAATGCCTTCCTTTTCCTATGTATAGTGCTGTCGGGGCATGTTTGATAGGTGATGTCGTAAATCACATCAAAGGATGAACATTCTTGTATTTCCTGCAATTGTTGTCTTATTTGTTCATTTTATTAGTTCATGTAGTTGTTGTTTGATTTGCTGTAAACCGCCCGGAGTTCCCCCTCCAGGAAGACGGGCGGTATATAAGCGCCATAGTAAATAAATAAATAAATAACCCCCTGATATCATGACTGACATTACTGGGAGACTTGACAGGACTACCAGTAGAGACAAGGGGGCAGAACTAGTGTCTCTGTTTATGACAGGGTCTAACAAGAATGAGAAAGGGAGATTTGACAGAGACATCAAAATTGACTATATAAAGTTTTCCTAAAATTTCTAAAAGTGGGCACCAACTGCCAACAGGCTGACGAAGCTACTTGGATGAGTAGTGAAACAATTCAGTCTCACAAGAAAAGAAGTCCAGATGCCATGTCTCAGCTTCCAGATATCCTCACCTGGATAACTGAGAATCTTCACAGACATACAGTGATACCTCGACTTATGAAATTAATGTGTTCCAAATGCATTTTCGTAAGTTGAAATTTTTGTAAGTCAAAACGCGATTTCCCATAGCAATGCATTGGAAAGAGATTAATTTGTTCTAGACGCTAGAAAAAAAGACAGAAACACCCATTTTTGTGCAAAACTTTAAAAAGTGCACTTTAAAGACATACACACTGCATAGGAACATGACTAATCCAGAATAAACATTTCAGACAGCACATATCAAATTTTTGAATATGGTACAAAACAGTTCAGTGTACTTTAAAGGTACGCACACTGTACAGGGATGTGTCTGACCCTGAGGTAACATTGTTAAGCCTCAAACATCACAGTTTTGAACATGATGCACACACTTCTATGCACTTCAAAAAATTTGTAACCCGAAAAAAGATAGGCTTCTTTTTGTAACTCGAGATTAAGGCTGCTCCTGGAGTATTGTGTACAATTCTGGTCATTGCATTTCCATGCTAGGGATTATCAAAAAGGTGCAGAAGAGAGCGACTAAAATGATTACTGGGCTGGGGCACCTCCCTTATGAGGAAAGGCTAAAACATTTGGGGCTCTTTAGTCTGGAAAAAAAGGCGCCTGAGGGGGGATATGATTGAGACGTACAAAATAGTGCAGGGCATGAGTAAAGTGGATAGAAGCAAGCTCTCCTCTCTCTCAGAGAATACCAGAACTAGGGGAACATACACTCACATTGTGGGCTGGGAGACAGAGATCTAGTCTCGTGTGCTCCCGGACGCATCTGGTGGGGCCACTGTAAGATACAGGAAGCTGGACTAGATGGGCCGTTGGCCTGATCCAGCATGGCTCTTCTTATGTTCTTATTATGCTAAAGCTTAGGGCGATAGAACCCTCCTATAGCCTGTGGCGTAGCTACCCGGTCATTGTACCAAAGCCAGATAGGTCATTGAGGTTCTGTATCGACTTCCGACAGCTCAACGCTGTATCCAAGTTCAATGCTTACCCTATGCCCAAAGTGGGGGGCCCTACGGATAGGGTAGGGGAGGCCAATTCCTCAGTACCATCAACCTGACCAAGGGGTACTGACAAATTCTGGTTAGAGAGCAAGATAGGGAGAAGACCGCCTTCTCCACACCCAAGGGCCTTTTCCAATTCAAATATATGCCCTTTGGTCTCCATGAGGTGGTGGCCACATTCCAGAGGTTAATGGACCGGGTCCTAGAACCCGTGCAGGACTGCGCTGCCACCTACATGGACGATGTAGTGATATTCAGCCAAACGTGGGAGGAACACTTAGAACACATCCAGAGAGTGTTACAGGCCTGACAGTGAACCCACAAAAGTGCAAGATAGGGCTGTCTAAGGTCAAGTTCCTAGGCTTTTTAGTGGGAAAGGGAGAAATCCAACCCTTCCAGGATAAGGTGACCAAAATCTCTAAATGGGAAATTCCTAAGACCAAAAGAGAGGTACAGCAGTTCCTGGGCCTCAGGGTGTTACCGGCAATTTGTCCCCAATTTTGCCACCCGAGCGGCTCCCTTTACAGACCTGACAAAGAAAATGGGGCCTAGAAAGGTAGTTTGGGGTACAGCACAAGAGAAGGCCTTCCAGGATTTAAAGGATGCCCTTTGTGACATCCCTTCGAGGTATGCGCCTGATTTCTCTTTGCCTTTCTGGTTATACACCGATGCATCTGACCGGGGATTAGGGGCAGTGCTCGCGCAAAGAAAAGGTGACAGGGAGTACTTGAGTCGGAAATTATCTGAAAGGGAGAGAAAGTACGCCGTGATCAAAAAGGAGGCTCTGGCGGTCAAGTGGGCTACCAATTCCTTGAAGTACTATCTGTTGGGAGGCCCTTTCCATCTGGTGACCCGATCATGCCCCTTTGAAATGGCTGCAAATGATGAAAGAGACTAATCCAAGGCTGACTAGGTGGTACTTGGCCCCACAACCGTTTGCATTCTCTATAAACTATAGGAAGGAGAAACAACATATTAATGCAGACTTTTTCTCCCGACAGGCCCTCTGGGAAGATGGTCCGGAGGTGCAGGCGGCCCTCTTGGAAGGGGGGATATGTGGGGCAGGAGAGGATGAAGGGACTCCACAGAGGAGAGTGCCGCCCACACCTGCAGAAAGAGAAAGGGAGGAATGGATGGAGAAACAGAGACAGAGGGAGGAGGCCAGGGTCGCCCGTCTGCGGGAGGAGGAGGAACGAGAAATGCTCTGGCAGCGATTTGAAGAATCCCTTAGAGTGGTGGAGAGGGAACAGGCAGGAAAGGCAAAGGAATCCCAGAGGACAGGGGAAAGGGAACAGGCAGGAAGAGCCAAAGAACCTCAGGGACTGGTGGAGAAGGAAAAGGTGGGAGAAGCCAGCCAACCCACGGCCGTGGAGGTGGGGTTTGGAGAGACTAAAAAGGGGAAGCCACGCGTCCTACCCCCAGGTTCGGAATGGGTTTGGATGGAAGACCCATATACTGGACAATGGGAGCAGATGATGATGCCTCATGCTGAGGCGGAGAGCTATCTTCACAGAGCACACAAAAAGGGGTGCTCATATTGGGGAGAGAAGGAGGCAAGAGAATATAACAAAAAGCTAAAGCAAATCAAGCAAGACCTGGCCTGGGAGAGATGGATCAAGAAGATAAAGGAGGAAGAGAGAATATCTGGAAGGCATTCCTGTGGGAGGGGGCTAGCCTTGCGCGATGATTTCCCTCTCCGTCACCTTCGCTGGGGAAGACCTGGGTCCTGGGCGACCTCGGAAGTTGGGGTGCAAGCAGAGGTGCAGACCCCTTGCGGGGACCCGCAGAAGGTGTGGGGTGGAACCCTCCCCCCTCAAGAGCGGAAGGGGATTTGAACTTTTCTCTTTTTACCCCGTCCCGAGACTCTAGAAAAAATCCGTTTAGTGTTGAAGTTGAATCAGTTGCACCTGTTGTTAAGAAAAGTTCCTCCGTTATCTTGGAAGAAGACAATAAAACACCAGTTTGTTCTAAAGGAGAAGCCTCATTATTGAATTCTGCAGGGTTTGGCAAAATGGTGAACCCTCACACCTGGGTTTGTTCACACCTGGCAGCGGTGAAGAAGGCCAATTCCATGCTAGTAGGGATTATTAAAAAGGGGATTGAAAATAAAACAGCCAACATTATAATGCCATTATACAAAACAATAGTAAGGCCGCACCTGGAGTATTGTGTACAATTCTGGTCACAACATCTCAAAAAAGACATAGCGGAACTGGAAAAGGTGCAAAAGAGAGCGACTAAAATGATTACGGGGCTGGGGGACCTCCTTTATGAGGAAAGGCTAAAACATTTGGAGCTCTTTAGTCTGGAAAAAAGGCGGCTGGGGGGAATATGATTGAGACATACAAAATAATGCAGGACATGAGTAAATTGGATAGAGGGAAGCTCTTCTCCCTCTCACAGAATACCAGAACTAGAGGACATTCACTCAAATTGAGGGCTGGAAGAGTAAGAACAGACAAAAGAAAATATTTTTTTACCCAGTGTGTTGTTAGTCTGTGGAACTCCCTGCCACAGGATGTGGTGATGGCATCTGGCCTGGATGCCTTCAAAAGGGGATTGGACAGATTCCTGGAGGAAAAGTCCATCATACTGGGGTACTTCAAGGGCCGGATGCCAGGGAGTGGTATCAGGAGACAGATATCTAGTCTCATGCGCTCCCAAATGCATCTGGTGGGGCCACTCTGAGAAACAGAAAGCTGGACCAGATGGGCCGTTGGCCTGATCCAGCATGGCTCTTATGTTCTTATGTTCTTCCTTCACAGAGTATAAAAAAAATTCCGATATTAATTTTGCCTAAGTCCTTTTCAGCAAGAAGAGTGGAGGTAGCCGATACATCTGAAACATTTTGGAAAGAAATCTGCTATAGTGTAATTTCATGGTAAAGCTGTAGGAGAAAGTGGCAAAGCCTATCTCCCATTTCCTCCTTGGGAGATTGCCCTCTTCAGATATTCATAACCCTAGGGAAGCAATAACATGAGTGAGGTTCACTGTTTTTGGTCTGTTGGAAGCAGCCACTTCAGCAGCCTTGTAAGCTAATTCTCCAAGTAGGGGGAAATCTGTAGAGCTCTGACTTGGACTTCATTTTTAAACATTATGTGGTGAAGAAATAATCATTGGCTTAGCAGGTTATGAGATGGTATATATTTCAGAAAATGGCTGCTAGATTTTCTGGAGCCTGTCTAGTCTGCACTGCCTTTGCTGTACCCGAAGATGGAAATA
Source organism: Phrynocephalus versicolor (assembly GCA_023846285.1). NCBI lineage: Eukaryota > Metazoa > Chordata > Lepidosauria > Squamata > Agamidae > Phrynocephalus > Phrynocephalus versicolor. Next base: position 17,733,959 of record JAHTLZ010003542.1, on the reverse strand, counting down.
TACACTCCATAAGAATCAGGATTGGATAGATATGTGCAATCTTTAATTTCTAATTGAGTTGCATTAAGGAGATTCCGTTTTATCTCTGCTTCCAGGATTGTTACCTGAGATCAAAAGGTGTGTTCTCTTACTACACATTCGGCACTGATAGTTTCCCAGGGGTGTTCAAGTTCTACAATCTATGTTTTATCAATCACCATGATGTTTATAATGACGGCTTGGGTTCTGCATAATGTGGCACTAGTTGGCACATTGTAGTGGAATTCCCTCGCTTTCAGAGCACAGATTTAAGTGTTAATCTTGTTCTTGCCCTTTGAATCTGGCCAGGTGAAAAGAAGAGTTTCCCACATAATTTCCTTGAAATTATAAACCAAGACGATATTGCCCTAAATGTAATCTGATCTGTCTATGAAGCAATTTATGCTGAAAGGTTCTCTGCTGAACACTCTTGGGAAAAAAAACATTACTGTGCAATATGTAACTTAATCTGCATATTTCAATAGGTTGCACATGCCTTGAGTGAGAACAGTTGTCCCCAGTTGTCCAACGGAAGCTCTGTGGAAAGAAATTCTAGTCTTGTGGAAAATAGTAAGTCCATCCACAGTCTGGCAATATGAAGTCAATTGTTGTATTGCAATGTGCCACAACTACTTGAATTTTATCTAGCTTTCCGGTGAAATGTTTGTATTTGCATTATTTATAATATTAATAGAATGCTTTATAATGGGAACTAGGAACATGACAGAAGTCTGGCTCATAGGCTAGAATCCTGTTGGTCACTTGGTGCATGCTTAAGTCAAGCTGTTTTGACTCATTGTGTTAAGTTGCCACTTGCCTACATTGTATCGGTTTGGTAAGAGACATGGATTTAATTCTGCCACCAGCATTCCGTGTCAAATGAAACAATGAAAAATTGATTTTGGAACGATGTCATAGATTTGGTTCATTTTGGGTACATTTGTACCTTATGAGATGTTTAAAAATATTTTTTTTCAGAATTTTTGGTCTGCATGTTTTGGAGATATTACATTTTCAAAATTGCAAAAAAAAAAAAAAAAAAAAAAAAAAATTAACAACCCACCACTTAAAGATAACGTGTCTGGTAGCCAGTCACTCAAAATATCAGGATGGTATCTCATTGGTATCATAAAAATTGTTTTATTGGTAGTGACAAGGAATTAAATTGATTTAGCCCTGAAAATAGACCAAAATTTCTATACCTCATGATTAAGAACATTCTTTTGTCCTGGCTAGCATGTTGGATGCTTTTGTCATCTTCTGTGGGGTTAGCTGGTATGTTCATTTATACAGAAATAGAGAGAGAGACTGAGCTTCTTATCTCCAACTGTTATTCTGATTCTTATGTTTACTACCTGGTAGGATAATTTTTAGATTTGGCTACGTTTTTCAACAAACGAGAATACCTGTTGTTCCTTTCTTACATGCACACTCATTTCACTTATTAGCACTACTCGAAACTGCTTAGAGCACCTCACAACTTTAAAAAACACTCACTCCCTGTAGCTGTAGAATTCCATTACTGGACAGTCATTTCCAATGCCTCTGCTTAGCTGAGACTCACAACTTCAAGTCTTTAAAAAATTATTCAGCATGTATACCAAAATGACAAACTAGGAGACCAGACTGGATGCTGAGAGTAGATGGCCTTTGGCATCTAAATAATCTCCCACCATACCCTTGACGTCAGTCTCCCTATCAACCGTGTTGTCTTTGACGTATTCACCAAAATATTTTACAGTGATACCCTGACTTACGATGTGCCCGACAACCAAAAATCCCGACTTACGGGGGCAATTCTATTGTGGGTTTTTTCTGCTGCCTTAAGAGAAAAAGATAGGGTTTCCCCGACTTACAATTTAAAAAAAAAACTGGAGCAGGTTTGGGGGCGAGAAGTGGTGGGTTGATTAAAATGTCTTCAAGCCACCGAGGCAAGCGCTTGCCTCGGTGGCTGAAAGCCATTTTAAAAAGCGTACGCTTTCCCCCTTGCAATGCAGGCGGGAGGTTTGCTTGAAGAGAGGCATAGATGGAGATAAAGATCCTCCTCCTCGGTTGCTTTGATCTCTGCAAAAGGAGGAGGAGGTGGATCTCTGCCTCTGTCTACCTCCCTCCCCAATCCCTCCTTGCTTCTCAGATCTTCTAGGACGGATGCATGTTCATCCTAGAAGATGAACAGCCTGGGTGCTGCATCGATCCCTGGGACCTTTGCAGCTTTGCAGAGCCCGAGTGGTTTGGAGGGGAGGCATACTTCCCTTCCAAAGCACCTGGGCTGCTTGACGGTGCATCAGCCCCAGGGCTCAATGCAGCTTCACGGAGCCCAGGTGCTTTTGAAGGGAAGTGCTGCTCCCTCCCAAGCCACCCGAGCCTTGTGTGCATGCATGGATAGGGTTAAAAGCAGCTGAGCTTGGAGAGATCCTTAGAGCAGGAGGACCAATTTCACCTCTTTCCTATTTCCTTCCTCACTACGAATCTCACCGACCTCGGCTGCTTTTAACCCTACCCATGCAGGCATGCATGGCTCTGGTGAGTACAAAGAGTCGCACTTCCCTTTCAGCCCACCCAAGCCACTTATGCATGGGGGCTGGGCAAGGGTTTCAAAGGGCTAGAGATGAGCTGTCATAGATTTAGCCCTTTGAAACCTGTTCCCACCGCCACTCTGCCCCCCCCCCAGCAGCGGCCAGGCAGTCTGCAAGAGGCTTGAGCCGATTGCTGCTCAACTGGAGCCCTTTGCAGATCCGCCCCACCCACTGCAGCAAACCTGTCACAGCAGCGGCAGGGGCGATCTGCAAAGCGCTCCAGCCAATGGCTGCTTGGCTCGAGCCCTTTGCAAACCCCCCTCGCCACAGTGAGAGGTTGTTCCTCCTCCTCTTCACCTGAATCTTGGTGCAAAGACCCCAGTGAAGAGGAGGTGGCTGCCCCCTCAATCACCGACAGCCAAAGTCTGCTCTCTGCAACCTCCCCCCAAGCAAATTTTGACAGGTCCGACCTGTCAAAGTCAGCTGTTTGTCAGGGCTGTGGAGAGCAGGATTTCGGTGCCCTTGATTGAGGGGGGTTGGGACAGCTTTTCCATAGGAATGCATTGGAATTCGTCCCTCTGGAATGGATTAATTGATTTTTCAATGCATTCCTATGGGAAACCGCTCCCCGACTTACAATCTAACTGACTTAGGAGCATACGCTCAGAACGGATTAATCTCCTCAGTCGGGGTTCCACTGTATGTCTGTACCAACTCCAACACTGGCCGTACCATCAGTGTCCCGATTTCCAGCCTTACCTGTACTAAAGCCTGAATTCAAACACTAGATCCAGGGTATGCTTGCAGGTGAACCTAAGAAGAAGACAATAAAGATCACAGACTATTCTGACTCTCTCCATTGTGATCCCATAAGCCAGGGCCACTTTGGTCAGTTCTTAAAGTTGGATTTGGGAAGTCTTTAGACATAATTTCAATTATGTCTCCTTTAGACATAATTTCAATTGTCTCCTTAATTTCTTTCTATGCGTATACTCCAGGATATAGCTGGAAGCAAAACAAGTTGAGGATTGGGACAATAAAAACACCCTTTACTTCAGATGCAGCCTCAGAACATCTAAGCTCCAGGCCTCAACTAATAAACTACCTGGCATATTTTCCATCTTGCCAAGGACTTTACATCTAAGAAATAACTCCTGGCAACTTCATCTTTTGCCATGTTTTAACCTGTTGGAACAGCTTTGAAGAAGGGGGGCTTTGTCCTCGAAATATTAGCAACTTTTTGTTATTTTTCTAGTAGCCTAAAGGTATCACTTGTTCTGCTTTGGTATTAGAATATAGCTTGGTATTCAAGATTTCTACTTAGACCACGACCTCTTGCTTTGAGGGAGGGATCATGGCGAAATCCCCTCACGTTTCTATAGATCACCCAAAATGTCACTGCTTCACACTGGTTGTGGGACCTAACCTTGCTTTTTCCACACACCTACAGATAACTGATCAAAATGATCACCACCATGGCGGGAATACTTGCCGACTTTCTTTGATTCTTGCCCCCTATTCTTCCATTGCTGTTTATTTGTTATGTATTTATATTATTTATAGGCTGCCTTTCTCTCCATAGGGACCTAAGGCAGCTCACAACAATCAAAGTGTATTATAATCAACAATTATAAAATGTCATAGAAATTGTGTTAAGAACAATTTTATAAACATTTTATAACACTTAAAAGCTTTAGGTTTGATAAATATAAAACCCATGAGATCATGTTGCTTAAAACCCTGACTGAAAAGGAATGTGTTTGCCTGATGTCATAAAGACAAGCAGGAAGGGGTCAACCATTGGTTCCTGGTGTTTCAAAACTATTGCAAACTACCATCTATCTGTGAAAGATAAATCATGATTAAAAACAGTATGAATTTGACTGTCACCTGAACAAGGTCAGTACCAACCCAACACATGAAGGTTGTATTTTCAGATTTAACCTTACCCTACATCCCTGGTGACCCTTTCTGTAACTCCCTTTATTTTATGCAGCATGTCAGTCATGGGAAACTTCATCTTTCCTGCAGCCGACATCTTGGAAGGTTGATCATCTCTGCAGGGTCCAAAGTAAAGATTGTGGCCTTTTTTTCAAAAATTTAATCCCAAATTCCATTATAGTAGATACTGTACTGCAAAACACAAGAGCTATAATTATGGACAAGGAGAGTAAAAAAGCAAAACATGCTGCTTATATACCACCCCATAGCTCTTAAGCAGTCTGTGGGTGGTTTAGAAATAATTTATACCCCAGCAAGCTATGTACTCATTTTACTGACTTTGGAAGGATGGGAAGCTGAATCAATGTTAAACTGGCTACCTGGGATTGAACCTCAGGGCATGAGCAGAGTTGGACTGCAGTACAGCAGTTTTTAACCACTGTACCATGGGGGTCCTAGTAGGGAGGTAGACTATGTGGGATGGTACTGCTATTAGCAGCCCTTCTCACATTTTTAATTGCAAAGCTGTATGGGCTCACAACTAAGCTGCCTAGATGCCCTAAACACATCTGATCTCGCCTGATTTCAGAAGCTAAGCAGGGTCGGCCCTGGTTAGTATTTGGATGGGAGACCTCCAAGGAATACCAAGTGCTGTAGGCACCTGGAGTAGGAACTGGCAAGCCACTCCAGTATTCCTGCCAAGAAAACTCCATGGACATGGAGTCACGAAGAGTCGGTCACAACTGTAACGACACAAAACGCACACACACGGGCTCACAAATGCAATATTTATAGGTATAAATACTCTGTTCAGTATCCCTCCAGAGTTGCAGCAAACATCATCCTTACACTCTGAGTGGAAGCTTCAGGACTGTTGAGCCGGTTGCTACAACTTGCCATTGTGGTGATCTTAGAATCAGAATGTTGGCAGGTGCACCTGGCTCCTGATTTTCTGGTTCAGTGCCCGACATTTGCTTCACTGTGGAAAAACCTCCCATTGATGAGCAAGGCCTGTTTAGTTCTAAAGCTAATGACAAGTTAGATGAAGTTAGTAAGTTCCTCATATCAGCAAAGACATTAGGCATCCTTACCCATTCTGCTTTACTGGAACACCAGCCGTGATAAGGGCTCGACTAAACCTCTGTGTACAGGTACCATTCCAAGTCACTTATAAATTATCCAGATAATTCTCCAAGATACTGTCATCATCATAAAAGGCTTTAGTCAGGGCACATATGCAACTTCCTATGAGAAAGTGCAGTTGAATGTCACAGTGCTGCATTGTTGACAATATACAGCCGTGTTGGCGAATCTATGGTACAGGTGCCAAAGGTGGCATGCAGAGCCCTTTCTGTGGGCACGTGACATCTCCCCTTCACAGCCACGGCACTTCCTCCTCTGCTCAGAGCACTCCATACAGAGAGATGGGCGAAGGGGGTAGTGGTTTGTGGGCTCATTTGTATCCCCAGTTTACTCCAGCCACAGCATTTTTGGGATGCCCAGAGCGGCATGGCTGGAGAGTAAACAGGGGCTACGAACAGGCTCATAAGCCACCGCACATCCCCCCTGACTTTTCCAAGGGTGTAGCAGCCCGTCTGTCTCTGGGTGCTGCTCTTTGAGTGAGGGTGCTGAGGACCACAGGAAATTCAGAAGCCTGCTCTATGATTCTCAGTTTCCTGAAGGGTAGCACTCCATGCTATCCTTCGGGAGAGTGAGGATGAAAGAGCAGGGGTGCTACCCTTTGGGAAAGCAAGGATTAAAGAGCAGGTTTTTGAATTTCCTGCGGCCACATTGAGGGTGCTGTGGACCACGGGAAATTCAAAAGCCTGCTGCTCGATCCTTACTTTCCCAAAGGGTAGCACCCCATGCCACCCTTCAGGAATGTGAAGATCGAAGAGCAGAGGTGCTACTCTTCGGGAAAGCGAAGATCGAATAGCAAGTTCTTGAATTTTCTGCGGCCATAGCACCTTTGCTGTGGCCATGGAAAATTCAAAAGCCTGCATCGCTTTTCCAGAGGGTAGCACCCCTGCCGTTAGGTCCTCATTTCCCCAAAGGGTAGCACCTGAAGCATTTGTAAGGCAGGGTACCACAGTATTCAGGTTAAATTGCCGTATTGGCATTTTGAAAAGATAAAAAAAGGGTTAGAATCGCAGTTTGAGCACTCGGTCTCTAAAAGGTTCGCCATCACTGATATTAACCTGCCCAGAGTTCCCATTTGAGGAAAATCAGCTTGTGGTATATAAATATAAAAATAAAATACATAGCTTTTACAACCCTTATAAGCCAAGACTCTGGCGGTGCTATCATCAGTAGTAAGCAATCACCTCTAACCCAATGGTACTCATCATCATACATAATGATTATAGAGTAGTATGACAATGGAATCATTTAGCTTGGGAGGTGGTGAGCGCTCCAGTGCTGGAGACATTCAAGAGAAAATTGGACAAAATAAAAGACAAATTTGGGTTCCTGCATTGAGCAAGATTTGATGGCCTTATATGCCTCTTCCAGCTCAGTTGTATGATTCTGTGATTCAGATTGAAAGGCATCATTGTTTATGGCTGACATCCTCGAGCAGGCGTGTATAGTAGCACCTCCAATCCACTGATTTACCATCCACTGATTCAGTTATCCACAGCTGGCGATCAGCATGGGGGGATGCTGGGGACAAAAGCTGCCTTGTGCAGTCCAGCCCTTTTGCCCCAGCAAGCCACCACCTTCTGCAGCTGGGCAGAGCAGTGAGTCAGGTCCACCGCCCTGGAAGTTTTGAACTTGCTGCTCAGTGTGCCACCCAAGTGGGAAGTTCAACCCCCCCGAGCCCTCCCCAGTCACCACCTCCAACTCCTTCTGGTGGGACTGGAGGAGAGCAGCTAGCAACCTGCACGGCTGGTCTGTGCCAAATGCACGATCCAGTCTACCTTAAAAAGCTGTGCCCAGCCCATGATTGGATCCGCCGCAGCTCAGCAGGAAGTCTCAGATTGGTGGAGGCGGCAGGTGGCAGCAGCAATGTGGGGTTTGACTCCCTCCTGGGGAGCCAGGGACTCCTGGGCAGAGGTAAGCCCCTTGCACAGTTATCCCTCTGGCCAAGGGCAGGGGTCTCTACAGAAACCCGCCGGAAGGAGTCAGGTGGTGACCGGGTGTGTGTGAAATTCCTGCTCAGGTGGCAGACCAAACAGGAAGTTCAAAACTTCTAGGGCAGCTGACCTGATCTGCCACTCTGCCCAGCCACGTGGCTGGGCCAAGCAGCAGATTGGATGCTGCACCACTCGGTCCACCACCTGGGAAGTTTTAATGGCCAGGGGTGTACCCAGCCGTTTGAAGTTCCTGGCGGCAGACTGAACAGTGCAGCACACAATCCACTGCTCTGCCCAGCCACGGGGGTGGGGTGGGGATGTCCGGGACAAAAGCTTTCGCCCTGGGTATCCACCACTACTTAACCTCTGATGGTCCACTCCAACTTCCCTTGCCAAAGGTCGCCTCTTTTGACAACAGTATCCATCCATTCAAGTCACCACCAACGCCAGCAACATTGGCTAGGGTGCCCATTGCAACAGTCTCCAAATACATGGAACCTGGGCAAACAAAGATACGCACCTCTACATCAGGTACTTGGAACTATTGCAGTCTTCAAGGCCTTAAGTCCTTTGAACCCCTGATATTGGGCCAAACCGTTCAAGTGGTGACGAAAATAACACCATGTTATTCTACATAAAACGAACAAGGCAGGACTCGCTCCACCTCGCTACTCCAGAACCATCTACCCAATTACAAGACACATACTTACAACAACCATGAGTGGATTCTCCTCAACCCTGTCTTCCAGATTCTTTGTCACCACTGGGGCACCCCACAGCTAGACCTTTTTGCAACTCACAACTCAAAATGCCAACAGTACTGCTCCAGGGCAGGTCGAGGTCACCATTCATTGGGGGACACTTTCTCCATCCTGTGGCCTCCAGACCTAGTGTGCACCTTTCCCCCTCCCATTAATACAGAGGACAATTGTCAAACTTCGTCTTGACTGTACAAGCCATCTTCATAGCTCCCTGGTGGCCTCGTCAACCTTGGTTTGTCACACTCCACTCCATGGTGATAGACTACATTCGCCTATCCAACAGACTGAAGTTACTCTCTCAGAGAGAAGGCCAGATTCTCCACCCAGACCTACCATCTCTCCATCTGACAACGTGGCTAATCACCTCTCCATAGACCAAGTCTTAGCACATGCTCGAAAGCCTTCCACAGTTACCCTATACTCCTATAAGTGAAAATGTTTTCTCTCCTTCGCTGCGAAACATGCACTTCCCACTAGCGCTCTACTCTAGATGCCCTCTTTGATTTCCTACTCTCCCTCTTTCGTGAGAGCCTCTCTATGTCAACCCTGAGTGTGTGTGTGTGTGTGTTGTGTCGTTACAGTCCTGACCGACTCTTCGTGACTCCACGTCCATGCAGCTTTCTTGACAGGAATACTGGAGTGGTTTGACAGTTCCTACTCCAGGGACCTACAGCACCTGGTATTCCCTGGTGGTCACCCATCCAAGTACTAACCAGGGCTGACCCTGCTTAGATTCTGAAATCAGGCGATATCAGATGTGCTTATGAGTCTGTCTGGCCTTTGGGTGGCACTGCCCTTGTCTTCTCTGACACACATTCAAAGCCCCTCACCATTTTAAAGTGTGTGTCCCAAAAGGAGTGTCAATTTAGTGCAGAGTTACCAAAGTTACCGTACCACTGTTAACCCCATCTGCTAATCTAGCAGTTCGAAAGCATGTTAAGGCAAGTAGATAAATAAGTACCGCCATAAAAAGCAGGAAGGTAAAAACTGTTTCCTTGCAGCCATGCCAACCACATGACCACGGACTTGCACACCACTGGCACTTTGGCTTAAAAATGGAGATGAGCACCGGCCCTAGAGCCGGAACGACTGGCACGCATGTGCGGGGGGAGCCTTTACCTTTATGTGCAATGTAGAAGACAGCACTAGGAAACACCCCAGAACAATTCCATGAACCCAGCTGATGAGATTCCACAGATAAGGACCACAGTCACAATTAAATAATATGTTCTCTAAGTCTAATTCATTGTTATATATGCATAATTTATGATAGTTTAAGACCAACTGTGTAGGTCTTGATCTTGCTTATTAGATGATTGTTGATTTCATTGTTTTTTTAAAAGTCATTTCTAACTTGCTGTGAATGTTGGGTGGCTGGGTGGGTCATGAAATCAAAATGAAGTTGGCCTAATATCTTTCTACTGAATTCCTGTTTAATTTTAAGATACTAATTTTAAAGATACATTTGCCTTGATGAATTTTGGAGACTGTGAGGTTTCTCTTTTTAAAAAGTGCTTCCTTTTAAAATCTATTCATGTCAGTCCTGTGTTAACTAAGGTGAAATCCTCTCAGTTATATGTAAATCTAGAAGATGTTGAAGATGTAGTAACAGTAATAGAAGAGGCCATGTCTTCCCATTTGTTTGAAATCTGTGCTAATTATTGTTGCGCCTATATTCCCAGTGACGGCTGTGCTTTAAAAATATCTGTAATTATATTAAAAGGGCTTTCACATACTGAGGAAATCAGTGAAGACTGGTTTGATGCTACAGAGAATCTAACAGTGACTAACTCCTCACTATCGCTTACAGGTCAGTTATAATTTCTTGATACAGCAGACATGTTTTGACTTGTTATAGATTTGGAAGTAATGCAGATACTACAGTTTTGGGGGTCACCTTTGAGTTTATCAGGCAAAATCAAAAGAAAACAAAAGATAAAACCTTGTGGCACCTTAAAGACTATTTTGTGGATAAGTTCACTGTGTCAGATGTATGGGAAGAAATAAAATACTGGATGAAATATCAGTTACAAAAGTAAAACATACTAAATATTCATTGGCTCTAAGAGTCTTGGGTATTTGTTACATATCATGTGCAGTTGTATATGAAATATCTTCCATTTGTCTTTGTTCAGACTCACAGAAGATGTGTCCCTTTCACAAATCTGGTTTTAGAAAACTGGTGTTGATTGGTTAGTTGGGCTTCAATACACTCCTATAAGAAGACTGCCCCGACCCAGCAAAGCAGGGGAAGAACTTCCGGCCTTTGTTGGGTTGGCGGGAACCCTCCCTCAGTCAACTGGCAGCCAAGGCTGCCCAGCTGTCAAAATCAGCTGGCTGTCGGCATGCCTCCAAAAGCAGCTGGTTTTGACAGCTCTGCTTCCCTGCCGGTTGATTGAAGGGGCTTTCCCCCCAAGCCAGCAAAGGGGGGGAAGCTTTTCCCCTGCTTTGCTGGGTTGGGACAGCCTTTGCTGGGTGGGGGTCAGGGTATGGGGGAGTGCCTCCCCAACTCGGTGACCCACCCTACACCCACCCCCACTCTGGGGTTCCCTGATTATGTCACATCTCTTTTCCTGCTCTTTGGCTGAGAAGATGAGGCACCCAAGTCCCAGTCCAAGAGGAGGGAAAGTGATCCCGGACATAGCTGATGGTCCCCAGAGTGGTTCCCTCCTTTTCAAGAACCTGAAAGCTGAAAGGAGGCAGGTGGCAGGGTGGTGAAGCCTCTGGGCGAAAGACGCTCTGAGCTCCTGCAAGCAGAAGGCACCTTCTGTTTCCAGGCACTCAGAGTGTCTTTCCCCGGGTGTCTTTGCCTCCTTGGCCCTTCTTTTCAGCTTTTGGGTGGCTGAAAAGGAGGAGGGGGCAGGGAAGGGAATCCACTGGGGGAGAGGACTGCCTGCTCCCCAATGCCCTGGTTTTGCCTTGCAAGCAGACAGAAACACCACAAACGGGAGGAGCTGCAGTTAATGCCTGCTTCCAAGGCGAAACCAAAGTGTGGAGAAGCAGGCAGGAACCCTCCCAGCGCTTGCCACCACAGCAGGGAGCAAGCGGGGGGCGGGGGGGGCTGGTGGCAAAGGAACCTCTAGGTACCTGCCCCAACCCAGCAAAGCAGGGGAAAATCTTTATCCATTTGTTGGTTCGAGGGGAAACCCCTCAATCAACCAGCAGCGAAGGCCGTGGAGCTGTCAAAATCAGCTGCTTTTGGAGGCATGCTGACAGCCAGGTGATTTTGACAGCCTCCCCCCCCCCATGTTTCCTTCAGCTTTGGAGCCCCTCAAAAGGAGCTGATTGAAATGGCAGCGAGGAGGGTTCCGAAGCTGAAGGAAACACGGCGGGGTGGGGGTGGGGGAGAAGCTGAAAAGGGGCTGAGCCCTCCTGGCCGCCACATCAATCAGCAACTTTTCAGGGGCTCCAAAGCTGAAGGGATTTCCTTTCCTAGCCCAAAATTTTCGTTTTTCAAGCCATCACTATACCTTGAACTGTCAGAAAGACAAACAAATGGGTTGCAAATCAAATCCAAGTCAGAGCTTCCCTTGGAAGCAAAAATGAAGAAACTGAGGCATGTCATGAGTTGGGGGAAAGCAAAGCAGGCTGCTTCTATACTACCCCATAGCACTTAAAGCAATCCCTGGGCGGTTTACAAGTAAACATGGAGGGTATACATCCCCACCCCCATCCCAGCAAGCAGTGTACTCCTTTTACTGACCTCAGAAGGATGGAAGGATGAGTCAACCTTGAGTCAGCTACCTGGGACTGAACCCTGGGTCACCAGAGTTTTGGCTGCAGTAAGTACAGCAGTTTAACCACTGTGCCAAGAAGACAATACTTGCTTTGAAATACAGTAATACAGCCTTGAAGAAGATGAAAATTTGAAGACAGGAGCAAAAGAGGAAGACCAAATATTAATTAGATGGATGGACTCCATAAAGGAAGCCACAGACTTGAGAAGGGCTGTTGAAGGCAGAGGATCTTGACGTCACTTATTCAAAGGATCACCATAATTTGGAAGCAACTTGATGCCATATAATAACATCAATGTAACTATCCTATTCCTCGATTAACCTGGATATAGTGGCTTTAGTTTTCTTCAGTTATTGTGTTTAATGCCATGTAGTGTTCTCATTCATACACACTTCTTGGTAGAAGCTTTGTATGTGATGCCAGTGGCTATAGACTATTGATCTAAAACATTTATAATGTGTTGTTCACATTAATGTTCTTCAACTTATATTTTCCAACATACTTGTTTTAGACTTCATATTAAAAGTTCCTATTTTGACATCGTGGTGGTGTTCTGCAGTAAGGGGAAACCTAAAATATGTGGTCGTATACAACATACTGTTCTTTCGTGTCTTTTCAAAAGTCATATACAGTGGTTACCTCGGTGTATGAGTATCTTGGATGGTGAGCATTTTGCAAACCGAGCAAAATCGTTATTAAAAATTTGCCCCAGTTTGAGGCTCACCTCACCCCAGGCCTGGCGCTGCCCGGAATAGGCCTCTGGGCCATGCAGTGCGCCTGAGGTGGGCCTTCTGGACCTCTGCATGCACTGGAAGTGACTTCCTCAGTACCAGATGTGGCCTCCAGGGCTCTCCGCAGGTCAAATGATGCCCAGAATGGGCCTCCAGGCGTCCAGCCAAGCCCAGTGCTGAAATGAAGTAACTTCTGGGCCGTACAGTGGGCCTGCACAGTTTGCTGTGGGCCAGGTGCTGCCTGTTTTCAGCCTCCGCAGTGCACCCTTCAGTGCCTGGTTGCAGCCTCCGCAGTGCACTTTGGGCAGCGCTGGGCCCAGGGTGAGCTCTGGAGGCTGCTGCAGCTCCAGTTCTAAGCAAATTTCCCCATAGGAAATAATGGAAGCTGGAACCCCAGAATGCATCCGGTAAGTTTCCATTATTTTCTATGGGGAAATATGCTTTGATACATGAGTGTTTTGGTTTACAAGCATACTTCTGGAATGGATTATGCTCGTAAACTAAGGTACCCTGGTATTGGCATAAAGTCGGCTTCTTAGCAGTAAAGTAGTAGATCAAATTAATGGTGAAATAATGTGCTTTTGAGGTCCTGATATGACATCTAAGTCAGATATGTATAATATGCTAACTAGGAGCCCATGATTACTGCTTCCTAAAATGTAGGTTTATATAGCGAACTAGGTGTCTTAAGGATTTTTATGATTCATACTTTGACCCAGGTGTACCACTATAAAATATTTCAGAAATCAGTTTGCAGAAGAGCCGGGTTTGGTGTTTTAATATATGTTAACGTTTATCAGAGTTTGGCCTTAACTGATGTTTTTACAGTCTTTCTTGCAGAAATCTAGACTTGGAACTTGAAAAACAGAGCCATAATCATAAAATTTAAAATTTATGAGCTATCATCTTACCACAAAAAATGTTCCATACAAACTGTTTTTCTTCATGGCTTCTGAAGTCTTACCCAGATCATTTTCTTCCTCTTCTTTTAACTTAAATTTCTTTTTTTATATTTTAGAAACACAAACTGCAGAAGACAGGGAAAAAGAATCAAAAAACATATTTTGTATTCATGTTGGCAGTTTAAGTCCCTTGGTATCAGAGGTACATCATCATCTATTTAAATAGAATGTTTCAGTTGTTGATACTTAAGTAAATTTAACTTTAATTTAATCTTCTTGCCAATTTCAGGCTGACCTTTGGTTTTGTTTCCAGAAGTATAATGTTTCTAAAATTTCCATTTATGAATATTCTGACAGTTACAGGTATGTGTGCTTGTATGATACTGAAATGGTTTTTTAAATGTAAAAGGGTTTCATAATACAGCATGAACATTTTGAGAAGTAATTTTAGTAGGAACTATTAATGATACGTAGGTTTTTAGTCATGGTCCTTGTGGTAATACTAATGGGTCACTGCCTACTCAAAGCCACCCTTCCAGAATGTTCTAGATGGAAATAGAATTTGGTAATTCTTCCTGTTCACAACACACAATCACACACACAACCTTTCATTCATTTGTCATAATTTAACTGTTCTGAAAGATATCAGGCTAAAGAACACAAAAATGTTGTTTGTACCTTATAGAATAACTGCAGTATTTAAACATGAGCCTTCGCAGACAAGCCTACCACTTCCTCAGATATCTGAAAAAGAAATATTTAGTCAAAAATGTAACCTTCGTTTTGATTTTAATATTTTGCTGTAGCTACCTCTGCTACATTTTTAGAAGGAGTCTGTAGTTTGAATAGTTCTAAATTGCCACCTCATCCTAATTATATCCACCTTTATCTGATGCTAACAGCTTGTTCTTGAGAAAACCTGTTCTCTCTATTGCATGCCAGAAAGTGCAGGTGTTACTCATTTCCCTCTGCTTTTTCATTTTGGAAGATACGTGTTCTGGACGCCACCCATCAGTCGATATGAATGCACAGAGACCCTGACAAATTAAAACAGGTTGCTTCTTATGTCTGTTCCTAAAGTGGCCCTCTGTGCATTCACACAGCCTGTCCTTTTCCTCTCTTCATTATCTGCTGGCAACTGCATTGCTACCTCTTTGTCACCCAAACAGATAGAACTGAGGGATTGTTTTTTGCTGCAGATTGGAGGCTAGGCTACCATCACAACTCTCTCCGTGTCGAAGGTTTGGGGGATTGGATGGGTGTCTGTGCAGGCTTGGAGGCAGCATGAGTATGTATGTACAGATGACCATTTGAAGAGCACATGTCATGAGATGCAGCCTATATAAGATGTGATCTGTTATCAAGGTGCTCAGTCCCATTCTCTCAATTCTGCTAGCTTTTATGATCGCTGTGAAGTAGACAGCAACAAATGCCTGCTCCTTTTAGGTTTGCGTACTGAGTAAATCACATTTCCCGGGGCTTTCAGAAGAAGGAAGGTGCTAAATTTTTTGTTGGGGGAAAAAGTCTTTAGAAAGGACTCTGAAGGCAGGGAACATCCTTGGCCTAATGGTTTTGTCTAAAAAGCAAACTTACTGGATATGTACTACACCTCCCTGAATTTAAGTACTGTACTGTAAATAATTATATTTCTCTGTATTATGTTGTGTTGCAGTTCAGATTTTTTTAAACTGAACTTGGTACATCTTTAACATTTCAGATATGCCTCCCTTGGTTTTAAATCAGCCTGTGATGCCAAGCTAGCAGTGAAAGAAATGAATGAGAAAGAAATAAAAGGGAAAGCAGTGAAGGTTCGACTTGTAAAAACCGTCCAAGAAAATTGTTCCAAAAATTGTCAGGATTTGGTGAAACAGGAACCTGAAAAGCAAAGACTACATGCCAGTTCTAAGAAAAGTACAAAGTGCGAAAAGAACAGGAGTGCCGTTTTGAAAGTGCCTGCCTCTGCCTCTGGTGACCCCATAATCCCTGCCGGTGGTACCAGCTCAAATTTGAAAATGCCCAGTGTCTCCAAAAATCCTTCTAAGTCATCTTTGCCTCCTCCAACAAGTATCCCTAGGCCTATTTCAGCCTCTTCAAAATCACTCCTTTTTACTTCTGCTCCTTCCAAAGTGCCCAGTTCTGACAGCCAGTCATCTAAGCCTACCTTGGGAAATACATGCTTTGAAATAGATCAAGAGGTAATATTTTCCCCTTTTTGCTTTTTTATAGAACTGCATACCACAATACCTTTCTTAAGCATTGTACATACTTTTCGCTCTCTTTTGTTACCTTTAGGATTGCATAATACAGCTGGTATGTAACTGATTAATAGTTGGCGTCATACCGTGAGGCTGTGTGCTGCCTTCTGGAGCACTGACTAATCTCACTAGATCAGGGGTCCTCAGTCTAAGGCCCCGGGGCTGGATGCGCCCCCCCCCCAAGGTCCTGAATCCGCCCCCCGGGACCAATTGCAACCCCCACCTACACCCTGCTTTGCGAGCAAGCCAGCCTCCGCAGCTGCTTCTATTGCTGAGGCAGTTCAAAGCAGTGGGCTATGTTGCTTCTCCCACTCCCCCCCCATCTACTGCCCAGATGATCAGCATGCTGGCTAGTGGAGCATTCAAAGTGGGAGGGCTACGGCAAGGTCCCCCACTCCCCCCACCGACCGCCCAGATGGTCAGGGCGCTTGGTGCAGCCAAGCGGGGCAATTTAAAACAGGAGGGCTGCGACAAGGTCTCCCACTCCTTCCATGGCCCTGAGGCCTCACCCCTGCTCCTCCTCCACCCTACCCACTTGCCTTCCTTGCGTGGCTGCCGCCTGTGTTATTGTAGTTTTGAGGAAGGAAGGGGGCAGGCGGAGGCAGTGCCAGCCAGCCTTCCGAGCCAGAGCAGCCATGGCAGTGGACCGCCAGAGTGATGGACGGCAGGTGACCAAGGGGGAAATGGAGCTACTTCCCGCCCACCCAGCCCCCTCTGGGCTGCTGCCTTGCTCTGTGGAGCGAGGGAGGGGAGGAGGGAGCACAGCCATGGGCGGAGGCTAAAGCTGCCACCACCATCACCAGGTTAGAGACCAGTGAGGAGGAGGTGGTGGAGAAAGAAGAGAAGGGAAGAGAAGACCAACAGTGGCCAGGGCCTGATTCCTGGGAGGCTGGCAGGACTGCATTTGTCCCCAGTTGGTGATGGGTGGGCTGCCGAGCCAGGAGAGCACTGTGAGTGGGCTGCAGGTGGCTTTGGGCATGCCTTCTGCCTCCCCTCCCCTCCCTCCCTCCCTTGCAGCGCACCAAGTCAGGCCGGGCTGGGCCAGGCCAAGAGAGGAGGCAGCTTTCCCTCCAGGGCACAGTGAGGACGTGATGGCCAGGGCACATGGCTGGATCTGCGCGCAGTGGCACCAGCCTTGCTGCCCTTGCTGCGGCTGCTGCTCCTCATCCTGAGTGGCCACCCAGAAGGTGATGAGGGGCCTGAGTTTGCCTGGGCTGCCACCTCCTTCCCGATGCAATGAAGGACGGACGGAAGGAGAGCCGCTCCAGCCGCTGCCACTGGAGGAGGAGGAGGAGGAGGAGGAGGCGCAGCAGAGGGATCCCAGCAGTGGCACCTCAGGGTGGTGATCTGGAGTAGGAGGCATTGCTGGGGCCCTGGAGACACAATGATCATGGGCCAGTTGTGGGGGGCTCTGCCACTTGCCCCTCCCTACCCCCTTTTTTCCATGTCAGCCTCTTTTTTTTTTCTTTTTTTTTCTTATTGGACTGTGGTCCGGCCCCCAGTGGTGTCTGGGGTGTGGTGGACCGGCCCACTGTTTGAAAACTTTGAGGACCCCTGCACTAAATATAATCAATCGGTACATAATCTTAGCTTCGACATTAGCTTACATGGAGGGATACTGAGGATTTCTTGTGGTCTTTCTGTGTTTCTGTACATACAGGCTGCCCTCTACCTGTGTAGGAGCACCCGGAACTACGAGGAGTGGAGTAGAATCCTTTGATGGAAACCCCTCCTCAGGTTCTGTGTGCATGTCTGTATTTTTGTTTACAGCCTTTTCTTGAGTTCATTTTCATCCACTGAATTGGAAGCACACAATTGAGAATTTCTCATGCAAGTGATACAATTGCTTTTTCATCTTTGTTTCCATCTTTGGTTAATCAGCTTCTGGGCCTTGTTTCTGTTACCAGTTACTTTTGCATCTCACCTGTCATTAACAACAGTTTCTTACACCATCTTTCTAGGTTTTCCTTTCTTTTAAGTACAAGAATTGTCTTTTTCCATTCTTTCCTCATCTTATCTGATTCAGTCTAAAGACTGCCACATAGTTGAGTTTAGTAGTGCAAATATATTCTTTACGTGAACTTTATATCCCCCAGAAATGTTACTTACATTATATTTTGGCACTGTTATTCTCCTGACATTCTTTTCCAGCCTTACTCTAATAATATTGATTCATCAGTGCCACAGTCTCCTTCTTGTCTTGTTTTAAAAGAGAGAATACAGCTCTTTCAAATGCTCCCTCCCTCTCTTTGATTTCTATATTGGCTCTCTGGTGATGTTCATATATACCAGTGTTGGCGAATCTATGGCATGGGTGCCAGAAGTGGCACTCGGAGCCCATTCTGTGGGCACCCGACATCACCCTTTCACAGCCACCTGTGCTGAAGTTAAATTGCTGCATTGGCACTTTGCGAAAAATTAGTAGGTTTTAAATTGCAGTTTGGGCACTCAGTCTCTAAAAGGTTCGCCATCACTGATATATACAGTCATACAGTTGTCTAGAGCATGTTTTGCAATATGTTTTCAGCTGCACAGAATTCTGTGAATTATCCCCCTGCTTCATTATTCTACTCCTAGGCCAAATCTCCAACACTTGTGCTTTTTTCCTACGTTTGTGTTCCAGTCACCTATGGTTATCAGTATAGTGGTACCTTGTATAAAGGAATTAATTCGTTCCAAATGAAATTATGTTAAGCAAATTTTCCATTATACAAATTCCCATAGGAATGCATTGAAAACGGAGTGATCCCATTTTTATGTTGTACAGATTCTCCCCATAGGCGATTATGTTAAGCAAATTTCCCCTATCTCTGGATTTTTTTATGTTGTACAAATTTTATGTTATACAAGCTGTTTGTTATACAAGGGTCCACTGTATATACTTTCCAGACCAGGAGTATCAATCCACCTCAAGTATCCAAGGGCTCTTGCATTTTATGTGGATAGAAACAAGCAGTTGTGGGACTCCAGCTACCTATCCCTCTCCTCCCTGGCCCAAGGAAGGGCTATTCTGTCCCCACATGTCATAAGTGCACTATGTCCACAATCACTGTAGCATATCATACTCACCCACAAGGGGTTTCACAGCATTCCTTGAGGGAGCAGCATCTTCTACACCAGTGGTTCTCAACCTGTGGGTCCCCAGATGTTCCTGGACTGCAATTCCCAGAAATCCCTTTCAGCACAGCGAGTGTTGGAGGCTTCTGGGAGTTGCAGTCCAGGAACATCTGGGGACCCACAGGTTGAGAACCACTGTTCTACACCCTTCCACTGTGATGTCCCACTGCCCAAGACCTGCACCTTGTTTCAGCCTCCTACTTTGGAAGATGTTACAAGGTGAATGTTCAGATATGCGACCAAGAATCGCCGGGCATTGCTGCCCTCCCTGCCTCAGAATGTTGATACGTGATCCTCAAACCAATAAACCTGAACTTGTTAATCACCCATGTGTACAATGTACAGAGACCACAAAGATGCAAATATAATTGTGTTTTTAATGCAGTCATCTGTGCTTTCCTTCGGCTCATACCATCTCCCTTCTAGAGGTGCACTTGCTCCTGCCTAGTCTTTGAGCAGACAGAAAAAGGGAAGTGAGTATAGACATGCACACACAAAAGAGTGTGGAAGTCTGCCAAAGGTCTGTCTCTCCTCCACGCCAGATATTCCAGACAAGTGTAGATGGCCATTCAAATAGCTAGTTATAAATTTTAAAAAAACTATTTGTTTCAAGCTTGTTACAAAGAACAAGCATTGTTGATCTTACCACAGTTAATGTTAGTATTCCTATAGAAATTACTGTGGTTAGACCTTTGGTGAAAGAGAACTGTATCACTCAGCCTCCTCCGATCACTGAACCATGATTAAGTAGTTGTGGCTGGTACAGCTCACCTAGCATTCTAATTTGAGTGTGCTCTTTCTGCAGTTCTGTCATCCACATGATGCTTTGCGTTAGAGGCTTCCACTTCTGTAAATATCTGCACATGCAGTGGCTATATGGATAATAGAGAATTGTGCCTTTATATTTATATCATACTTTTTTTCCCTGTTACTGCTTTCTATAGGGTAATGGTTGAGTTGAGTGTTTATATTCAAGAATATTGATGCACTTAGAATTGTTCTGTTCCCCCCCCCCTTTAAATATGCCTGCCTAGGATACTGCAGAAGGCCTCTTACTGTTGGGCTCAGTACAGTGTACTCCAAATCCATCCAGTACCTTTGTACCTCCAAACACATTAAGTTTGAGAAGCTTCTGCAAAATAGTGAAAAAATTGGAGGAGCTTCATCCCGAGTTCAGTAGGTTAGTATGGAAATTGTAGGATGACATTTGCAAACATGTATTTATTTACTGAAATTCTCGTGGAGTCTCTAATTTTCTCTCTCTCTCTCTCTTAGAGATAGCATTTTGAATGCTTTGACAGAGATAAAAGAAAATAAGGGATTACTTAGTGGTTTACCTCTTAGTACTATTGTACAAATGACATCATCACTTCTGAATAAAAAGTTTACATCCAAGTCTAATGGGAATCAAGGGAACAATTTGAGGTATAAATAGGTATGTATTTAAAAGAGCTTGAAATTTTAATGTGTGCAAATTAATCTGTTAAATATATTACTTTGAATAGAAATTCATGGTTCATTTCTAGATTCCAATAGCATTTCAGATTTCCAGCTGTATAATAAACACACTGACTTGAAAGTGGGTTCTATTAAATAAGTAAATTGGCTCTAGAAAGGCATAATGGTGTAGTCTTGAACACAACTGGCCGATTTGTAAGTGTGTTTGGCACTTGCCAATTTCTTCTTTCAGAAATACCCCTCTGGCCTGTATCTTGGCTGAGTGGAACGGCTCTAGATGTCTTAGCCAACAAACTGTTGCAGCAGCAAAAACACCAGCGCAGTTTAACACTGCACCAATGGAAGTTGTGTGCCCAGATGATGACACGTATAACAGCATTAAAGTTGCTTCTTAAGGTGCAAGTGGTAGAAATTATAGAAGAAGCAACTAATGTATCCAGCCCTTACTAGAATAGCTACATTTCTTACATAATGCTATGTGTGTGGTTAAAGTGAATAGTGAAAGATTCAGAAACTTAATGGAAATACTTTTAAAAATAGCATTATCCTTGATTATGCTAAGATATGTAAAATGGTTTAACAATGACCTATTTAAGGGAATTTCATAACTTGAGTGAAAATTAGAGCATGGTATATTTGGGACCATGGCTGTGTCATAGGTATTCTGAGGATAGGTTGTCTTGCAGCTTGGATTTCTATTTCCGCCCAATACAAGGATTCTATCGTGGCAGAAGTAATGGCAAGGTAAAGAGAGCACTTTTTCCCATTATGGATTAGTAATAAAAGCATTAGGTCTGGCATGAAAAATCTCCAGGCAGTCCACAAAACTCAATCGCAAGCTGTAGAGTTCGATCTGAGTGGTTGCTTTTGTGTTCAGACAGTGGTTTTATGAAGTATGGAAACAGTGAGCCTTTTCACACGACCCCTACACTCCGCGACAAATGGCTCCCGGCTCCGGAGCTTAAAATTGTTTCCCCACCAGCTCCGGAGTTTACAGAAAATTAAGTGCGACCAGGCCCACCTAAGTGTGTCCCAGCGCACTTTTCAGGTACCTGCTCTCCGGGGGTGAAAATTCCCTGATGCGGATCTAACGTAGTGGGTGCCGGGCTCCCCTCGCTTCTGTTTGTTGTTTTTTTGCCCCCGCCCCTTTAAGAGATCTGAATGCTGCCGGGAACAGAGTGAGACCGGCAGAATGGAGGTAAGCCGGCATTCTTTTCTTTCTTTTTTTCTCCCTCCCCTCACGCAGCCAGCAGCCAGGAGTGCGGAGGGGGTGGGAACACAGGAACAGCGACAAAACCCCCAAGATCTCTGGTCCGAATTTAAGTGGCCAGCGGATCTTAGGGGTCGTGTGAAAAGGCTCAGTGTCATGTTTTGTACACTTTTAAGATGGAGAAGAATCTGGAAATTCAGGAACTACCACAAAATATTATTCAAAGTTAACTTCAAACATGCCTCCTGATCTGTTCAATATCCTTTCAGTGTATTAGTTCATTCAGAAAGAGGGGAATTGGTTAGGTTGTCACCTTTCCTTAAGATATTTTGATATGAGCAGAAGTGCAAACTGTGAGCATGTCTACCTCTAGTTCTCTTTCTCTTACTACCAGTCCTGATCCTGAGAAGGCTCACCAGTACTGGTTTTTGGGAATGCTGAATAGGTTGAGCATTTCTGCTAGTACTAAATGAGTGAATGCATTCTTTTTATGTGTCTGTGCAATTGTCAGTTTTATTCATTTTGGATTTTCTGTTTTACACAATTAGTGATTAATTTCTGAACAAAATATATACAGCAGGACCCCTTATCCACAGAATCAGTGCATTAATACCTTGTTTCCGGAATGGATTATGCTCGTAAACCAAGGTACAGTAATACCTCAGTTTACGAGTAGCTTAGTGTGCAAGTATTTTGCAAGATGAGCAAAAAAATAAAATAAAATTTTGCTCCGCTATGCGAGCAATGTCTTGCAAAATAAGCACCGGAGGTTTTGCCGTGACAGGCAGCCGTCGCCATCAGCCCCTCGCTGTCGTCACCTTGGCAAGGGGGTGACGGCAGTGTGGACCAAGGGCTTCCCTCCCTCCCTCCCTCACAGCATGGCTCATCTCTCCTCCTCACTGTCACCGCCACCATCTTGGGATGGCACCCAAGTGTTGCCTGGCAGGCTCCCAGGATTGAGAAGGAGGAGGAGGAGGAGAGCTGGACCATGAGAGGGGAAGAAAGGAGAGGGACCCCTGTGTTGGGGACAGTTATATAAGCCTGGGCTTGAGTTACCACCAAAATGCTGCTGCTTAGCTTGAGGGGGTTCTATATAGGCTCTGCCCAGGTGCAGTAACCTCATCAATGTGACTCCACAGATGGTCACTTAAAAGACACACAGTTACACTTACCCCATATATACTCGAGTATAAGTCGACCCGAGTATGTTGAGGCCCCTAATTTAACCCCCCAAAACTGGGGAAACGTATTGACTCGAGTATAAGTCTAGGGTGGGAAATGCAGCAGGGCCTGGCAGCTCTTCCTTTGTGAGCTGGGGCAGTGGTGTGTGATGTTTAAAATAACTTTTAGCCACTGATGCAAGTGCTTGGGTCAGTGGCTAAAAGTATTGACCCAAATATAAGTCGAGGGCCCCTTTTTTCAGCCCAAAATTAGGTCTGAAAAACTAGGCTTATATTTGAGTATATACAGTAAGTATTCTGCTGATCTGATCTCTCTATTGCTATATCCTCCCCCCCCCGCCTTCCATGCATGCATGCACACAGTGTTCCCCTATCCACGTCACTCAACTCTGATTTGTTCAGGAGTTACATATTGTCTTCTATCCAAACCTGTTATTTCCATATAATCTTCTAAGAAATAAAACATTTATTTTACACCTGCATATATGGGAATAGGTATAGAAAATACAGTGATGGACCTTTTAAAAAGGATATTTAAACTCTTCAACTCAGTATTCTCCAGTGACTGGATATTTTTAAACCAGCAAGTTTTCTGTTCAGTGCAGTAGGGAGATTCAACAGCTGATTGTGTATTTTATTTCAGGTCATTATAATCTACGGCAATGCAACTGAAGAAGTCATCTTTACAGAGTGAAAATGAAAGCATACTATCTGTTGAAGAGCTGGTTTTCAAGGAAGAGCATATGACTAAAAGAAGGAACAAATTTTGTTTAAGAAGTCTTGTTTGGAAAATATTCTATTTTGTACGGACTGGTCTTTTAAAAAAAACTGAGAAATTTACAACGTTCAGTTCAGTTTAGTATATTGTTATGATCCTTAGATCAGTCATAAGCAAGGATCTAGAATGTAGCCTTTAGTTCTTCAAAGAACTGCAGACTTGCCAACTACAGTGTGTATATTTTCTTGTGTGTGTTGAGTTTTTTGTTACTATATGTCATTTTTGTAAGCTACTACAATGTGAAACATTTATGTAATAGTTGAAGTTTGTAGTTGCAGTTTCAATAAAGAGTTGTTGATTTTAGTGTAGTTTAGAGTTTTTAATTTGCTGATATTCTTACCAATTTGAAATATTGAAAACAATAAGTGCCCTCTGATTTTAAAAAAATTATGATAAATAAAAAAATCATTTGACTGTTATATTCTTGTTTTAGCTTTATGCACAGGACAAAGCACATAGCTTCCCATCATTCCCTGGAGAAGAAGCAAAAGTCTGATGGGTATGACATTCTGATTGGGCCTAGCCCTAGATCAGGGGTGGCCAAACTTTTTGCAAGGAGGGCCAGATTTGGTGAGGTGAAAATGTGTGGGGGCCGACCATTCAGCCGCATTTGGCCCCTGGGCTGAACTTTGGACAAGTCTCTGTAACATGCAAGGAGGTGGGGAGGATGCTGCAGCAACAGAGCTGGGTTGGGTAGCCTGGGCAGGTGGCTTGGGGAATGGACAGAAGCAGGGAGGGCAGGCAAACCATAAAACTGCAAGCTAACACCTCCATCCAGTATGGGGAGGGGCCAGCTGGCGGGGATGTGTAACAGACTGAGCCGGTGGGGAGAAGAAGCCACGGGCCACTCAGAATTTGAAAACGGGCTACATTTGGCCCCTGGGCCTGACTTTGGACATGCCTGCCCTAGATTCTACAACTGTCTGAAACAGAGGCTGTGTTGGTTTTGTTTCTTCGTTAAGCTCTTGACAAACAGCTATTCTTATGCAGATAGGTATTTGATACTTGAGTTGAAGGAGATTTCAGTTGTGAGGGCCCTGCTTTTTTGTTGCGCCTACTGGAATTCTTTTTTAAAATAGGCTTTTATTTCTATGTTACGTCTGCATTTGTAATTTATTTTGTTTTGATTAATTTATTGAATTTCATTATTAGTCCTATAAATACAATCTACAATTTCTGCTCTGTACATCAGCCTGGGAGAACTGATGAATAGTGACATGAATTGGATAGAACATGAGATCAAGTCTGCACGCTCTAATTCTGACAACACCTCCTTATACAGTAAAGGAACATTTAGAATAGTTCTAAGGAAAAAATACAGATACTTCAAACAAAGCTTATTTGATTAAGAACTTCCTGCTAGAAACCTTTGGCCTTTATGATGAAAAATAGGATTGCCTATTAATAAAGTTGGAACTCGTATAACTTTAAATTCATTAGATATGCAAAAGGCTTGGAAGAGAAGTGTCTAGATCTATTGTACTGAATTAGCTGACAAGTTTCTCAAGATCACAAGAATCCGGAGTCTTAAGTGTTTGGGGTATGGGGTCCATTTTCTGATCCTAAAATGCCACTTTGCTCAATCAACCGCATCTTTAGGAGATTCACATCTCTGTTTGGTCACCCACATGGCTGCTGGCCATCAGTTTTCAGGTGGCATGTAGTTAGGGTTATGGTGAAAGGTGCTGCTCTGAGGATATCTCCATACCAGTGGAGACAAGTTTTATCTTCTCCCTTATTGGTAGTACACCTAGTTGTTAACAGGTTAGTAGCATCTGTGATGTCAAGTAGGGAAATATGTGATGCCCAACAGAACATGAGTATTTACATGGCCAGAGGGACATCGTTCTACGCCCATTGTTGATGCCCAACATTCTGTTCCATACATTGCGACCAGGCACAGACAATAAGTAAGAACTCGGAATATATGGCATTAATTCTTGTGTTTCATTCTTGACTGCTGTCCTTTCAAGGCTTAGTGCAATATCACACAAAATACACCAGATGGCAGCAAAATAAAACATCTTTGGGTTTTTTTCCAGTGACAGATTTGAATGTAACAAAAGCAACACAAAGTGAGACTATCACGTTCAACGCAGTTGCTCACAAGTGGCAGCTTCTGTGGTTAGGTTTTTGGGGTGTCACAGACCCCAACCCAGGACTTTCTGGATGTGTATAAATCTCAGCAACTCTGAAAAATGCCAGACTGGAGAAGATTCTCCTTAAAGCTTGATCTGAAACACCTGTGCCATCTCTGTCCATTCCAACCAGCCCAAACTGTGGCCCCTTACCTGTGCAGTTCTCCACCCTCCAACGATCACTTGACCCCTACACTGGGTATTTTCAAGCACACATTAAAGGCCTGGATATTTAAGCAGGCTTTCCCCAAATCCAGTTCATAACTCTAGTACCTGTCTAGGTTTATACTGCCTCTGACTTTTATTAATGAATCATTCTTTGCATTGTCTTTTGTTTATAGTTTTTATATTTTAACTAGTTTAATTTGGTTGTATTCACTCCAAAACCTGTCTGTTCTTTACTTTTGTTGTACGTTGCCCAGGGTAGCCTGCCAGCTAGATGGGCTGTACGGAAATTCAACAAAGAAACAAACATTAGCACGAGTATTCTAATAAACAGAGACTCAATCAAATATCAGCAGCGTAGCAAGGTTTTGGGGTGCCTGAAGACAAAGTTGTTTTTGCGTCCCTCCGCCCCTCCCCAACCCTATCAAGGGGAGTGTGTACATGCCCCCTTCATCCCACAGTGGCAACAAAGAGGAGGAGGAGGAGGAGGAGGGCACTGCAGCCACCGCGCTCACATGCCTGCCTGCCTGGCGCGCAGCAGCGGGAGGGCACAGGGCATCCTCCCTCCCCTCCAGGCGCCCCCAGATTTCTGTGCCTGGGGCAGATGGACCCTTCGCATCCCCCTCCCAGCTACGCCCCTGTCAAATACCTGGGAATTAAAATGCCAACAAACTTACCAAGAACTTTTCCTCTCATTTTAAACTCTCTTTTTAATAAAGTCTCAGAAAGAATGAAAAGCTGGTCCTAACTCAGCATTTCACAATTTGGCTGTATAACAGTGTTTAAAACGATTATCATCCTCAAGATTACTTACCTTTTGCACATCCTTCTGGTTTAGATTCCAGAGTCATCAGGAAGTCCCAATGGACCAATTATCCTTTTACATGAGTGACTACGAAAATTATAGAACACAGTTACAAACTACTGCAAGACCCCAATTGACTACACCCAGTGAGTTTTACTAAAAGCTGCCCAACTTCCAAATGGAATGCATGGGTTTTTTTTCATTTTTTTTGCATTTACCTCCTCCAAACCACCTCCAGCCACCAGAATCATGGTTTCTCGAGAGCCAAATGGAGGGAGGGTGGGTGAGCTTGGAGATCTGAGTTTGAAACCCTATCCTGGACTTTGATGCAGTTTTAACACCAGCTGTGCCTCCTGCCCCATCAGAACAGCGCCTGGCTGATATAATCAATGCCTGACAGACTACATCTTTTGCCAAGAATGTACAGTATTTTGGTACACTGCTTAGGTAAAGATGACCTGCCATCAAAAGCTCAGCTTGCATTTTTTTATTTTATTAGTGACCTATAAAGGTACCACCTACACTAGTCTTGCATTTTTATTTATTTATTTTTATTTTATTTTATTGGTCACACAGCTCAAACCCACCCCACCCCCGTTAAATTAAATCAACCATACTTCTAGTGCTAAGTGCTGGGGGGGTGCAGGGAAACTGGTTTATATTTTTGCATGTAGTGATCATGCAGTCAAATATGGTCTTGTTGGTAAATTATTTTTAGAGAAATGGTTGAAATGGAGAATCCAAAGATTACTGTACATCCTGCATTAAGCCTCTTGTCATCGTTTCATAGGAGAAGTCAAGCTTGCTGGAAAAATATCTTACAATTATACTTTGTCAATCAGCTAGAATGGTCATTACCTCACAATGGAAAACTTTGTTCAACTTATCTTTGCCAACTTGGTATGCTAATATTTGGCAAGCAGTTACTAACAAGGTAACCAAACAGCTGCGCTTACTTAAACAAGGGAAATACATTTCTCATTTTTATGAAGCATAACTATTTATCACCTACAACATAAATGTGAATGCTCATGTGCCATCCGGTCCAAGTAGTCATTTCGACTTGTGGCCAAATAAGTTTAACTGACCAGCTAATGATCTCTTATCTTCATTTGATCACTTCCATTATTGCCTTGCTCTGCATTGCTGCTTTTTATTATATACTGAATGTTGACCATAAGAACTTGGCTTTTTATATGTTGTACAGTATAATAAACATACATTGTTTTAAAAAAAACTTATTACACCAAAATAGATCAGGCCATTGCCTCCTGCTATATTTTGAAATTTAATAACCATGCTCTCATTGCCAATAATTAATGATGATGATGATGATGATGATGATGATGATGATGATAATAATAATAATAATAATAATAATAATAATAATAATAATAATAGTAATAATAATAATAGTAATAATAATAATAATAATAATAATAATAATAAATGTATTTTATTGATTTATTTTTGAGTATTTTTACCCTGCCTTTCTCCTTGGAAAAGGACCAAAGGTGGCTTACAGTAAGACATACTGTATTCAGTTTGAGAAACAGGGAATTGAGGGGTATCTTATGGAATGAGAAGGCAACATTAAAACTAACAAGTTATAACATGATGTTAATGCAGTCACACAAGGAGAGATATAAAGACAAAGTTAAAAGTGGTTATAAACACAAAGTCTCTGTAGCCATGTATGATAGAGTCATATAAGGACACAGTAGGTAGTCCCTCATTCAGGGAAAGCTTGCCTGAAGAGAAAGGTCTTTGCCTGTTTCCGGAAAGACAGCAGAGATGGGGCAGCCCTGGCCTCTAGTGGGAGGGAGTTCCAGAGTCTGGGCGCGGCAGCCAAGAAGGCCCTTTCATGTGTTCCCACAAGACGTACCTGTGAGGGTGGCAGGATGGAGAGAAAGGCCTCTCCTGATGACCTTAACACCCAAACCGGTTCATACTGTGAGATTCGATCTTTGAAGTAGCGAGGACCCAGGTCAAATAGTGCTTTGTAGGCTAGGTTCAGCACTTTGAATTGTGCCCGATAGCTGATTGGCAGCTAGTGGAACTGCTTTTAGTAGGGGTGTAATGTGATCTCTATAATCCATGCCAGTCAGCGATCTGGCTGCTACATTTTGGACCCACTGAAGTTTCCTGAGACTTTTCATCAGAAATCCCACATAAAGTGCATTACAGTCATCCAGTTGGGACATCACTAGGGTATGAGTCACTGTGGCCAGAGCAGATTTCTCAAGGAACGGGCATAGCTAGCATATTAGCTATAATGGGGTAAATGTGCTCCTGGCCACAACTGTGACCTGGGCATCCAAGCTCAAGGATGAGCCCAGGCGTACCCCCAAGCCGCGTACCTCTTTTTTCAATTGGAGGGTGACCCCATCCAGAACAGGTTGCATCCCTATCCCTTGTTCTCCCTTTCGACTGACCAGGAGCACCTCTGTCTTTTCCGGGTTTAATATCAATTTGTTCATCCTTATCCAGTTCATTATTGAAGCTACACACTGATGTAAACTCAAAATAGCAGCTCTCTTAGAATCTGGAGGTGACGAGAGGTATAGTGAGGTATCATCGGCATACTGGTGGCACTTAACCCCAAAAGCCTTGATAATCTTCCACCGTGGTTACATATAAATGTTAAATAACACAGGAGACAGAACAGAATCCTGGGGGACTCCACAGGTCAGCAGTCGTGGTATCGAACATGAACCACCTAACATCACTTTCTGCATTCTTTCCTGCAGGAATGACCAGAGCCACTTTAATGCATTACCCGCAGTTCCCATTTCAGAGACATGAGTCAGGAGGACGCCATGGTCTATAGTGTCAAAAGCAGCTGAGAGGTCAAGTAAAACCAAAAGGGACACAGAACCCTTATCCATTTACCTGCATAGGTCATCTACCAATGCAACCAGTGCCGTTTCCGGCCCATAGCCAGGCCCGAAGCCAGATTGAGCTGGATCCAGGTAGTTTATCTTATCCAGAAACCTCTGGAGCTGCGAGGCCACTACCTGCTCTATTACTTTCCCCAAAAATGAGATATTCAATACTGATTGGTAATTGTTCAGAGTAGTTGGATCTAAAGATATATTATTATTATTATTATTATTATTATTATTATTATTATTATTATTATTATTATTATTATTATTATTATTATTATTATTTGTCCAACAGGCAGAGGAAAAGAGGCAGGCACGGAAAGAACGAGACTCAAGGAGCAGGCAAGAAACAGAATACATCTGCCCGCAGTGCGGTAGAGACTGCCATTCCCGAATTGGTCTATTTAGTCACACTAGGTGCTGTTTTTAGGATCTCTACTCCAGGCATGATACCATAGTCTTTCGAGACTGAAGCATGCCAATGAATAGGAATCTTTATTGTCATTGCCTCCTTGCAGGAACAACGAATGCCAATGAATGAATAATAATAATAATAATAAACCGGTACAAGTGGTCCCAGTAGTAATTGGCACAATGGGTGTGGTGCCTAAAGAGTTAAGCAGGTATTTAGAAGAAATTGGAGTTGACTTTTATACGGTTACTTCTCATCACGGTGTGCCGTCCCACTTGGGACCGGTACGAAAATATGTTACTGCACGTCCATTGCGTGACAGCAGGAGTTCGTCCTGACCGTGCCCCCTGAACTCGGATTTAAGCATGATGAGCCATACCTCTCCCTGACCTTGGGAATTCTCTTGTCTCGGTTCCTGTTTCAAGACAAGTGCCCGTGAAGTAAGGCTTGTCATGCAACGTGCACATTCTCCATCTAGTGGCAGAAGTGTGAAGTTGCATTCTCCAGTACAATCCCAATGGCGTAAACCAGGGATGCCCAAACTTTGGCCCTCCAGATGTTTTGGACCACAACTCCCACAGTCCTTTGCCATTGGAAATACAGGCTTGGAATTCTGGGAGTTCTGGTCCAAAACATCAGGAGGGGCGAAGTTTGGGTATGCCTGGCGTAAACAATGCATCGCAGAGAAGGAAGAAGGCATAAAACCTCGAACTTTGCTGCTTAACGCATGAAAGGCAAAGTTATGGAGAATCAAAATATCGAAAAATGGAAGGTCTGACTAAAAATAAGGGAAAATGAAGGCAGGGAAGTACAGATGTTGTCACGAAACAAGGACGTGAAGTAACAGTCATCACTATACCATCAATCACGTCCATGGGTACACGGAAACAGGGACAGAACAGGGATAAGACCACGTGACCACGAATGACATTATCACGAAATGAACGTAATCTCGGAACGAGGAAGGACGTGAAGTAACCGTCAAAGTCACCATCAGTCAGCTGCAGAAAGCCACTTTACTGGGATCTGCTTGCATAATTTGAAGGTACATCATGTAGTCCTAAATTCTTGGGAAGCATTCGACTAGTGATTTGTAATACAAAATCTAGCATAGTTATCTTTGTCTGCTGTGTAATAATAATAATAATAATAATAAAACATTTCTTCACCATAATAGATCATTAAGGCAGTTTCCCTTATTTCTTCACCTATCTTAATGGCCTATGGCAGGCAAGTCCAAACTTTGGCCCTCCAGGTGTTTTGCACCACAACTCTCAGAATTCCAAGCCTGTATTTCCAGTGGCAAAGGACTGTGGGAGTTGTGGCACAAAACATCTGGATTGCTGAAGTTTGGACATGCCTGGCCTATGATGAAGAAAATTGAGAATGTTAGCCTGAAAAGAGGACTATTTTAAGGCGATTCTTTGCCACCACTAGTGTTTAACATTTTAATCATCCCCAAGTCAATAATTTTAAATAAATCTGAATTGGGCTACCATAGTTTAGAACGAGCAAGAAGAATCAATCACATTTCTCACCTACTGCACCCTGAGTCTGAAGCCTGCTCCCTCTTCCATTGGGGGATGGGGGGGGAAAGCAACTCCAGGTGTGGATCGTTGGGCATTTGTCCTGTGTTTTAGTTGGAGGTGGGAACAGGCTGCTTTGTTCCTTTCCTTGGCAACCGCCTTTTCACACGACCCCTAAGATCCGCTGGCATCTTAAATTCGGACCAGAGATCTTGGGGGTTCGTTGCTCTTCCTGCCTCCCCACCCCTCCGCACTTCCTTGCTTCTGTCTACATGAGGGGAGGGAGGAAAAAAAAGCCTTAAAAAGGGACAAAAGAATAAAGGCTTACCTCCGGGTGCCGGTGGAAGCTGCTCCGAGCCCCCGTCACTTCCTGATTCCTCTTAAAGGGGCGGGAGGCAAAAAACAACAACAAAAAGAAGCCAGGAGAGCCCGGCAAATCCGCATAAAGGAATTGTCACCTTCTGAGAGCAGGTACTTGAAAGGTGCGCTGGGACGCGCTTATGGGGGCGTGGTCGCACTTAATTTTCTGTAAGCTCCGGAGCTGGTGGGAAAACATTTTTAAGCTCCGGAGCTGGGAGCCATTTGCCCTGGAGTTTAGGGGTAGTGTATAAACGCCCAAGACCTAGATGCAGTCAGGAGCCGGCCCATCCCTGGTAGATGCTGCCCACCTGTATTGGGAGGGTGTCTTCAGAGTCATTTCAGATCCTACCCATACCGCGCCACCTGTGCTTTCTCAAAGCCTAATTTAACACACACACACACACACCTAGGTGTGTATGTGGCTTATTGGCCTCATCATCATCATCATCATCGTCATCATCCAGGGCGGGTTGTCCTGTGGGTTGTGGGTGGGCTTTCCTTAAGGTCCACCCTTGCAGGCGTAGAATACTACTAGTCGTCTGAGAAAGCGGGGCTCTCCTCCCATGCAAGGGAGTTCTGAAGTCTGACCGGGTTGCCAAGTAGTCGCTGCTGCTGCTGTTTACTCCAAGTTTCTTCTTCTTCCGCATCTCTTCTTCCAAGCCTGGCTTCCCCTGCTTTCTTTGCTGCCCTTGGCAGCCGCAAACTTGACCTTGGAGGGAGGACAACTCCGGGCCGAGAGCGGGTGCGGGCGCCGGTTTTGGAGGGTGCTGGTGGAGAGCATCTCTCTCTCTCTCTCTCTCTCTCTCTCTCTCTCTCTCTCTCTCGTTGAGCGATCGCCCCGGCGACCCAATCACAGCCGCCTCTTCCCCACGTGTCTGCTCCCCCACCCCGTCCCCACCCCGTTTGAAGTGACTTATCTGGCCTCCGGGGAGTGCGCGAAGGCAGGGGCCCCTCGCCTCTTGCGCCAGTCAGCCAGCCCGCCCGCCGAGCGAGGCGCTGCTGGGGTTGCCGGGCTCGATCCTCCTCCCGGGATGGCAGGCGACCCCGCCGCCGCCTCCGCTTGACCGAGGACCTCTTTGGAAGTGGCCCCGACCGCCTGCCTGCCTGCCTGCCTGCCTGCCATGGCTTGGGGTCTGCTCGCCCTGCTCAGGCGCTTCTGGTGGGTGAGCCTGGGTGAGTGCTGGTGGCGCCGCGCCGGGGATCCCCCGTGCTGGAGGGCGAGGCGACGACGTGGAGCAGAGGCGGTCATTGCTGCCCGGGTACGGGGGAGGGGGGGAGGGGGGAGAACCGCTGCTCCACACGGGCAACAACAGCCGCTCTCCAGCCGCCTGTGGCCCTCCCGGGTCGAGCGAAGAGAGTGCAGAAGGGCGGGCTGGCACCTCCGCCTCCCGGGCAGAGCCACCGGGGTGGCAGGCGTCCCCCCGCCTCGCCGTTGCAGCTTTCAGCGCCTGCTCAACCCGCCCTGCGGCGTCTGCCCGGGTCTGGCACCAGCGAGGTCCCCCGCGGCTGATCCCTGCAGCCGAGCGCTGGGCAGGAGAAGGGAGATGCGCCGCCTTCCCAGGAGCGCGAACTGGGCATTTGGGGGTGGGGGTGGAGGGGGGTGGGAGGCACGTCCACACGAGGCGGCAGGCGCTGTTTTCTTCGGGCTGGGGGTTGGGGTGGGGGCTGCCAACCTACCCTCCTCTTCTTTTGCTGGCTGCCTTTCGCCCTTTCCGGGAGAGAGGTGCCGCATCGTGGGCGGCTGATCCCACCACCTGCAGCCGGCGCGCTAGGCGGGACAGGCAGCCCATCCTTAGACGCGGAACTCCTCTCCCTCTTCCTGGGAAGGGATTCAGGGGAGCCTTGCGCGGAGGAGGATCAGACTTGCAAAGCCGATGCCTTGTTTGTTGTGCCTCGGGGAGCAGCGGCGCCCCAGGCGAGCCGATTTAAAGCGACCCCCGGGTGGCGGCTATTGATGGGTGACACCTTCCCTCCCGCAACAGCTGGTCAAATAGACTTTAAATGGGCTCCACGGGACTCTCCTTCTGCCTGTTTGTACGGGGGCGGGCGGGTCAAAGAGGGGCACGGGTCGCTGACCCTTCCCTGGGAGAGAGAGAGCGATCAGGAGCTGCTCCTCCAAGGGACAAGCAAGGAAGGACCTCTCTTGAGCGGGCTCCTTCCTGCAGTCCAAGTGTTTCTGCGGCCCTCCCGCCTGCCCAGAAGGAGGTGGAAGGCGTGCAAGCGGGGGTGGGGGTGGGGTCGCTGGACAGGAAGAGGCCAGGTGAGCCCCCGAGGAGAGCGGGAACTGGTCCTCTGGTCCTTCCTTCTGAGAAAAGGAGAGATGCCCTTGTGCGGAGAGAAAAGCAGCCCCTGCTACCTCTAAGAAGAAGTTCTCTCTTTTCTCCCTTGCTTTTGCTAGGAATAGATGGAGTATATACCAAAAGAAAAGGGAAGGAAAAGAGAGAGAGAGAGAGAGAGAGAGAATGGAGGCAGTGCTGCTTTCTTGTTCTCCATTCTTCTAGTTGCCCTTCCTGGCCTTCCTGGCAGGCAGAGCTAGCCTTAGGATACACCGAGATGGGAAAAGTTACTTTTAGTGGGGCTACAGGTGTCCAGAATCCCACAGCCACCGTGGCCAGTGGCCCCCAGAGCCATTTCCCCCATCTTTGTATATGTACCTTTGGCTTTATCAACTGCCTCCCTGCGTCCTGTCGGTGGCCAGCTTGAGCGTGGGGGCGGGTGTGCAGAGTCGCGAAACCGGCCAAGGGCAGGGGGTCATCTGATGGCTTTTATACTGTGACCCATTTATGTCCGACTGGAAACAGAGAAAGAGCCAACCCTTAAGGCTTGTTGATGCAGATGTCTATTATGAGAAGCAACCTGTAGGGACCCGAGAGATAGGTGAAAGAATGGGACTCCTTTTCCCCAAAGACCATTCTGGGCTAATGCGTGTTGTGTAACAAGAGGGAGGGTGCCCAGGGCTGTGCAGATGGTAGACGCCCCCTGCCTTTGCCCTTTCTCCCTGTGCTGCTGACGCAGGGGGAGCTGCCACCTTGTCATTTCATTTGCTCATCAAGCTTTTTCTCTCTGGGCAGAGTGGTTTTCTCTCTAACCCTCTGCCTGCTTTTCCAACCCGGCCTTTTGAAGGGTGGTTCCTGGCTCAACAAGCTCTGCCCTTCTCTCGTGACATGGCGCAGAAGAGAAAAAAAGCAGCCCAGTGGGAAGGTGGCCTGGAGCCCCAGAGAGCTATGACCAGGCAGTGCAGGACCAAAACTAAGGGAGATGGGCTAAAGGGCCAACTTTGGGGTATGTTTTAAAAGATCGTTTTGGGGGTGCACTGCACAAAATAAAGCACAAGACCTTTCTTAGAAGTGGAGATCTGGGAAGATGTGCAGTAACGAAAAGGTCAGAGGGAATGGCATTTATGGCCCTTTTCCAGTGTTTCCTGGGAGCTGTGTTTCCATATTATTACTCTGTCTGAAACATTTGAGGTAAGGTTAGGCTGAGAGTTGGCCCAGATCGCCAGAGAGACCAATTGAGGATTAGAAAATGAAGGTTTTTTTTTTTAAAAAAAACTAGGCCTAGGTAGAATCGACAACGACAACAAAAAGACAGTGCAGGAGGCCGGCATATTGTGATATATTAGCGTATACAGTGGTACCTCTACTTATGAGTTTAATCCGTTCCGAATGCATGCTCATGTTGAACAACTCGTATCTAAAAAAGAAAAAGAAAAAAATTAAAACAACTGAATTTTTTTTAAAAAATTGTAAGTAGAGCAGACTGCATCAAAATTTGTAAGGCAGCAATTAAAACACCAACAGTTTTCCGCTCTTAAGTTGAATTGCTTGTAAGTACAGCAGCTCTTAAGTAGAGGTTCTGCTGTATTAGCGTGGCATGTTTTTGCTTTGTGAAGCTGAAACCACAGCAAGAAAAAGCAATGTAAAAATTGTTCATCGGCACATTATCAACCGATATTTCTGCCTTTCTGTCTTTTAAAATATTTATGTATTTATTTATTCGATTTCTATACCATAAAGATTTTCTGGCCCAAAGACCACACTGGGTATTGCACAGTATCATAAAATACAGCATCATAAAAATGCAACAGTAAAAATAAATAAAATAACCTTAAAACAAAGTCTAAAATATAAACAGATACAATCAAACAGCAGAGCAAAAACAATAGCTGACTGTAGATGTAATTGATTATCATAATATTGTAAGCCATATATTTAAGGACTGCACGGGGGGGGGGGATAAAACGGAGAAGAAATACAAGCCAGACCAACAAAAGCAGAACATTTGTATGTCCAAGTATCATTTACCGATTAAACTTCGGTAAGCCATCCTGAACAGCCAAGTTTTCAACTGGAGTTTAAACACCATGAGTGAGGGTGCCTGGTGGATCTCAGCAGGGAGGGTGTTTCACACCTGAGAGACAACCACCTAGAAGGCCTGATGCCTTGTCAAGACCTTCCGGGCCTCTCTCGGGGTCGGCACCCTCAGCTGTCCCACCAGGGATGGACGGGTGACTCAGGCAGTTCCATGTGGGAGGAGCAGCTCCGAGAGATACTGAGGTCCCAAAGCGTTTAGGGCTTCGTTTGTTAGCGTCAGAACCTTGAAGTCAATGCAGGAGAGTATTGGAAGCTGGTACTGCCTAGATGCCCTAAGCACATCCGATCTTGCCTGATTTCGGAAGCTAAGCAGGGTCGGCCCTGGTTAGTCCTTGGATGGGAGACCACCAGGGAATACCAGGTACTGTAGGCGCCTGGAGTAGGAACTGGTAAACCACTCCAGTATTCCTGCCAAGAAAAACTCCATGGACA
Organism: Phrynocephalus versicolor; assembly: GCA_023846285.1. Taxonomy (NCBI): domain Eukaryota; kingdom Metazoa; phylum Chordata; class Lepidosauria; order Squamata; family Agamidae; genus Phrynocephalus; species Phrynocephalus versicolor. The sequence continues at coordinate 17,697,180 of JAHTLZ010003542.1, read as the reverse complement.
TGGGGTCACGAAGAGTCGGTCACGACTGTAACGACGCAGCACACACAGGGCGCCAGGATGGGGGTAATATGCTGGGGTCTTCTAGATACAGCCTTGCTGTCCCCAAATTTCTCAAAGCAATGCAAAGATACTATTTACATTTCCCGTATTTCTTTGCCTCTAGTTGCACTTCAACTTTTTATTTTATTTATCATGGCCCCAAAGTCATAGACAGCAGATCTCTACTCCAAGGAGCCAGGCTTAATTTTTGTTACAGTATAGAGGTTGTTACATTGTGAAACTCTTATTCCATTAATAAAACAGAAATCGAGTCAAAGCCATGTCTGTACTTGGTGTTTTCAATTTATCTTCACAGCAGTCCTGTGGAATAGGTGAGGGCCATAGACAGGGAACAGCCCAGGGGCTCCAAGTGGATTTCATATCTGAGTGGACAATTGAACTGAAACCTCCTGAATTCTCATCTGTTCTTCTGTTAATATCACAGAGGTCAAAACCCAGTTGCATAGCTATGCAAATAATGTAAATTCTGGAAGCAAATTACCCAAACTTAAGCAACAACTGTAGACATTATCACTTGTGTACTGAGTCACGCAACTGAAATTATGGCAAGTTCTTAATTTGGGGCAATTTTGCCATCATGCACATGGCATGCCATTTGTGTTACACCACTGTATCCAGATAAAAGGATTTGGGCTGACATCTCTCTTTTAGCTAAATTTTAAAACACAGGACTTTCCTTTTCTGTCCTTCTGCCTATGATCTTTTTAATCTATTTATCTTTGTGCACATGTGTCTTCCAATTTTCTTAGAAACAGAAATAATGGTGGGATGTTTCTTCTACCTCCTGCGGGATTGATTGGCTAAAGGTCAATTTCCTTTCCTCCTGTTTCTTTTTGTGCACTTTCCTCTGAAGAAAGACTCTACTGAATAATGCATTGGGTTGTGCTATATATAATGGTCTTATCTCTACAGCATAATTAACTATTTACTACCGCTTGCATCTCTTCACTGGGAAGTGGCAAAAGTCAGGTTCACTTTTGCTTTAAAATACATATTTATTGTAGCGGAAATGGCGCATCAAGAAGAAGGTTCTAATATCACAAAAGTCGTATTGATCACAATAGTGTGACATACTCTTCTCTTTATAAGGATGTTGGTCTTAACATTTCCCCAGCTGCAACTTGGAATACAGTTACAAAGGTAGGATCCTCTTGAACACTATGCAGTTTCCATCAGATGGAATATTTTGGTGCGTGATGCCTTTACGAGCAAATAAGACTGCTTTTACACGACCCCTAAAATCCGATGCAAAGGGCTCCTAGATGCGAAGCTTAAAATTGTTTTCCCACCAGCTGTGGACATTAAAAAAATTTAAGTATGACCACCCCCACCGAAGTGTACCCCTGCGCATTTTACAAGTAAAATCCGATGCGGATTGTAAAGCTGTGGATGCTGGGCTGTCCTCGCCTTCTGTTTGTTTTTGCTGTCCCCACCACCCCTTTATCAGAAAGGAATCCCTACGGGGCTGTTCCAAAGGCAGATGGAGGTGAGCCTGCAATTTCTTCTCCCTTTTTTTCTCCCTCCCCTCACCGCCGACAGGAGCAATGGAGTGAGGAAGGGTGGGAACACAGGAAGCAGAACAAAATCCCACAATCTCTGGTCCGAATTTAAGTTGCCAGTGGATTTTAGAGGTCGTGTAAAAGCGCCCAACTGCACCCACATTTAACCCCCTTTCCTCCAAGTCGATTCTTGAGGAAAATGTCCTGAAATTAAAAACGCCGATGGAATTTGTTGGAACAGATAAGAAACCTAGGTCAAGACTACTAATTTTAGGCTTCACCCCTAAAATTCTTATTACATGAATGATGCCCAGGAATTTGTTAACAACACCTGCCATATCTATTCCCAGAGCTGCAGAAATTTCTCCCACTCAGCCACCTTGTGCAATCTTTCCCTTTATTGTTTTGCTTTGATCTAAACCAGCTTTTTCCAGCCTTCTCTGCATGTCACATTTCAATAAAGAGAAAGATCTTATTTCCCTCTCAACTGACCTCCCTCGTTATGGTTTAAAATGTGGAATATTTGGGAAAGTTGCATGCGAAAACAAGTCAAAGCGTTTATAAATTTGGCCAAATGTATCATCTTTTATTTCCCCCTTTTAAGTAATATTAGTTAAAAAAGGCAAGAGGTAAATAAAAGCAAAGGAAAGACAATAAGTGGGCTAATACAGATCTCAGGATGAAGCCGTAAACTACATAATAAGATAAGAAAGGCAGTTGGTATTATTGTGTTTCCTGTTTGCCCCCCAAATAATTCCATATTTTCTTAAACTAATCCTGAAATTCTGCTATGCCCAGGAGGAGATGGCCATGTCCCACTAGTTGAAAGTAATCAATCTTGAGATAACTCACTTAGCTCAAAATGTTGCTAGTACTTATTGTGGCACTGGCCAGAATCCTGTTACTGTTTATGTAAGTTTTGCCTAACTTTCCTAACTGATTAGAAGCCAGCCTGTATCTCAGTTGCATGCCACGACCCACACATATAACCAAAGTGCACCCTGGCATTCACCAGTTAAGCTGTATGAATTACATTTATTTATTTATTTTTATTTTTGAGTATTTTTACCCCACCTTTCTCCTTGGAAAAAGGACCCAAGTAATGCGGGACAATATACAGTCCAGTACATTTAAGACATACTCAAGTATGAGAACATGTTGGAAACAACTGGACTTTACTATCAGGGGGAACCTTGACCTTTTAATGTGAACACCAATTGTATTCTTGCCATTCTGTTTTTGTTACACTGGTATATAAATATCTGTCCCATGAAAAGTGTCCAAACTCTTAGTTTGAATTTCTCAGCAAAAATATGGCTGCCAGGAGGGTAGGTTAATTTTATTCAGAAACACAGAGTTATTCAATGGATGTCGTAACATGTTCCCAATATACAGTATTTAGGAAAAAAATTAACATCGTAATTTAGAAGCTTCATTTAATATATATGGTGGTACCTTGTATAAAGGAATTAATTCGTTACAAATAAAATTCTGTTAAGCAAATTTTCTTTTATATAAATTTCCCATAGGAATGCATTGAAAATGGAGTAATCCCTAATCACGACCATTTTCATGTTGTACGGATTCGCCCCATAGGCAATTCTGTTAAGCAAATTTCCCCTACCTCTGGAATGTTTTATGGTGTACAGATTATATGTTATACAAACCGTTTGTTATACAAGGGTCCACTGTAATTGTTAAACAGCCAGTGTAAAGGAGCAAATATTTTTTATACTGAGTTGCATTTTCCAGTGCTTTGGGTTCAGTTTCACCATTGTGGCACCTCTGTCAATCTGGGAGTCAGGTCCCATTGGTAAGACATCTTTGCAGTCACAGTCTGTCCTTAAATGGTGCATGATATCAACAGCACAATGCCAGATCCGACAGGCACTGTGGCCTGGTACTAAAAAGGTAAATGAGATGTCACCATGGCTGGAATTCCTGACCATCATTTGAAGCTCAAAAATCATGTGGTGACTGGAGCATCACAGATTGTAAGTTCTGATTTGAGCAGAGTTTTTTTTTTAAAATATTTTCCATACATAAATGGATAACTAAGGGGAACAGGTAATGGCTAGGGTAGGGGTTCTAAAGATAAAAAAGGGGAGAGCACTAGGGACATGTTTACAATATTCCATTATTTTGACTATAACAGCTACATATCTATTATACTATTGGAACAATTTAGTTACAAACTTCTTCTTCATAAAAATTGCAGAGTGGTTTTCAGCTGTCTCTTGCCTTCTGTAACTCTTCATCTTTCAACCATTCTGACAACAGATCCATCTCTGCTGTTTCAAAGAGTTTTTCCGAGAGTGATTATTGATTTGGTATTTCTGCAGACTTCCAATATTTGGCAAATGACATTCTTGCTATTTGGGCAGCGTTTTTTAAGGTCCTGTCACATATCCCCCCAATTGGTACCCGTTGGGTTGGGCAGCAACACACATGCCTTCATACGCACTGTCATTCTGGGATGGTGATTTACCCGAGGGCCGGAAAAGTATCAAGTACAAACTGGAATGACAACAGTGTTGCCATCGTTTTTAAAATGTGCATATAACGTAGTTGGTTTATTTTGTTAAATAAACCACGGTGCTGTTGACGTCATCGTACAAAGGGTCTGCTGAGGCCGGGGTGGGGTGGGGAGTGATATTCCACTTGGCATCCTCCTCCTGTCCGAAAAGTCAACAACCCTCATAGACCAATCAGCTGTCATTTAAGTGCTTCCTCTGCCCATCTTCAGATGATCAGGGGAAGTGATTATATTCTTGACATCACTCCCCCCCTCCCTCTGTCGTTGGCAGTCCATATTTCCCCTTCACCCTCCCTGCTTCCCCTCCCTCATTCTCCCCTGACTTTCTCTCTCTGCACCCGTGGAATCAGGCGGTCTAATGATGGATTCTCTTTCATGTTTGTCATGCAGAGAAGCTGACAGATTTTTTTCACTTGCCAGACATAAGAGTCTGCATTATATTTCAAGCAAATGTGGATTTAATTATTCAAAAACCATGTCCTGCAAATGGGATAAGAAAATTACAACCTTTCCTTGTATGATTATTTTGGGTTGTTACTATCCAGTCTGAAATGAAATGATAAGACATTTGTAACTGACAGTAGACAGCACTTCAAAAGCTGCCTAGTGCTGTCAACATGTTTTGAGCCGTCCGCTTGTAAATCCATCTGCTTAATAGTGAAAACAGACAAGCACCCTTTTCCTGTATGATGGGAATGGTGCGAGCAGAGCTTGAACATGTGCTTTCCTTGGCTTGAAAATTGTTGTGGTGCAATAGTGTCAATGCGTGTCCATACAATTTCTCTCATGCTATAAATGTTATCATCAATATTACCGTTCTTACCGTTCATGTGGTACAAAAATCTTCAGAGATTTATTGCACTCTAAAACATTAGGCCACAGAAGAAGAATCCAAACCATTTCCATCATGAACATAAATCCCAATAGATCTCTCATTACGCTTGTTGTGACGTGGGTTTAGTGATTTCAGCAAGTGATTCAGCTCTTTGACATAGCAGGCTGGAGACAGCTTCTTGTGTAACAGCTCTTTATTCAGGGAGAGAACAAGAATGGGGACTGGGGAGAGGGAGCTACATTTACAGGAGCGAGGACTGGCTAGGAAAAGATACATTTTGGAGGGAACAATTACAACCAATCACACAGCTGCCTTTGACAGAAACCAATAGGATTGAGGATCCAAATGCAGCAACTTGAATAAACCAATAGGCCTGTTCCCTTTGGAACAGGAAGGCAGTTACTTCAATATAAGCAAGTACAGATAATAGGAATACAGCTCAATACACAACAACGCTTGCATCATGCCAGCTATCTTAACATAAGTGCAGGTGGGTCGGAATGAGCCCTACTCTTAGATTTATATTGTGTTGGACTGGATACTTCCGTTCTCCATCATGGTCCTGACTGAGAACTATGACTACCCAAAAGGTATTCCATGCACGATGCAATTATTTGTGTTTAGTTTTCCATTTGTGCAGAAATGGAATGTGAAAACATTCAAAGTCTTTAAACAAAGCTTGTGGTTTCCTAGAAGCCATTTTCTTTTATTAAATCACATTTCTGTAATTTGATAGATGGCACAGGTCTCCAGATTAGTACAGCCATTACAGCTTGTCATTTAAAAAACGGAATTTTATCAAGCAGACTTTTATGCAACAGCATGGAGGTGCAGGGCACAAAGTAGCCACACAAATAATAAAAAATATTGTGTTGTTATTACTGGAGACACATTCTTAGTGGTCATTCCTGATGATCATGTGAGACTAACGATATCCCCAAGGGTCTATAGCAGGCATGTCCAAACTTTGGCTCTCCTGATGTTGTGGACCACAACTCCCAGAATTCTAAGCTTAGATTGCCAATGACAAAGGACTGTGGGAGTTGTGGTCCAATACATCTGGAGGGCCAAAGTTTGGACATGCCTGGTCTATAGGCACCAATTTTCAGATTCATGTGTACTCAATACTCAATTAGACTGAGTTACAGAACGGTACAGAGTATTCAGACAGTACATTAGGTACTTTTGCGATCTCTAAAAGCTGCGCAAGGTCAACAGATAAACCTTCCTATATTCTTTGCATCCCTGAACTCAGCAGCCTTGAAGTCTTAAAAACATAGGACTTGGCCTGAGACCAAACAGGAGTGGCTGAGCAGAGGTTTGCAACCTATCAGTACAGCCCTGTTTAAACTTGCCTTCTTTGGAGTTTTGTTCAGTGGGCACTTCTGTCGAGTGCCAGTTATTTGTGTGGAAGGGTCTGCTTTGTACTGTAGCTGGTCTTTCCCCCTTTCTCTTGTCTGGTTCAAACATGCATATACTGTACATCCCTTTGTTCTGTGGCTCTCATCCTTTGAATGGATTCCATTTGAAACATACCATTTGCCGTGGCACTGAATTATATGAATATTTTCCATAACAATAGGTCCACCACGAGTGTTAGGCACATCCAGAGTGAAGCATTCAGATTTAAAAAATGTGCCCCTGCAAACCAGCTTATGCTTTTTAAAATCCTAAATTTCACTCGAGAGCTTTTCCCTTCAATATATTTATTTATTATTGTATTGTTATCCCAACTTAAAAAAAACAGCACTCAAGCTAGCAAACAGACAGCTAACAACAACTGAAACAACAAACAGCGCACAATAATCACAATAAATCTTTATCAAATCAGTTCCAGCCATCAAATCAGTTCCAGTTTATGATAACCCAAAGAATGAAGGGTTTTCAAGAAATCATTTCATTAGCAGCCCCAGCCTTGGCATTTAAGGGCCCTGGCTTCCATATCATGTTAGCTCCGCCTCTGGTCATAATGTCGCAGCACCTCCTCTAACTCCGTGTTTAAAGTGAGATGCACCAGCTTCATGATGTAGCTTCCATATCTTTGCCAAGTAATGCAGAGCATTGTAGTATATATGATATCCATGGCTCTCTCTGGTCTCTAGCAACACATCCTGACACTTGAGTATCATTTCTAGTTGCTTCATGCCTGCTTTCCCAAACCTCAGGCTTCTCTGAATCTTTTAGCTTGGGTGGATGATTGAACTAAGGCAGGGATGGTGAACCATTTAGCGACCGAGTGCCCAAACTGCTATTCAAAACTCACTAATTTGCGAAGTGCCAATACAGCCATTTAACCTGAATATGGGTTGCTGTACGGGTGCCCACAGAAAAGGCTCCGAGTGCCACCTTTGGCACCCGTGCCATAGGTTCGCCAACATTGAACTAAGGGATAGACAATCTTTTTTAAAAGTGCCTTCATTGCCGTCATTGTTATGTGTAACTCTTCTCTGGTCATTATTTCTGTATTCTTAATGTTCTGCTTCAAACTCACTTGTGCGCATTCTCCGTTAACGTTCATCAGTAACATTCAAAACGTGTGTTTTTTCTATTGGCAGTCTGCTCTCATCTGCATATTCGTGATATTTCTTCCACAGTTTTTTTTTTACTCCTCTTTCATCTGCACCTAACCCAGCTTTCTGTATGATGCAATCTGCACATAAATGAACACATGGAGAGATCAAAAACACTGCTGTTTGATACCTTTTGTAATTGGACACCGTTCTGTTTCTCCACATTTTGTCTGAAAAGTAGCCTTCTGTTCAATGTATAGGTTACTTTCTCATCAAGTCTATCAAATATTTTGGTACACACATTTTTTTACAACAATTCATAGCTTTTACTCATCTATACAGTCAAAGTGTTTACTGTAAGGTATAAAGCACAAACTGGTTTTCTTCTGAAATTGACTGGTATATTCCAGTAGTCCAGCGAATGTCTTTGTTCTAAAATCATGGGCATTGCCTCGCTGACAATCCTATAGTTGCAGTCCCCCCATTTCGGGGGGTTAGATTCTGTGCTTTCATTTCACTTTCTAAAATATTTGGGGTGATGATATTATCAAATAATCCTTCATAGTAATTGGTGTCATTCTTTAGTACATTGGGTTCATCTTTTTTTAAAAAAAATCCTGATAGGATAGAATATTCCCTGGTGTGTCTTGCACCATTCCTAATCTTCTTTGAATTTTCCCTTTCATTTCTTTGATCCTGTGAATCAGATTTATTATTTTTCTCTCTCTTTGCCTTCTGACTATTTGCAATTATTATTACAATTGTTATCTTTATCTCCATGTGCTGAACACGTTTGCATTTAGGCATCTGACCCTTTTATTTTGGCTTATGAGAAGTTTGCGAGGCACTTTTAAAATAAAATAAAAGACTGAATCCAGTGTTCATCTCAACTAGAGTAAACCCATTGAAACCAATGGAATATTCATGATGTTTGACTAACAAGTCCTATTTATCCCAGTGGGCTTATTTTGGTTAGGGATCACAATGAGGCTTTACTTTCAGAAACATATTACTAAAGGAAAAGTCACCAAAATAGCTTGCAGAGTTGGATTGGCAAAATGGGGAAGAACCACCCACTTATTTTTTTTTTGTTTTATTTTTTGTTCCATTATGTTAAAGTTGAGTCATGGCAACTCAACATCTTTTCTTGAGAGATTGAAACATTTCCAACACTGATGAAGCTGCTTGGATGAGCAGTGAAACATTTCAATCTCTCAATAAAAGAAGTCAATTTGCCATGACTCAACTTCCAGATAAACTCACCTGGAGGGATGACTGGGAATTTTCACAGACATGTTCCATTTTTTTCATCAACTGAGGCAGTGTTCACCTCTAATCAGGAGGTACAAAAATAAAATAAAATAAAATAAAACTTATGAAGCATTGTTTAGTCATCACTCTTTGCTAACAAAGAAATCTATTTTTATGGGGGCAAGTGGGTATTAGACTGGCAATCAAATGAAATGACCCAATAATTGTTCTATTCCGTGGTTCTTGTGCCTGAAAATGTTAGGGACATGTTATGGTGTGTTTGGTGAGTTTGAATGGTTGGTCTACCTTTAAGAAGGATAAAATGTAATTCCTTTCATGTCTAAGTTCACTAGTGCCATCTGAGTGTTATGGAGTTGATATAGGACTGTAGCCTTAGTACCCCTCCCGCCCCCCAGCATCAGATACTTAATCACAGCATTAGAGAAGTGTATTATGATATGGTAGAACAACTGTATCTCATTTGATTTCCTTAATGTGGATAGAATCTAATACAGGCCCTGGAGTTAATTTTGGAAATGAATCTGAGTTTTGTTTCCCATAGTGTAATGTACTACAAACTGAACCTATTGTTCTTCCTTCATGGCCATTATTATTCTGACTGAATTTTGTGTACAGGGGCTCTGTGGTAACTGCAAAAAACGTGCAGCACCCACAGAAACATTGTGTACTCATCATCATGCCACCACTGCCGCTGTGCCCAGATCCCAGAAGACAAATGGCTCCTGCCAGAAACTGAATGAGCATCTGATTTTGACTGGGACATTTTTGATTAAGCCTCATATTTACTGCAGTCGCAATTTGTTACTCAGGAAACCTTTCCTGTTACAAAATAAACACACAGCGCAGGCCACAAATATATGGGTTTGTTCTGTACCATAAGCATCTATTAAAGGTTGCACTTTAGTAGAATCACGTGAACCTTTTGAAGCTGATAAAGCAGAATATTGCATTAAGACCATTATCAGAAATGTGTTCTCCTTAGTAACTGAGCTGTTCAAACAAATAAATATCTGGTGAGACATTATGGACACAGAATGACTAAGGCTGATACTACCCCATATACACTTATCTTTTTTAAAAAAACACCCCAAACTCTGATTTAACATAATGGACGTTTCTTCTGAGTAAGCCCATAGAAATATTTTAAAATATGCTGAATGAATTACACATGCGTCTTCCAAGGATTACTGACTCCCTGTTCTATATCCTAATTTATACTGCTGAGATAAAGAAAGTTTGAAGTAACTAGAAGTTGATTTGGTGTCTTAAGGTTTTTTTTTTAAGATACATCTCCATTCACTTGTGGCAGTCAAAAAAACCCACTGAGCTAATAAACTGGTTCATATGAAATGTGCTTTGTGTTGCAACAAACAACTCTGTTTTATCCTTCAACAAACAGCTCTGCTATTTCTCTCTTCCAGTTCACCCTCTTATGTTTCTATAACCTCTTCCAATTCTCTTGAAGAGTGCGCCTGTGTGCCTCTCCTTTCTCTCTTCACCCCATGTGCTTGCTTTCGCTCTTCTCATTATAGTCTCCCTGCCTCCAAAATTACCGCTCTCTCTTTTGGAAGATTCTTCTTGCTGCATTTAGACATCCCATTACAAGGAGAAACAACGACGACGACAACAACAAATAACATTCTCCCATTACCAGGCTGTTTCCTTTCTCTCATTTATCTCTGGACTCCAGGACTTGGCAGCTTTCTTCCCACTACGTCAACATCATCCTTCCCACTCCTCTTTCCATTCCCTCCAGCCTGGTTTTGGCTGACTTGATTTGGGTGAAATTGCCCTTGCTAGAGGTTGTTCCAAGGGTGGGAAACCCATTTAAAACCTGAGTGCTGCCGTGGGTTGATGGTTAGATCTCTGAAACAAGCTCAGTACAGCCGTGGCTTGTCCACAGATTCCCCTCATGGGTTCAGGCCTCTGACAAAAACATATTAATGTTTAACGGTGGAGAAGGTTTCCTGCATGTTGAATTCTCTTGCAGGTGGGGTATGGTGTGCTTGGTAAAATGAGCATAATGTGATGCTTGATAGTGCAGAACTGAGAGAGACGGAAGAGAGAACGAAACCATATGCTTCTTCATATACTGGAGAAGCTCATTTAAAACTTCCTTTATTTTTTAAATAAGCACATGAAGTGCAGGGTTGAACGTTCCACCCAGCAAGTTTTCCTTTAAAGCCAGGGACAAGGAGTAATTAAACATGAATCCCCCACCATTAGCATCAATGGAGGTTTAATATTTAATTTTTAAAGACTGCTTCATGGTATGGGGTTGGTTCATTTCTTTACTTTATTTTATTTATATCCCACATACTGTATTTGGAATCACAGAGAGACAAGGCAGCTCAGAACAGGTTTAAAAACAACTACAAAACATACATTAAATAAGTTATATTAAAACACCGTGAAGTTAACCTTTTAAAAATGTTTTTGGAAACTTTTTGAGTTGCATGCAATGAGGGCAGTCTGGTTTGGGGCTGCATGTGCTTACCTAAATGTACAGGCATACTGGCTGGTAGCTAGTAATTAGAGATTTATTTATTTATTTATTTATTTATTCATTCATTCATTAAATTTATATACCACTTCATCTAGCTACACGGATACTCTGGGCGGTTTACAAAGTTGAACAGATATCAAACCAACAAACAACACAACAGGTTAATTAGAGATAATTTCATTCTCTTCACATTTTGACAAGAGCAGGTTCAGGTTTCCTAAATCAATATAATATACCAAAACACAGTTATTCCTCAGTATTTCTTCCACTCAGAAAGAGTACTTGTGTTTCATTTCTCCAAACAGTTATCCACAATAGACAAGAAATGGGGAAATGCACAGATAACATTGTGTCAAAGGAAATAAAATGAATGCATTAGTCAAATACTCAGCATGTGAACTTGTATATGAAAATCAGAAAAAAATGTGCACAGTTACTAAGTTGCAAGCCAGTGAAGAAATGGGGCAGAATGTATCAAAGAGAAGAGATGACATGAAACCAAGCAAGCTTTAAAGTTATTGTGAGTTTTTTTTTGGGGGGGGGTGGCTGTTTGGCTGTGTGGCTGTGTTTTGGAAGTTTTTCTTCCTGACATTTCACCAGACGCTGTGGCTGGCATCTTCAGAGGGCAAGGAGCTCAGGGAACTAGGAGTTCTCTCTGTGCCCTGGGGTCTAGAGTGAGTGAGACTGTAGGTTTTTTTATTAAAGTTGTGGGAAAGAGGAAACTTGTCCTATGCAGGAGAATAGGTGTTAGTCATTGTATTGTGATGAAGGGATTAAGAAGTTCCACTGCAATTAGTGGTGGCAGCGATCCTTCTCTGTGGTTGATGGATGGTGTCAGTTGTTCTGTTGTGTGAACTGATCATTGTTGCTTCTGGCTGGGTGGGAATTATTGAGCTTTGACCCTTTGCAGACTGTAGTTTCAGTACTGAAACCCAGGCTTTGTTGATTTTAGACCTTCTTCTTTCTTCTAAACATGAAGTGTAGAAACAGATGGATGCGGTGAGTGATAATTTAAAGCAGTGGCTTGGACTGAAGCATGTGCTCAATTGCTTGAAAACCTGTTTACAAGCAGTAACTTCCCTCAGTTTTTCATAGCAATGTATTGTCAACCAAACATTTCTTTGATCTTCATGGAAATGTGCCTTGAGGTTGCTACACAAATGGAATTAATTCTGCACGGCCTAATATCAAGAGCACCATAGCTCCTCATGGGAAACAGGTAGAGAGGTGAGTGGGGGGTGGGGGGAAGGGTGTTGCTAGCAATAAAATGTTAAGTATATCTGCTTACTAGGTGGTGAGATAGAGTATTTGAGATGACGAACAATAAGTCACTTGCAAAAGGTTAAGCTGTATACGGGGAGGGGTTTGAAGCAAGGGGAAAAATGCAAAGCTGCTATTGTTATAGCAATGATAATAAATTGGGACTAGGGATGGGCACAAAACAGAATAATTGAGATTTGTTTCATTTTGTTTCACTCTCCCGTTATTCGTTTGGACTCGTTAGAAACATTTTTTTTAAAAAAATGTACAAAATGTACCCGCAGTGAACCAATTTGTTACTCTATAAAATTGGTTCCCTGGGATCCTAGAGGCACCAAATTTGGCTGGTACCTTCCTTGGACGCTCCCCTTTACGCCCTCCAAATTTGGAGAGATTTGGGGTTCAGGGGACCGAGCTATTCAACTTCAAACAGGGTGCCCCCAGAAAATATTTCTAATTTCAATGTTATGTGCTTGAAAATAGTGATCCCATGTAGCTAGCAGCGTGGAAATTACAGTGGAGCTTCCTCAAGCTCTCCCCTTGAAGCACCCCAAATCTGGAAAGTTTTGGGTTTTGAGTTTCAGAGAACAGAGTTATTAAGTTCCAAATGGGCGGCAGGTGTACTTAATTGAAGGAGTGTGGATCATTGCACTGAGGGGAAGCTGTAAATTAACCCTATAATTGGTAAAGCGCACCGGACACACTCCTTCCATTAAGCACCCCTGCACTTCTTTTGGAGCTTAATACTATCAGCCCCCAGAAACCTTAACTTTTCCAAATTTCAAAGGGTCCCCTAAAATTGCTTGGGGAAGCTAACCCTGCCATTCGAATGCCTGGGATCACTGATTTTCCATTGAATTTTTTTAAAATATAATTTTGTGTTTATTGTATAAATTTGTATTTATTGTTGGGGTGGGTTTTTTGGATTTGTGTTTTGTGGGGGGATTTGTGGTTGGGGTCTATTGGGAGGCAGTAGCTATATTATTGTTGTCATTGTTGATGTTGTTTTGATTTTATTGTCTTTACTCTTCCCTCCCATGAGTGCTATCCCCATGAGTGCTATCAGTGCTCTCCAGGGCCAGCAGTGGCCATTCTGGTGGTGTCGGGGCATGGGAGATACATGGGCTGTGGGCTGTGGGGTTATTCAGGCAAGAAGAACAAGGGTCAGGCAGTTGATGCCTGTTCCCCCTTCTGACCCCAGGGCCCTCTGTCATATAGCAGGGGTCCATTCTGTCTGTGTCTGCAATCTGTGAACACCAGGTCGGTTTGTAATAAGATCCTGGTCATCCACAACTTGATTATGGATGAGCAAGCTGACCTGGCTTGTTTTAACGAGACCTGGGTGGGCGAAAAGGGTGGGGGTTCCCTCGCCCAGCTTTGCCCTCCCGGGTTTCATTACCAGCATGCGAGCAGATTGGAGAGTCGGGGGGTGGGGGTGGCCGTAGTTTATGGGGAATCTTTTTACATCAGCAAAGCCGTGACATCGGTGCATCGTGGGTTGGAATGATGCACCTATTGGTGGAGCAGCGGGAGAGGTTTGGGATTGTGCTGGTGTACTGTGCTCCCTGCAACCCAGCATTGTCCCTTCCAGAGCTCTCCGAGTTCATCTCGGTGGCTCTGTTGAGGTCCCCCCACCTTTTGCCGGTGGGTGACTTCAATGTGCATGCTGGGACTGAACTTTCAGGAGTGGCTCTGGATTTCATAGAGTCTATGGCATCCGTGAACCTTTCCCAAAATGTCATCTGTCCCACCGATAAGTCTGGGCATACCCTGGACTTGGTGTTTTCCTTTATGTCTGCAGGTTATAATCTGAGGGTTGGGAACCTTGGCTGCCAACCCGTGTCATGGTCAAATCACAAGTCGCTGACTTTCTCCCTAGCCATGGCCACCTCTCCTCATGGGGAGCTGTAGGCTCCTGGACCCAGCTCAGTTCTTGAAGGCCTTCGGGGGCTTTCCGGATGGTATGGCCAATGATCCTCTCGATGCCTTGGTGGACAGATGGTACTGTATGGTGATGCCACCAGGGCTGTGGACCGGATCACCCACAAGTGCCTTATCCGACGCCGAGCCCGCTCTTCGACATGGTTTATGTTGGAGTTGCGTGCGATGAAGAAAGAAAGGAGGAGGCTTGAGAGCAGATGGAGGTCAAAAAGGACAGAAAGTAATAGGGTGTGGTTAAAATGCTGACCAGGCACCATGTCAGGGTGATCAGGGAGGCTTAAAGGTCTCATTCCTCTCTGAGAATTGGGGAGGCCTTGAACAGTCAGGCGGAGTGTATTCCCCAGAGATCCACTTCATCCCACCCCACCAGAGCTTCGCTGGCCTTTTTGCTTTGGGTGGCCACGCCGAGGGAGGCCTGAAGGTTTCCTACCTGCAACCGGGTCTTCTCGGTGGTTGGCTCGGCACAGTGGAACAAACTGCCCACAGAGATCAGGCTGGTGGAGTCCCTGCTGGCTTTTAGGAGAGCTTTAAGGACCTGGCTCTTCAGAGAAAGATTTGGAGATCATTGATTTTACATTTTTTTAAAAAAATCTCACTCCTTGTGCTGGTGGGATGGATGCCCACTGCAACAGAAGGAGGGAGATTTTAAAAAGATGAACGCACCAAAGACATTCATTTTAAACTCAGCCCAAAATACTGAGGCAAACTCTTGCCACTGAAAGGAACTGGTCAGATGCCTCTACCAATTTATTTATTTATTTATTTATTTATTTATTTATTTATTTATTTATTTATTAAACCTTTATACCGCACCATTTCCCAGAGGGACTCTGGGCAGTTTACAGATTAAAAAGCATCAGATAAAACAGTAATAAAAACAATAGCGGGAGGACAACAATGAGGGCAGTAGAAGGAAAGCCCTCATAAAGAAGCAACAGGCACACAAAAAAATTAAATAGAAATAAGGTCACCATAAGCCTCCTTAAAAAGCATAGTTTTTAAAGCCTTTACCAAGGTTTGGAGTCACTATTTAGCAGATCTGGGACTGTAATAAATTAGAACAGGTGAGCCTCTCTTGGTTTTGGATTTCATCAGGAGCATTTCACACAATCTGACCATTGCTTCAAGAGGAATCTCGGAGGACTAATGTGTCAGCAGCCTGGAGTTGTGAATACTTGTAATCTTGGCAGTCTGTGGCCCTTCTTCAGGGAGAGACAAGGGTGTATATGGAGAAAGTTATTATGAGCTGTATATATAAAATAAGCCTGTCATCTGATCTTGTTGGGTATGTTCTATACTTGCTAAATAACGCCTCCTTTCCCTCAGACAGCTTGCTTTGCTCGTGCATCAATTTGAACATGTATATTTATTAGGAAAAAATATTTAAAAACCAAAATGAATCCCCCCCCAACTTAATCTGCAAAATTCAGATTTCTAAAGTGGTCCTGCTACTTAGTAGGCTGATATTATCAATGACCCTAAGTACACGAGATACAAGACATGACAGAAAATCATCCAGGCTGTGTTTATGGAATGAGTCAGGGAGCTTATTTTAATTTGCTTCCAAATAAACATATTTAGGCTCAAACAGACATACCAGCCACTGTTGCTTTACTTCGGTCATAATCAATATTCTGGTTTTAGCATTCGGTTTGGATGCACGTTGCCTGTCCAGTTGCACGCGAGAGGAGGTAGCCTGGTAGTGTAAAGCAATCAGCCAGTTCGTTGACTGTCCCCACCTCGGCTGCTGATCTATTTTGGTGGAGGGACTATCATGTGTCTCCATGGATTTCACAGCCTGTTTGGATATCCGGGATGTCCCCGGAGGAAGCACCCACCTGTGCCAGCATTCTGTCCTCAGGTTAAGAGTTCCATCAGTGATGATGATGAGCAAAGGGCATCGTGTGCGTATGTGGAACGTTGTCCTTGAATATCAGACCCACAAAACATCATCTAATTTACATGGTTGAACAGTGTCGCCTGGGATGACATCGGTCTTCCTTTGTCTGTTGAAAGCACCATAGCATCACTTTTTTAAAAACAACAACAACAACAACAACAACAACAGCAGCAGCAACTTTGCAGCATGCCGGAAGCAAGGGGGCCCAAGCTTTCTCCTCCACCACAGCTGGGGGTTGGGGAGGCAAATGCTAGTTATCTATTTAAAGATCCACCATGCAAGCCTTGGAGACATAAATATCAACATATCTGTGCTGACGGACTAAGTTGCTGCCTGTGCTTCGGTTGTAACTGTTCTCTCATTTTTGCCTTCAGGGGGTT
The DNA here is from genome assembly GCA_023846285.1 of Phrynocephalus versicolor. Classification (NCBI taxonomy): domain Eukaryota; kingdom Metazoa; phylum Chordata; class Lepidosauria; order Squamata; family Agamidae; genus Phrynocephalus; species Phrynocephalus versicolor. The sequence continues at coordinate 17,680,481 of JAHTLZ010003542.1, read as the reverse complement.
ATATTAAATGTTCTTTGTGTGAAGCGCACAGGGTTGTTCTGTTGACGTCTCTGCCAGTGCCATAACTGCCTGGTAAAGCAGAGTAGACCTTATCAGTGCCTTCATCCAGACAACATTTTTAACAGAAAAATAGAATGGTTACAAAAGTTTTCACCTGTGAAATGTTGGAGAAGGGGGGGGGGTCTTCACTTCTCATTCATTAATCTTCCACCATCTCAGTCTGTCTTCCCTAAATTCTAGGTGCACAATAAAGCTAGGAATTATGAAATTCTCCTGCTTCATTTTACACTTAGCAGATATGCAGCAGTGCATATACAGGAGGACCCCGGTATCCGCTGGGGATTGGTTCCATGCCTTTCTGTGGATAACAAAAACCATGGATAAGAAAGACCACTGCCCCCCCCCCAAAAAAAAACCCTGCTGTTTTGCGACAGTAGCTTGCTTTACAGCTGCTGTTTGTGACAGTAGCTTGCTTTATGGTTGCTGAATTATTTATTTAAGTTTTTCCTTTGCCAATCATGGATAACTGAATCAGTGGTTAATGACTCAGTGGATACGGGGGTCCGACTTTATTCTACATAAAGTACCATTGATCTTCATGCAGGCGTTGAGTACTTTTGGCACTGAATTTGAGTTTGCACTACAACTTTTGAGAGAGAAATCCAAGAGCCGCAGGTTTCAGTTCTATTCTTGATACAATATTTTTCACATTATGCCTTTCTGCCAGGAAGAATAACCTCATTTCAGAGCTGATCTTTAGAGCAGAAATTGGGATTGAGAAAGGTTGAATGATGAATATGTTCGTTTCATCCACGCACTGCTGAATTGCTAGCAATTTGTGTAGTTAAGGTAATCTCTTAAAGCTTGTTGGGGGGGAACAGCAGGAATTTGCTTTTTGTACCCTGTGTGTCTACATCCCAATTTAAGCATCACGCAGCACATCCGATTTGTGCCGCCAGCAGGGAAGTGAAGCACAGCAGTCTTATCAAGATGAGAAGAATAAAAAGAGGAGGCCAAATTGGAATTAAACCTGATCACTGGAACTGAACATATTTAAACTTGTGAAAAGTATTAGTTGTCTGATAAATAGGTAGTTGACACTTTTGTTTGATTTTTCAAAACATGGAGTTCTTAGAGGTTTGAATCTCCCAAATCCCACATCCGTGTTTTGTATTTCTCCCATTGTTTTACAGCAATTCAAAACAGGTCAATCCTGATTTAAATAGGGGTTGTTTGTTTTAGCAGTGAGGTCAACTCAGCTAAGCTTGTCCAGTGTTCCTACAGTGCTACCAAATTGCCTCCATTCATTTTTTGGACACCATTGTCACAGGCATGTCCTGGGAACCTCTTGTATTCTTTCATTGTCTTTTACTAATTGCTTCTTTTTCAGTTTCTACACTTTTGTCTTTTTGCCTTTTTAAAACGTTCATCCATTCTTCTGACACTCCCCTCTGTTTAGTGCACCTTTCTGTGGCTCTTTGCTGTTCTTTTATATGTTGTTGTTACCTTAAGCATAGGACTCAATGGAAACAATCTTAATTCTAGTGGACTGTGTATTATTTCTCATTCTGTAAGCCGCCTTGGGTCCTTTTTCCAAGGAGAAGGGGGGGAGGTAAAAATACTCTAAAATAAATAAATAAAAATAGATAAATACTGTAGCCTGCAAACAAGTTTTTTTTTATTTTTTATACAATGGTCTTTGGTGTTAAGCACTTTCTCCATCTGTTTATCCAAAAGAAAGAAGCTCCTGCTGCATCTAAGTCTTAGGTAGCATGTACAAATTGTTCTTCAAATTAGGGAAATGCAATATTCATTTTCCATGCACCAAAAGATAAGTTCAAAGATGCGGAGTAGAGATGGTGCATGTATTAATTCCTGTAGCTTCCTGTGAAGTTCTTTGTGTGGCACTATAGCTGCCACGTGTCCCCTCTTCCCAGTTCCTGGCTGGCTGAACCACTCATGTTCTGTCATGGACTGATGGGGTCCTTCTTCTCCAGCAGTGCTATAGTCCGGGCTGGAGCTTGGGCTGTCCGTCACTGACTCCTCCAGCAGCCAACCACCCAATGACTGCTCAGGGAAAATCTCCAACCCACCTCCTCGTATGAATACCACATTTCCCCCAAAATAAGACACTGTTTTATTTTTATTTTTTTCTCAAGAAGACACACTAGGGCTTATTTTCAGAGGATGTCTTTTTTATTAAGTATAATTCAACAATCTACATTTATTCAAATACAGTTAAATCATCTTCTGGAACATTGTCATAACTTTAAAAAAAATTGCAAAAATCACTAAACTTGGGGTACCTACAGACTGTTGTTGGTCGGTGGGGCTGGCGCTAGTGGTGCGTGAACTCCTTTCCCATAGCCGTTTGCCCATGTGCAATAGGATGCCAGCCACCGCATTTACCACCCGCGCACCCGGGCATGCGCAAACAGCTAGGAGAAAGGAGTGATGTGGTTGCCACCCGCGCACCCGTGCAAGTGCGAATGGCTCGGAGAAAGGAGCTGTGGCAGATAAAAGGTATTCCAGTCTTCCTTACCGCTCCGCGCCAAAATGCATGGCGTGCCTATGCCACGTATCTGCATAGTCACGCCCATCACTAGGTCTTATTATCGGGGTAGGGCTTATATTTAACAAATGCATAGAAATCCTGCTAGGGCTTATTTTGGGGGGAGGTCTTATTTTAGGGGAAACACAGTACAGTGACCCCCCCACCTATTGTGGGGGCTAGGGGTCTGACCCGACCCGCGATAATTGAAAATCTGTGATATGCAGATGCAGGCCAGATCAGGCCTGGGAGCCCTAGCTGGGGGCCCTTGTACTTACCCCCAGCCTGGCACTGCTCCAAACGGACTTGTGAGGGCCTTCCCACGTCTTCTGAAGGCCCCAAAAGGGCCTCCCTGCACAGCGTAAGTAATTTCAGGGTCGCCAAAAATCATTTCTGAGGCCTCCAACAGGCCTAGAAAGGCCGTCAGAGGCCTCAGAAATGATTTTCTGCGAACCGGAAGTGACTTCTGGTTCACAGGGATGCCATTTTTCCGGCCTCCAGAATGCCCTTGCAAGCCTGTTCAGGGCAGCGCCAGCGCAAGTACAGGAGGCCTGAAACAGGCCTTACCCCTTTACCCCAAGGGGCCTTTTTTCATATACTGCGATCCCGCGATATAGCAAGACCGCAGTATATGAACTGCGAACCACTGTTGTTGGATGCCAGAGGAGACAGAGAAGGGCAGCCCAAGCTCCTGACCAGACTTGAAGACCACTGGCCCAAGAAGACCCTGGCAGCACACGGCAAAAAGTGAGTGGGGCGGCCCATTTCTAATAAAGAGTATTTCTCGCAAATGTCATCTGCATTGTACTGGTTACTTTTGAAAGACAGAAAAGATCAGTCAAGGAATACTATACTCTCTCTTTCTTAATGTTTCTCCCCTTCTTTCCCCCCTCCCCATTTTAGCACACCATTTTATTGTGGTCAATGCATGCCATGAAGCCACCTATGGGCAACTCATTCAGGAATTTTGCCACAGCAAGTTTAAGTCTGACATGGAAACGCTCAGAAAGACTCTCTGGTGTGACTGGGAGAAGACTCTGGGGTGAGTGGAAAAGAGTAAACATTATTTTATCCAATGGAATTAGCTGTGTTATGGAAATGGTACGCTCAGTTCCTGAAACTTCAGGGCACCTTGCAGTCCGTAGCACACTGGCACCAACCTGAGGAAGCCTCTTCTGGCATTTGGTGTGCATTGGTGGTAAGTGCTAGAGAGAGCTGTATTCAGCCTTGCTTTGGATGGTCATATGGAACAAGACTCCCTCCATCTTTACTTCATGTTGCATCGTATTCAAATTCTTTTTTTGAGCTTCCAAATGAGCATGCCATTTCAGCACAGCCTATGACTGATCAGAGTCAATGTCATACAGGAAGAGAGATTCAAAAGGCTACTTTTTAATGCTCATAGATAAACATAGTGCACTAATTGTGGTGCATTTTATTGCAGTCGGCCTCCACCGATGAAAAAGGTAACACCACACCACGTGTGTGTGTGGTGGTGGGGCTTTAGTAGATCCCAATCATCTTCCTATTAGTATCAATAAATGTTTCCATGTTAATAGATTGCACCTGACATTTAATACATGCTGTACTTTGAGAAACAAAGGTTTATTGAAATAGAAAGTTGTAGCCGTGTGGCCATTGCAAAATACAAATGCAAGACTCAGCTATAAGCGACACCTTTATAGGCCGCTAATTAAAAAATAAAGGATTGGGGGCGTGCATGCATGACTTATGCCCCTGTGTTTGAAGGTCTGGGGTGTGAAACCTAATCCTAGGCTTCAGATGCAACTTTACAACAGCCCTTGTGCTTCTGCTTCATCTAATGTAGACGTGCCTGGTGAAAACCATCTTACCAAGAGCTTTACATGTAAGATTAACCTCCTGGCAAGCTTTGGACTTTTGGTACTTGCCTTGAAGAAGCTGAATTGTCCCACGAAAGCTTGCAATGATTTTTTTGATTTTTAATTGGTGGTCTATAAAGGTATCAGCTGTAGCTGAGTCCTTCAAAGAGAAAGATCCATAACTGTGATTTTCTTCTCTTTCTTTTTTTCATCTGTGTTTGATTGATGCGTTCATTTCATGCTGCTTGCAGATTAGTGTCTCATGGAATCAGCAGCGTAGCCCCTCAGAAACCAACTGCTGTACCTTTGTAGAGCACCATTGAGCCTCCATTTTGAGGCTACATGTAACAGATAGTCAGATGGAATATTTAACTGAAAATTTGTGACTAAAGAAGCCAGTTTTGAAGAGATACAGATAGTCCTAAGTTGTAACTTGGTGAAGTTGTAACTAGGTGGGGCTTCCCAAGCTGTATATTAATAAATTCCATCTCTGTCCTCTCTGGATAGTTTTAACTTAAAGTTGTGCATGGCAAAAATTCTTTGGACAGATGAACATCATTTAAAAACAAATAACACAGCCAATGCTTGACAGTTCCGTAAGTCACAGTGATAGTGCTTGTCCACTACACTTGCCTAAAGACAACTTCTCCAGGCAGGCAGCTGCCTTAGAACTGCTATGAACCCAGCATTCGACATTTCCTCTGAAACATCATGACTGCAATGGCATTCACTGCAGTGACCACACAGAGTGAGCATCCTCCTGATGTTGGCTAGCTTGGTTGCTTGGACCAAAATGAAGACCGTTGCTGACTATTGTGAGGTGGAGTGAGGGCCTCAGTACTCCCACAGGCTTAGTCATGCAGTAGTAGTAGGCCCTAGGTTCAAATCTCCGAAGGACCTCTGATGGAAAACTTGGAAGTAACAGCCGTTCTGGGGATTGTAGTTTGGGAAAAGGACATCTTGAGCTCTTTCCAATTCTTTCCAATTTCTATTTGGCTGCCGGGCTTTGAGGTGGTTGTTTCCTTGTTCCCCAGACACAATGTTAAGCAATACACAATCAAACTTAGGATCCAACTCAAAAATAATGTAATCAGACTCCTAAAAATAAGCCTGGCATTGATTTGGAGCTTGTGGCCGGATGGTGAAACAACCCTAACACAATTGGGCCAGTTTCAGTGTAACTCTGTTTCCTTCAGTGACGGAATATGAAAGAGGATGTGTCTGATCCTGCAGAGATCCTGATGGGTGTGGTTTTATTTTCCAGTACAGGCAGTCTGATAAAGAGTCCTTCCTTCTGTGATTGCAGATACTGTATAAATTGGCACCTCTGTGGCTGACTGTCATGTGTAGGCCCGCAGGCAAGCAGGCAGAATTGTGTCTGCACGTTCAATCTTGCCACGAAAGAAGATGGTTCTGTTTCACGTTTCATTGTGAAGTCGTGCTCACATTGTGAAGTCGTCCTGAGGACAAGATTTGGAAGTCTTGTCAGAATTTTTAGGAAACGGTTCATTCCAGGCCTGTTGTGGGCGGAAAGGTAGAACAAAACGATAGTCCTATATGGCCCTTCACTCTTGTGCGTTGAGTGGGTTGTTTGACCGCAGAAACTTGTTCTAACATGCAAGTGAAACAGAGATGACATCTCAAACTGTGAGACCTGAGGGCAGAGATTGTGTATCCGGTGTCTGGTCTCATAAGTGCAGCACTGAAGTGTGAAATGCACAGCGATAGGCCTTTCTTTGTATCATGGCTGATTATAACTTGTTCTGCCGAAGGGAAGGATGTATGGTTTTGTAAATTTTTTGTGTCTTTTCTTTTCTTTGTTATGGCATTTTCAACTTCACTGAGCATGAAATCCAAGCAAACATAAATGGTTGGAATCTAATATGATTCTTTTAATTGTTAACAATTTTGCATCCTACCCTTCTCCCAGTGAGTAAAACACTGCTTCAGTGTTTTATAGGTATTTATGAGCTGTGTTTCCCATACTTTTAGTTAAGGCTCTGAAGTGCAGGATCATTGGAAATCGGTTTTTCTGTCAGCAGCAGCATGGACAGACAACCGGTCCCTGTGCAACAGCCTCTGTGTGATACATTCTTGGTGTAGTCTTCCTCATTGATTGCTTGAGTAGCATCGAAGAGTTCAAGGGGTGCAAAGGGACTGGTGATCTCGTTGGCTTTTCCGTACTCATCAGCCCCAGGGAAACCTGTTGGATTAACAATTCATCATGAAGAACCACTTTAGTCAAAATTAACCACTGCTTGCAATGGCAAATCCTGCATGGATTTTGACTATTTGACTGTGACTGGTGAGGGATACCATCTTCTCCATTAGAAGAGTCCCCCCCCCAACTTGGCCCGCCATTGCTCATCCTTAATAATTTAGTTGTTTATGAAAGGCTCAGCTCCCCCCAAAACCACCCCTACAAACAAACAAGCAAGCAAGCAAACAAACAAACCACACTTGAGTCTGTCTTTTGATATGCAATCATTGGCTGTGACAACCTCATGAACAATTTTTATGAGAATTTAGCTGGAAGTGAGGCCTGCCTTGGACAGACTTGCCCACCCAGGGGTAGCTTTGTGCGGAGTGAATTTGGTTAGTGCTGCTGCAGCCCACATCTTTCTAACTTGGCATGCAGCTGTTTCAGCTGGACAAGGATAAAAATATCCTCCGGGTGCATAGGAACGTGTGTGCATCATCACATATCTTTTTGCTGTTGTAATTCAGCAAAGAATTGCAAATCTCTTGCGGCGGTTGTGCCTTTCTTCTCAATAACGATGAGGGAATAAGTAAACAAATCGCCTGTGACACATCATGCAAGCAGAGAACAGCAGCATACATGTCTGGTGGGACTGTCTCAATGGATAGATTCCGACTCACTGAGATTTACGTACACCCACTGAAATGGAGTTTTTCTGTGTGAAATCTCTGCCTCCATCCAGACTTGCAAGAGTCAACAAGAGCAGAGGCAGACAACTCAATTCTACTGATGATTGGCAATTTCCATTTCCCATCTCTCTTTTCTTTTGTTGTTCTCCTGGGACCCAGGTGCTGCTAGGCATCTAAAAGCAATGGCTTAGAGACAAAAAAAAAAAAAAAGTGCTCGGTTGAAGGGAAGTCATAACTCCACAAGCATCCCTTTGAGTACACAGACTTTGTGTTTACAACCACTTACAACTTTGTGTTTATATCTCCCTTGAGTGATTACTTTGACACTGTTTCCAATGTTAGTCTCCATCCCCATAACTGTTGGAGGGTCTACCATGCATGATTACATGGAATGAATTTTTACTCTCTCTTTAACTACTTGTGTTCTCTTGCCGCTTTAATGTTGCCTTTTAATGCTGTAAAAAAGGTAAAGGTTCCCCCCGCATATGCGTGCTAGTCGTGTCCAACTCTAGGGGCAGTGTTCATCTCTGTATTCAAGCCAAAGAGCCAGTGTTGTGCAAGTCCATGGCCACGTGGGCGGCATGGCTGCAAGGAAACACTGTTTTACCTTCCCGGTTTTTATGGCAGTACCAATTTATCTACTTGCATTTACATGCTTTCGAACTGCTAGGTTGGCAGGAGTTGGGGTTATCAGCGGGAGCTTGCTCCACCCAGGATTCAAACTGCCGAGCTGACAACTTTGCAGCCAACAGTTGGAAGCCTTAATCCACTGAGCTACCACGCCCCTTTTAATGCTGTAAGCTGTCCCTCAATTCCCTGCTCTTAAACTTGAATATGTCTTAATTATACTGGACTCTATACTATCCCTCATTACTGTAAACCGCCTTGGGTCCTTTTCCAAGGAGAAAGGCAGGGTAAAAATACTCTAAAATAGATAAATAAATTTGCCTAAGAGGCGATTGCACTGGCAGAAAGCTATGCAAAACCAGTCGTAACTCATTTAGACCACCCTGCTGGTTGATCACAAAAAGATGATTCCTCGCTCAAAAGGGACAATTCCACAGAGGGCTTCTCAGCATTGAGCCTTCTGCCATGTAGTAGCTACTGGTCTTTAAGCTGATTTTATTAGTGTCCCGTGCTGTGTAAATTACAGGGTAAATGGCCAGCATAGTTGCCCCTTCAGCCTCCTAAATGACATTCTAGTTTTCTAACTGCAGTATTGCACTGGCTCTCTTTTTACACAAATCCTGCTATTTGTTTGAGGAGAGGACCAGCGGGCTTTTCTTTTTTGTGTATTTGATAGCTTGGAGCATTACTCTGGAGACTTTCTGCCTGAACCTTATCTGCTGTAATCTTCCCATCATGCCGCTTTTGTCCCCTGCAGTAGAGAAATCCAAAGGGGAAAGGGGGCATTGGTTCTGAAATGCCACTGAAGGAAATGAGATAAATCATCTTCATTACCAGAGAGGAGCTGATTTCTCTTTAACTGCCTTGACTCTCGTCAATTGCATGTCACAAGGTCATACATTCATAGACATTTTATCCTGGGGTTAATTGCCCAACTAATCCCCACCCCCACCCCAAGATAAGTGAGTGAACTAGACGAGATGAAAAATCTGGATCTGAATCTTTTCTCAAAAAAGTTCACATGGAGAATGAATTATGTCATGCATTGCATGTGCGCTGGCGAGATCTTGAAGCCCTGGCCTTTTGTTATATTCTGTCTACACTAATTGTATAACATAGTTGACTGCACAGAGAAAGGACAGTTTTAGATAACGAATTTAAAAATAAATAAATAGAGCTTAAATTAATCACCTGCAGTTCACTTTTTGCTTAAGTGTATGATCATTTCAACTGTTGTTCATGGTAGATTAGAAAGTAATTTAGTGCTAATAAAAATATTGAAAATACGTGGGATTGAAACGATCATCAAGACTATTAATGAAATTATTAAAATGCTGCCATCAAGGAAGACAGCGTTTTTTTTTTTAAAAAAATGCAATAAATATGTAAATATGGAGTGTAGGTTTTATTTCTTAATTTTTAATGATTTTAAATTTTAAACTGTTATAATAAGAAAAAAAATTGAAAGAATATGGTATATACCAAATAAAGCCCCATTTAAAAGCCATATAAAAACATAAACAATACAGTTATACAAATGTGAGAGTAGCTTTTTAAAAGGCACATCAAAAACTGAAATCACGTTTTAGTGCCATTTCAGAAATACTGAACAATTCAGAAGGAAAAAAAAGGAAGGGCTGAGGGGGTGACAGAGGAGATGCCTGGTCAGAGGCAAACCCACGGCAAATAGCAAAACCTTGCAAATGTCACTGTAAATGTCAAAACCATCCCTCTTCAAAAGATGGTGCTAAGATTATCCACTCCTGTGAATGCTACATGGCAATTCTGTTCTTTCCCAAAATGTCTGGATTTCCTGAGTTCTGAAAAGAAGACTGGGAAAAACACAGAGATAACAGGGATTGGATTATGGCATGATATAATGTGATGCAACCCCCCCCCCCAACCACAACAACCCACGGGAGCTGTGTTAATGCTCTGTGATTGCTTTTCGTCTCTCTAAACCTGCCGACAACAGGAGTATAGAGCAGGGGGCCTCAAACCTTTTAAACAGGGGGCCGGTTCACTGTCCCTCAGACACTGTTGGGGGCCGGATCATTCCAAAAAGCCCAGCAGGCACCTGCCACTGCTTTTTGAGCTCCCTCTCCCGGCGCAAGTCGCCTGGATCCCCTATCCCCACCCACTTACATTTCTTTTACCTGTGGCAGTTTGGGTAGGGTGGTTGTTGCTTGTGGAGGGTGCACCCAACTGCCACTGGCACAGCACTCTGCCGGCCACTCGTGGGGAGGTTTCCCCAAAAAACACTTGGCCCCGAGGCCTAGCGGGCCTAACCAGGACCTCACGGCCTAACTGGAGGCCCTGTCTGGACCGCACCACTCACCTGGTGGCTCGTTCCCATTCTGCAGCTTCCCTTTATCTGGTCCTGCCTGCCTGTTGGGAGAAAGAGAGGGTCTACTGGATAGCCTTCACACCATGCCTAGTGCAGCCTGTCCATCCCAACAGGCCCACATGGTGGCTTTGGTGGCCTGTGCCCCATAGCTCCCAGGTGTGGCTCCAAGGGGGAGAAAGGGAAGACCTGACCCACATTGCCCTCCCCCCCGCCCAACACTGCTCTCCTTGTCTGTCAGCCCCCTCGGCAACCTCATTTCTCCCACAGCTCCAAGGAGGCTAAGGGAGGGCCCGTCCTGCTCACCTCCCAAGGCACTGTGGGCAACGGCAGGCTTTGCCCTCACCAAAAAAGAACCATTGGAACATGGAAACACACACACACACAACCTTTCCTCCCCCTGGGAACTGGCAACCAAGGAGCCCCATCAGCTCCCCAACCCCACTAAGCACTCAGAGTGTCCTGCGTCCTTCCCCAGCCACTGGGAGCCACGCTTTGATCACCAAGCCCATCTCTAATTGGACAACTCACTATTGGTGACCATTACATAAGCTCAGCAATGGAAGGCAGGGTGGGGTAACTGTGCTGGAAGGATATGTGCTGCGCACAAGGAGGGCAGAAGGACAGAGGCCCAGGGAAGTTGAGGGGTATGACTGTGGTAGCGTGGGTCAAGACGCTACAAAATGGTTACTTCCCTTTCTCCTGCGTGCCATGAAAGCTACATTGGTCGCTGAGGCAGCTGCTGCTGCACAGTGAGTTTTCAGTTCAAGTGTGTGTGTGTGGGGGGGGGGTTCCTGCAATGGCCAGTGTGCCAGATTCAGGACCCTGGTGGGTTAAACCAGCGTCCTGAATCTGGACTATAAACCAATGTAGGAACAGGATCCATGCAGATGGAGATGAGAACACAAAATGTGTGTGTGTGGGGTGGGCGGGTGTCCTTAAAGCAGGCTGAGTTTTATCTCTGTGAGGAAGCCAAACAAATAAGGAAGCGAACGCCCAGAAAGGACGTGTTACTCCACCGGCATGAGGCATTAGAACAGTTAATTCTGACAGGAAGTTCCATCAAGATAACGTAGGAAAAGAACTATCCTTCCTGGACTCTTTGGCTGTGGTCACACCTGGGTTTCGATCCTGATCTTCTGAAGGTCCGGCTTTTCCTCTTCGTCCCATCACGTGATTTAATGTGGGACAAGAGTTCTCACGTAAAAAGCTGTTTTTTTTTTTAAAAAAGTGCAGTTCAGCCCCCTTGGCCAGCAGGTGGCGCTAGTATTTGAAAAAAGGACCACTTTGCTGGGGGAAATTAACGCTTGTAGGACCAGATAGAGCTCGTGTTTCTCCGAAGGTGAAAATAAATTAAAAAAACACAGCCCTTCGGCTTCAGGAATAGCCAAAAAAAGAAAGAAAAAGAAACCCGGATCATCAGTGTGGTCCCACGGCGTCTGCCTCCTTAAAAGCTAGAATTTCAAAGCGAGGCAAAAAATTCTCTACCTCCTAGGTGAGTCACAGGAACATTGCTTAAGGGATCATTACCGGGTTTTTTTTTTCATTTTTGGACTCGGTTTATTTAGTAATTTAAACTGCTTTTAGAGGGCCGTGGGACCGAGCCCTTTGACAGAGGGGAAGAATTCGACAAGGTATCCATTTGCTAAGGACATCTGCAGGTACCTTTCAATCTTGCAATGTACAGTTTCTCTCTCTTGGTGGCTCTTCATGGGGGAAAGATGTTGTCGATGGCCCCTCTGTGCCACCCTGAGGGAAAGCCTGGGGCCAACAGAAGGAGCTGCTTCTTTCCCTCAAAGATGGAGGTCATAATTCTTCCTTGCCATCGCTTGCACACTCAGAGACGGCAGGCCAACAAACCATGAGAACAGGCTGGTGGGAACTTCAAAAATCCTGCAAGGACCCACATGTCCTCTTGCTGGGTGCAATGGGCCCTGGGATATGACCTGGGAAAGTTTATTTCATGTGTGTGTTGTCTCTGGATTAAGGCCTTTTAAGGACATTTCTGTTCTTAAAAAGCCTTGGCACAATTCATTCCACTCCGTTACCTGCCGGTGGTTGGCAATCTGCAGTTGACTTCATTTACTCACAAGTGAGCATTTGTAAACCTACTTTCTGGTAGATGCCTGTTCAGTAGCTGCATAGCCCACTGAAAAGAGCTAGGTCATTCTGCTGTTCACTTTTGCAGCGGCGTGACAGCTGTTTAAAAAGGGAGCTCTGCTGAGTAATTATTCCACCATAACTGTTTAGATCTTCACTTTGAGTGAATCAATATGATTAATACAGAAATGTTAGATGCAATGGATTCTTGGGTGGGTGGGGGGTTATTCCAATAGAAACCAAATAGTAACATAGCTGCAATTAAGCTGAAGGTTGGCACTCACTAGAGATGTAAGCCATTCTTTTGCTCCAGGCAATGTCTCCTTCTTCTAAGATTTGCTTTGGGCCTCAACCAGCAAGCTGAAAATATCTTAGAGAAGTTATTTTCCCCCCTACAGCTCCCAGAAACCACTTTCGTGCACAGCCTGTTTATGAATATTGTTAAGTGGAATAGATACAGTAGATAGATAGATACATTTTTACCGTGGGTTACAAACACTTTGGGTTACGAAAAAGCTGGGGTTACAAATAATAAATTGTTGGAAATGGGGATGCCTTGGGTTAAGAAAAAAATAAATGGAATGCCCAGGGTTACATTTTTTTTCCATTAGGCATTATGGTAAAAAAGTATACGCAGGATGCATTGCACCCCCTTTAAGTTTGTAGAGGCGTGGGAGGACTTGGAGCTGGTTTTTCATCATTTTTGGAGCCATTCTGGACATTTTTTGCAGCAGGTTTTGACTTCTTGAACTTATTTGGTGCATTTCTCAAGCTGTGGAAAGGTATGGAGCTGACACTTCATTGCTTCCATGTCTGTTCTGTGCATTCTGCATTGGGTGTGTGTGTGACTTTTTCTCACTTTTTTTCTGACCTCCCGAGTGAATTAATTGGTTTTCAATGCATCCCTATGGGAAACTTCGCTTTGGTTTACAATTTTTTTCAGGATACAAAATGTCCCAGAACATGCATTAAATACTTAAAACAGTGGTAGCCAAACTCCAGCCCTCCAGAAGTTTTGGACCTCAACTCCCACAGTCCTTTGTGATTGGCAACACAGGCTTGGAATTCTGGGAGTTGTGGTCCAAACCATCTAGAGGGCCAAAGTTTGGCCACTACTGACTTAAACCAATGTACCACTGTAGATAAATAGATATTTTACAAGCCCTTGTTAGGAGCAGTTAAAGCAGTGACTTCCTTGTCTTGGTGGGGTTAGGGTTCTTACCATCTAACTACAAGGAAAAATCTAAGAACCAGTGTTAAATAATGTAGAGATTAAATACAGGATGATCTCCAAATACATAAACCCCAAAACATGTGTTGGAAGCACTGGTTAATATAAATGGCACAACACTAAATATGGAAATTTCAGTTCTCTTTGCAAGAGAAACTATACTTTCCTTTCTGCCAGATTGCTTTTTCTGGGGTGGATACTGGTTATATCAGGAAAACGAGCTGTGTCGCTGTGTAGCAGTGCTTATAAATAGCTTATCCTGATAACATTTCACTTTAGTCACATTCCTATCTGGAAACATAGAAGCTACACTTGTATGTTTGTCTGGATACATTCTCACTGATACATATAAAGCAAAAAGTGTTCTGCTTCTATACTGCCCCATACCACTTCAAGTAGTCTCTGGGCAGTTTAAAGTTTAATTATGCGGGCTACACATTGGTCCACCCTCGAAGGCTGGGTATTCATTTCCCGACCTCATAAGGATGAAAGGCTGAGGTGGTTACTTCATGTCCTTCCTTGTTCTGCGACTAGTTTTGTACCATGACAGCGTTGATAGCTTCCATATCTTTGCCAAATGCAGAGCATTGAAGTATAGATGATATCCATGGCTTCATGTCTGCTTTCCTAAACCTCAGGCTTCTCTGAATCATGTCCTACCTTGTTCCTTGATTACGTTTGTACTGTGACAGCGTTGTTCGCGGTCACGTGGTTGTGTCCCTGTTCAGTGCCTGTTTCTGTTTACTCATGGGCGTGATTACTTGTCTCGTGACAACTGTTACCTCATGTCCTTGTTCCGTGACAAATCCTGAATTTGTCTTGCTTTCTTAATCCTTTTTAAAAATATCATAAATAAAACTTTTTCGATATTTCAGTTTACTGGTCTTCCGGGAGTTACACGTCAATGCTACAGAATTTTCAGTACTTTCTTTAATAAACATTTGTGCCGCATGGTGTTTCCCATAGGGAAACTAATGTTGAATGCCGCTTCAGCCGCTGACCACTAGGTGGACACTGGTTGTTGCGTGACAGTTGTTACCACATGGTCACTTGTCTGGGAACAGGAACCGGGAACAAACCATGACAAGAGAATACCCCAACCCAGCACCAGGTGCAGTATTGTCAAGCTCTGATCCCACTCTGGGGGCGTGGTTAAGACAAATTTCAGCTGTTGCACAACGGACCTGAAGTAAGATTTTTTTGTACTGGTCCGAAGCACAACACTTACAGAGACAAAAATGGATGTGGAGTAACCGCCCTAGTCAACCATGAGCCTGCTACCTTGGATTGAACCCCCAGGTCGTTAGCACAGTTTTACCTGCAGTACAGACATTTAACCACTGCTATGTATATAAGTGTTAATGCCCCCAACAATGTTGTTATTGATGATGATGGTCATCCTAATATATTTTTCATTTTATGTTACATTTTACTTGCCATGCCTTTGCTCTCTGGTTTGAAGTTGTTTCCAAGTTCCAGAGCATTAATGTTAAGCAGCGCATGGTTCTTTTGATGTATAAGATTTCCAGAGTCTGAAAATGGCCGTGAGAGTCTGATAGTTGTCAGTTTCCAAGCTCTGCACTTCACTCGAAATCCAGCAGTCAAAGATTTCTTGGGAACAGGGAACAATACTGTATACTGGAGCACTAATGTCCTTCCACTTGCTAAAAAAAGAGGCAACTTTAAAAACTGAATTGTGTTATTCAGTTAATGGTTTGGAGCCTTGATACATATATTTTAAATCAAGAACTTATTGCTGGAATCCCTCTTGTAAAGGTGGGACTGCTTACAGTCTGCCTTTCTTACACAGTGTCTGCCCAATTAACAGTCGCTAGTTAATTATTCTGTTTGCATCTGTTTAGAATTTCCCCAGGAATTTGCTGGCTGTTTAAATAGGTTTTTGAAAATACTTATAAAGCACTGTTAAGTTCTCTATATAAACTTTCCTGATTTCCTGTTTTCTTGGCTCTCCTGCTCAGCTGGTACCAGCATTTTAGTATCAACATAAGCACTTACATAACTGAAGCACAATGATAACTAATATTATGATAGTGTGTCCACAGTAGCTGTTGTCTAGAATGTTCAGGCATGTCTGATCATCAGAGAAGCTTTATTAAAAATACAGTAGGACCCCGGTATCTGCCGGGGATTGGTTCCAGGCCTTCCCATAGATAATGAAAACCGTGGATAAGAGAGAAGGCCAAAAATCCCCCAAACTGCTGTTTTGTGAGAGTAGCTTGCTTTATGGCTGCTGTTTTGTGACAGTAGCTTGCTTTGCGGCTGCTGGATTATTTATATAATTTTCCTCTGCCAGATGTGGATAACTGAATCCGTGGATAATGAATCAGTGGATATGGGGTTCTTACTGTAATAGTGAAAACCACAGCAGAATTGAAATGAGCCTTTACAAAGCTTTTATATTTCTGTATATTTCTGTCCTTCACTTTATGCTAAAATGTGAAAGGAATCAAGCTTTTTTCCCTACCTGAAATTCTTTTGAACTTGGATTATACAAAGAATGTAGATTCTGGGTTTCAAGTGGTTTTTTTAAAGGGAATATTCTGATCTTGGCCAATGTGTTTAGAATGAAATTGTTTGGTCATTTTTAAAGCTGCTGATAAAATCTTGCAAGCATCGTGGTTCACCATCACTGTGGTGCAAGAAGTGTCTCCTTATCAGATATCATGGAATGGGCCCAGCAGACGTGATTGGAATGTTTTGTCTGAATCGAGGACAGGGGACCGGTTAGTGAGCATAAATGAAAGATGTAGAACAAGGCATGAAGGAAATTATTGTTGGCAAATGACAGGGGTAAAAAGAAGGGAGAGTTTTCAATACCCGCTTCCACTTGCTGTCGTTGCCTGCTGTATAAATGTTTCTGCAGAAGGCAAAGGTATCCCTCATTGTCTCTTTGATAGTGGTGGATTTTGTGTGTGTGTGTGTGGCAGAGAAAAGAGCTCCCCTCTCTGATATTCAGCAGTGATGCCCCAATCTTTCAGAAGTGGCTCCCGTTTTAACTTTTCTTCCTGGAAGAGGGGGAAGATTTTTTTCCACAAGGTCAGATTCTTGGTTCTTTCTCATCCCCAAAATCCTCATCACCCCATGAATGCTACTGATCATCACCAGTTTGCGCTGCGGCAACAACAAAACGTTGAAGAACCTGGTGGCACCTCAGAGACACCCAGAGCAAGCCTATCCGTGCAAATCTGCTTAGAAGCTGGTGTGAATCTAAGGGGATCCATGTTTGTATAATGCAGATAATCTAATTGCTGCTTACTGGACAACCCTGTTCCACCATTCATGATTTCACACACACACACACACACACACATACACACAAGAAAGAAGTGTATGTGTGAAATCCCTCACATCCTTTTAAAATCTCTCTAGGGCTGCTTAGATTCCTCATCAGAATGCCCAAATTGGACTGAAACAGTGCTAAATCACGATACAGCCACTTTAGTAAATAAGAGAGAAAAGTGTAACAAATACAGTCAGTGATTTGAGACTGATTGTTGCAAAAAAAAAAAAAAAAAAAACTTGTCCTGCCTGGAATGTATCATGAGCAAGCTGTGAAGTGTATCCAGGAGAGAGAATTTGCTGAGTCCCTCCTACATTTCCTATTCCTTCACCCCTGTCCACCCAGAAACCCCAATGGAATCTGAAGAAGAAATAAAAACATTCTAACAAAAAGTATTTAAAATGAAGGAGAGGAAGATCAAAAGGCATTTTGAGTGTGTTTATTTGCTTGGTTCTTCTTTCCTTTCCTTTCCTTTTTTAGAAAATACTTTGAGTGACTGGATTCGATCACGGAGAGGAACTGAAGCAGCAACAGACAGAAGTCTTCCCATGATACCCTGTCCCCAGAATTAAGAGCAGAAGCTAAATTCTCTTGTGCATAAGCCTCTCCTATAAACGCTTACAGATGCAGAACTTTTCCACAATGTAATGGCACTCATATGGCCACCTCCCTGTATGATTATCAGCATGCACACTTTGTCTCCTCAGAAGCAACATTATGAAGGAGGCACAAACTTTCTAGGGGCATGGTGGCTCAGTGGGCTAGAGCACTGAAACTGTCGGCTGCAAGGTCGGCAGCTCGGCAGTTCGAATCCCGGGTGCCACGGAGCGGAGTGAGCTCCCAATGTTAACTCCTCAACCTAGCAGTAAATGCAAGTAGATAAATAGGTACCACCATAAAAAACAGGAAGGTAAGCAGTGTTCCATGCGCAAAAATGCGTTCAGCCATGCTGGCCACATGGCCATGGACTTACACAACACTGGCTCTTTGGCTTGAAAACAGAGATTGGACATTAGCATGCATGTGTGTGGGGAACCTTTCCCTTTTACCTTTTTACAGACCTGTTACTGCAGGCATGTTTCCTTACTGGTAACAGAGAATGGAGTCACCAGCTCAGAGAGCACAGGAACCATTGCAGCCCTCTTTCTGACATGGCCAACAACAGGAGAAACAAATGAAAAATATGGAAGAAGGAGAGCAGCATCGGCTGATGATTTATGGATGTCATGACTGGCTCTGAGGTGGCCTTTCAATAATGTTCTCCCTTTAAACTGTTTTTCTTGTGCCATGGGGAAGTTTTTTTATGTACATATATGGGCGTGCTCAGGGGCGTGGTGGCTCAGTGGACTAAGGCTTCCAAAACCTGTTGGCTGCAAAGTCGGCAGCTCGGCGGTTCGAATCCTGGGTGCCACACAGCAGAGTGAGCTCCTGCTGTTAACCCCAGCTCCTGCCAACCTAGCAGTTCGAAAGCATGTCAATGCAAGTAGATAAATAAGTACCGCTGTAAAAAGAGGGAACAGTGTTTCCTTGCAGCCATGCCGGTCACATGGTCACGGACTTGCACAACACTGGCTATTTGGCTTGAATATAGAGATGAGCACCACGCCTAGAGTCAGACACGACTAGCACAGATGTGCGGGGGGGGGCTGTCAAAATGTGTGATTGGGAATGCATAGAGTGCTCAAAGAATTAAGGAGGGTTATAATAAATGCATACCTTGACTGCATTACCAGTCAAGGAATCAGAAGACTCTGGGGTGGGTGGGAGGGGCAATCAGATCGGTGCAAAGACACATGTCAGGTTGCACTGAAGAAGACATTGCTTTGATGTGGAAAATCTCCCTTAAAGCAACCTTTTAATCTGCCAGGGTTAATTCCTCCAGCCTGGTTTCCAAAAGGAAAAGCCCTACAGCTGGACCAAAAATGATCTGGCTTGGGTACAGATAAGGCAACAGCACAATTCACCATGTGTAATTGCTGGGAAACAGATCACACTGGGTGGCTTCACAAGTGGTCCTGGATGATTGCAATCAATTTCCCTGTGTGATCATCGTAGAAAGGCAGCTGTGAAGGGGCTGGAAAAGACCCTTAAGTTCCCTCCCTGCTTGCCATCTTCTCAGAAGTTGGTGGCTTGGTCGGGGACTCTGGAGTGAATGACTTGCCAGCTGCATGAATAAGAAAGAGGCCAATGCCACCATAAACTCCACCTACAAAAATCAGTATAGTTTTTGACTTGGAGTGTATATACAGCTGTATTCAATGGAGCACCGCAAGTAAATATGCATTGAAAAGGATCACCACATTTCCCCCCCCTTTATTCTTCATTCTTGTTTGGAAGGTTTAGATCAGTGGTTCTCAACCTGTGGGTCCCCAGATGTTCCTGGACTGCAACTCCTAGAAATCCTGGCCAGCTCAGCTAGTGATGAAGACTTCTGGGAGTTGCAGTCCAGGAACATCTGGGGACCCACAGGTTGAGAACCAGTAGTTTAGATTCTAAACTTTATTGGAGGCCATACTGCTTTGCTAGGATACAAATGTTGTCTTTACTTAAAAATAAAAATAAAAAATATTTTTTAAAAGCCCTGCAGTGTTTTTTTTAGGATTAATCAACATGCTTTAACTATTTGTTCAGGCTAGATTGTGTCGTGTCGAAATGGAAGATTAGCAGGTCTGTTTTACTGTAACAGATGTTGGTGAGGTATGTCTGTGCTCAGAAATGTAAACAAGTAGGGATCGTTTGAGATCTATGGGCCTGATGATGGAGACATTGAAATGGAATCAGCCCCCATGGGAAAGTCATTATAAGATATGGTGAAGAATTTAAGGAACAAGGACAAGACCTTAAACACACACACACACACGGCTGCCAAATTCATTGCCACAGTGGGAATGAGTGAAAACAACTCTTCCTTAAATCCCAGGCTAAAGCAGGTCCAAAACCAGCGGAGTTCCATGGAACTTTGCATAGCAGTAAGTCAAGAATTGCAGTCAAGCCGCCCAGGCTGGAAATGCACTTGCCAAGTTCAATGGTGCTTAACTTCCTAATAAGTCTGTTCCAGATGGTAGCCTCGTACATGTATTAGAGAGCTGGCAGACAACACACATGCTTTTCTCGGGTAGCTATGCCAACTATGAACTATGTTTCCAGTGGTTCTGTTTTCTGGTTTTGCTTTAAATTCACCCAGAATTAGATTTATCGGAATGTTGTTGTTTTTTAAAAAATTGCATGGACTTTGATAAAGAAAACAAGCCAACGAGTTGTAAGCAGGATTTCTTCTGTGGGAACCATTTTTTAATCTGCCCATCTAAGGTGTCCCTATGGGAGCGTTCTAAAGCAACAGGAGCTGCACATTGAGTTATAAAATTATTACTATAAAAATAAGATTATTATCACAAAAGTTCCACGTTATTGCACTCTTGGAACCTTCCTGCTGTTGTTTTTATTTAATATGAATAATCTAACAGGAACTGGAGTCAAATCAGGCCAGAGTTTTGTTGAGAGGGATTTCCAGGTATTATTCCCTAAAAAACGTTTTTCATAGGAGCATGAGAGTGTTAACTTTAGAAACAAAGGCCTCTATCACAGGACCACTTACCATAAATGCGCCTTTTTCTTTTACTGAATTCGCATCTAAAGATCATTCCCCCACGGCCAGCCACATTTTCTGAACACCCTTCTTGACCTTGCCCCTCTGAAGCACATCTCAAGCGCATCTTCCTGTACCACTGCTAGGGGTTTGATCAAAGTACTTTGCTTGTTGATGTGCATTTTGATGTGAAGCAAAGGTCGTGTGAACTCCAAAAAGCCGCATCTTCTTCCGGTTTCACCCGTGTTGCAGCAAAGAGATTTTCAAAACAGCGCTTTGATGTGCATTTGGCAAACGGGGACACAAAAAAATAGGTTGAAAAAAATGGCTACCGTGGGGGCGGTAACTGTGCATCTAATGTCACGTGACCACTCTCGGAGCAAGTGCACATTTTATTATCATCTGCATTTAGCGGTCGTGTGATAGACGCCAAAGGAAGAGATGAAAGTGCTTTCCACAACCCAGCATTAACCAAGCCCTACCTCCACAAAGCTTGATTACAAAATCAGGTAACTTTGGGTATCTTCAGTAGTATGAAAAGAAACTACACAAAGAAGCAAGTACTGTATAAAAAGCAAATTTTATGTGTGATTATTCTAGTTGAGGTGAGGTGTTTAAATCACAATCATCTAAGAGGGAGACACCACGTTTGAGGAAAATTAATTCCAGCTATCATAGGCTGTGAGGTTATTCCTTCCGCCCCCTTGGCTTTTTGTATTCCCCTGCACCACATCTTATTCCCTTAGTTGGCATAGATCATTGGTGTCGAACCTTTGGCATGCCAGCTGTTTTGGACCACACCTCCCACACTCCTTTGTCATTGGCAATTACAGGCTTGGAATTCTGGGAGTTGTGGTCCAAAACATCTGGAGTGCCAAAGGTTCAACACCACTGGTGTAAGTCTTCAGATTTTCCAGCTACTGCAAAACACTGTCAGAGATGCCCTCGAAAAGCCAAACGTCAGTGAAGGTTTCTTTGTAGCAATCAATGCTTCTTATATTTTATGCAGATTATTCATTTTGGTTTTTTTAATCATCTGCCTGTTCAGAGGAAAGGTGTTTTTTAATGTAATCCTGTTGCCTCATCAAACTTGAGCTGCTCAAAACCCCTGGGATTTTGTTTTTGTTTTTGTTTTGCGAAGATAGGAACTAATGTATTGAAATCAATTGCATTGTTGACTAAGGGGATCGTTTGCTAAAATAGGCGAGCATATTAAGCTGGGGAAGGAAAGGTGGAGGAAACAAAAGCTGTTGCTAGGTGACAGCAATCAACGAAGAAAGGCAGTAAATTGTAATTAATTGCCATCAAGCTGATTTCTGACATATGGCAACAGCCCTTTCAGGGTACAGTATTCTCGGTATGGAGTCCTGAGAAGCGGTTTGCCATTTTGTAAGATGGCCAGCAGTTCTGGAATGCTGCCATGCTGGTTGGTGCAGTTTAAAGCAAAATGTTCTGCTTATATATTCCGCCCAATACCACTTCAAGTAGTCTCTGGGTGGTTTACAGTTTTTAAATTACAATATGCAGGCTACACATTGCCCACCCAGCAAGCTGAGTACTCATTTTACCAACCTCGGAAGGATGGAAGGCTGAGTCAACCATGAGCCTGCTATCTGGGATTGAACCCCAGGTCATGAGCACAGTTTTACCTGCAGTACAGGCATTTAACCACTGCACCACTGGGCCCAGAGATGAATGGGGTAACGGGGCTTTTGAAATGAGCTGCTGTATTCCAATATGTCTGTGAAGATTCTCAGTCATCCAGGTGAGTTTATTTGGAAGTTGAGTCATGGCAACTAGACTTTTTTTTCTTGAAAGATTGAAACGTTTCGCTGCTCATCCAAACATCTCTCCCAAATTATTTTTAAAAATGATGTATAGGATCCATATTTATGAAAGCAGGCATTTCTTTATACCTGCCCATTCAATCTAGAAGACCTCAGGAACATTTAGAAACACCTGAAATCCATGAGTTATATACTGTACTGTATATAAAAAGAAGAAAACCAAAGAAAAGAAGAAACCTTGAAAACATAATTACAGACAATGTTTTTCACGAAGCACCGTTCATCTCAAATACCTGCATGTTGAAACATTCTGATTTTCTAAAATTTGTTTCTGCACATTCAAAAATGTCACATGCTTTACCAAAGCTGAGGTCAAGATAAACTGACACATGCTTTAGAAGAACAAATCAAGGTCTGTTTAATTTCAGTTAGTCGGCAACATCAGAAAAAGAGGGGGAAATTGGGAAAAAAGAGACACATGCATCTCTCTTTCCAAATTATAGTTGTGCGTTCCAAATTGTAGTTGTGCATCAAATTAATACCCTGAATTTTATTTTGGAAGTTAATCTGTGAAAGCTAGTATGGAAAACAGATGTAGTTATGGTAATGGACTGAGGCTTGGGAGCTCTGTGATGAAGCACTCACAGAACAAGGATGTTTACAGGGTAGCCTTGAGCGAGATGTTCTCCTTTCTTCACCTTCCTCATAGAAAAATAAAAAAAGAAATACAATAGCTGCAGTTTCATAATAGGTCACAACTCCAGTAGACTGTTGGAACTAGTAAAGGTCCTCGCAAGTCAACACCCGTGTAAATTCAATGCTTCAATAAACCTACTCTAGTTGCCACTCGCTAGTGGATTCCAGCTCATATTTGTGATCCACAACAAAATCCAGACACAGGATTGGGTGATTATCTTCACGGAAGGACCCAAATATAAAAAGGCAAGCTTTCTAGTCTTCCAGCGCTGTGTCCGATCACTACGCAAGTTGTGTGAGGCAGAGAAGAGGCAGAGAAAGAAACACAAAGGCCCAAAGCCACAGCAGCACCATACTTAGCCTGGAAGATCTTGGGCTAAGAGTGTGATCAGACAGCTGCAAAAGTGTGTCCCTGAGAGTGGCAGAAATAATTCCTTTAATGGGAGTGATTTCCCTTTAAACTACCCTGACAGGGAATTGCTCCACCCCCCAAAAGTGGAAGCCCTATGTGTATGTGTGTGTGAGAGACCAAAAAAGTACAGTTTGGGGATGGATGTTTTTTTCCTGTGTGTTGTGTGATCCACAAGCAGTCCAAATTGTTACCTGTTTTCCCACATGTCTGCGCACCCTCACTGTGCATTGCCCAGTCTAATGGCAAGGAGCTTAAGCTAAAAAAGAAAGAGAGGGGTAAGGAGATGGGAATATGAGGGGAAAGGAACATAAGAACATAAGAAGAGCCATGCTGGATCAGGCCAAAGGCCCATCTAGTCCAGCTTCCTGTATCTCACAGTGGCCCCACCAAATGCCTCTGGGAGTGCACAAGACTAGATATCTGTTTCTTGATACCACTCCCTTGCATTGGCCCCCAAAGTACCCCAGTTTTAAGACTGGAGATTACACATCTCCATCATGGTTTGTGACTTGTGATGGACTTTTCTTCCAGGAATATGTCTAATCCCCTTTTGAAGGCATCCAGGCCAGATGCCATCACCACATCCTGTGGCAGGGATTTCCACAGATTAACAACAGCAGTTCCACAGACTAACAACATGAAAAGGTTTATAGTGAGGTGAATGAGAAATGGTGTTTTCACACAGGGTTTTTGAAGCTGTTTCTTCTCTCCAAAGTTCCAAAGAAGGGTGGTGGTGGTAAAAGAACAGGTGGGATTTTTCACTTTCATTTTGACCAAGTTCTCAGCGTGTTCAATTTAAAGATCAATTTAGAAGTTTAAAACATCACCCTTTCAGCTCCGATGCAATTGTCCTTGAACCATTAAGGTAGGATCCTTTCCCACCAATATTGCCATCTCTCCCCTCCCATCGGAGGCTCCCAATAATCCTCGAAGGCTTCTGAAGCAGGAGCGGACAGCTTCCGTGGATCCAGGAGGTAGTTCTGCCCTGCCATCCGCCACAGAGCTGTGTTTGTTGAAATTTGGCAGCAAACCCTTTTAAAACAAACAGGAAATTCTTCTTTTAAAAGGATTTGCTATCACAGCATGAAAACCCCTTTACAGTACAAGGTTTTAGAAGATAATTCCCAGTTTGCCTCTGAAATTTGGCCAATTTTTGGCAGACTGACTTGGGTGGCCGGTGCTCACCCATTTTACGTTTCATTGGACATTCCTGCCTGCTCATGCCATTAGAAAGGTCCGCTCGAATCTTCTGTCTCCAGTGAACAGCATCCATTGTGTTGCTTCCTCTTTCCGGTCCCCATCTCTGGTTTTGCCAACGGAACATCTTTTAGCTTTCCCACCACATAGCTGTTTTCCCATTGATTTCACGTCCAAAGGCAGGCCCCCAAACCTTGCACATCGGATGAGATTACCACAATTGTTTGTGATGTTTCAGCCATGCAAATGATAGCTACTGCGAACTGCTTCCAAACTTCAGACATTTGTGATAAGTATAACTTGTCTGTTGGACTCGTCTGTTGAGAGCCGTGGTGGCTCAGTGGGCTTGAGCGCTGAAATGTCAGCTGCAAAGCCGGCGGCTCGGCGGTTCGTATCCCAGGTGCCACGCAGTAGAGTGAGCTCCCACTGTTAACCCCAGTTCCAATCTAGCAGTTCAAAAGCAAGTAGATAAATAGGTGCCACCATAAAAAGCAGGAAGCTAAACAATGTTCTGTGCACAGAAATGCATCCAGCCATGCCGGCCACATGGCCACCGACTTGCACAACAGTGGCTCTTTGGCTTAAAAATGGAATTGAGTGCCACCCCTAGAGTCAGACACGATGGGCACGCATGTGCGGCGGAACCTTTACCTGTTTTTACTTACAACTTGTCTGATTCAGATGTCATGTGACCTTGACTATAATTCTCTCATAAAGGTGGAAGGGCAGACCACAAAAACTCCAACAGAAAGATGACAAAGAGAAGGGGGGGAGGGAGGGAGTGCGTCGCCTCAAGAGGGGACACCCCCCCCCACTTTCCAAACCCTGACTTGACAATTGGCTCTGTAAACCTTGTAGGAACTTGCAACCATATTTATAATCCTTTCTCATTGTGGGGTTGGGTTTTTTTTTGCATTGCATTGCATTTGATATTAAAAGCCTTTCAGGGCTAAACAAGCTGATTTCATGTCCAAGTTCATGCCTCCAAATGTTGACCTTGCAAAATTCGCTGCTTTGCTAGCTGTCCTTCTTGCAAGTCTTGCAGGCTGCTGGCTTCCAGCATGGAACCCCCAAGGTCTCTTATCTGCTATGATCAACGTTTACGCAAGCGAGAAACCTTGGCCAGCATCCTGAATTTTCTCCAGCTACAAGGAGTGTTCTGTCCTAGATCTGAATAGAGTTTCACCCAGAAATGCTCCCAGCAGTACCAGAAGGGAAATGTGACATTCCCATGTGGGTCTTTAACCTGAAAGCTGCTTCCAGTGCACTGGCCTTGTTTTTAGAACAGACATTCATTCATTAACACACAGAATGATTGCAAGAATCGAAGTTTGGTTACTGTAGCCTCCTTTTTTTAAATGGGTAAGTGCTGTTATGGCACTAGCCTAAAGTTAGTCTGCCAAAACTAGAATCATATGTACGGGTAGAAAGTGGAAAAGTTCAGTGTGCAGGAAATGGCAGAAAGACATAGCATTTGCCAAGTTTCAGTTAAACTGGTCCTGAAATAAAAGTGACTTTACAATAACATTACAATGCAGTAAATGTTGTTCTGATCTACTGTGATTTACGGATTAGAGTGACATTTGCCTGTTTATTCATCGGGATCCCTCGTTCACAAAGGTCTTGTCATAAATCAGGCATGTCCAAAGTCAGGCCCAGGGGCCAAATGTGGCCCGTTTACAAATGTTGAGTGGCCCGCGGCCTCTTCTCCCCACTGGCTCAGCCTGTGATGCATCCTTACCAGCTGGCCCGTCCCCAATCCGGATGGTGGCATCCGCTTGCAGTTTTATGTTTTGCCTGCCTTCCCTGCCTTTGTCCACCCCCACCACCCAGCCACCTGCCCAGCCTACCTGCCCCTGGCTCTGTTGCTGCAGCGTCCTCCCTTCCTTCTTGCATGTTATAGAGACTTGACCAAAGTCTGGCCAGGGGGGCAAATGCGTCTGAATGGTCGGCCCCCATACATTTTCACCTCACCAAATCTGTCCCTCCTTGCAAAAAGTTTGGACACCCCTGACATAAATGTACTGGTGAGTGAGGCTTAGGAAAGTAAACAGCAGTCCTTCCCAGCTCTAAACAATTTCATTTCAAAATATTTCATTTTAAATACACAATCGCTTTCCTTGTGGAACAAATCTGAAATGGGCACTTACAAATTTAGCAACTTTGGACATAGTGTTCCAAACATGTGTGTGTGTTGTGTCATTACAGTCGAGACCAACTCTTCGTGACCCCACGTCCAATGCAGTTTTTCTTGGCAGGAGTACTGGAGTGGCTTGCCAGTTCCTACTCCAGGCGCCTACAGCACCTGGTATTCCCTGGTGGTCGCCCATCCAAGTACTAACCAGGGCCTACCCTGCTTAGCTTCCGAAATCAGGCAAGATCGGATGTGCTTAGGGCACAGTTTGAAAAGAAGTGGGATAGAATCCCAGTCTCTGTCTTAGTTGATTTGAAAAAAAGGGAGCCAGATGGCCAATATTGTACCATTTGGCAATACAGTGGTACCTTGTATAAAGGAATTAATTTGTTCCAAATGAAATTCTGTTATGCAAATTTTCCTTTATACAAATTTCCCATAGGAACACATTGAAAACAGAGTAATCCCTAATGCGACCAATTTCATGTAGTATGGATTCGCCCCATAGACAATTCTGTTAAGCAAATTTCCCCTATCTCCGGAATTTTTTATGTTGAACAGATATTTTGTTATACAAACCGTTTGTTATACGAGGGTCCACTGTATTGCTGTTTTTGTCTTCAGTCTCAGTTGCCCCCAAACAGCATAAATTGGCACCAAAGATATAAATATTATATGCTTAATTCCATGTCGATAAATAAGCAAAGCCCGGAAAGAGGCTAGGTAATTGTAGGGCATAGTCTCGTAAAACACCCTGCAATTTTGAAAGCATGACAGGAGATACCTTTCACAACGATCGAGTCAGTCCGTAAATTTGCAGTGTTGGGTTTGCAAGATACTAGGGTTGTAATACAGGAAAATATTCCTGCATTTATTCCTCTCTAGCACATCTGTTCTTTGTTTGCAGTTGTAGCCTAAATGTGTTAACTGGCTTGACTCACGGTTCTCATACATTCCAGGGGGGAAATGGCAGCTAAGTTAAAAAAACGAAAAATCTCAGAGTAAGACTGTTGCCATTAAACAGAAATAATTGCTTGCTCTTTAATTAGTATGGAATGGACGATTTCTGAAAGTATTTTGAGTGGAAACAGGTGGGTGGATATATTTGCATGCAGGAAATGACACTCGATCCAGAGGGCATCTATTCATAAATCTTCTTTTCATTCACATATCATGTCTCAATAGAACAAATGGGAGATGCTTTTTGCTTTTTGAGCAAGGGCACCAGAAGAAGGGGTGGGGTAGAGCATCCTCTGTAAAAAAGAGGAGTAGTGCTTATGCGTTGGCACCACGTATCCGCACTGTATCCCACATGGCTGATAGGGAGCAAAGCCTTTGAAACCATGTGCAGTGGGTGATAAAAGGTTCAGAAGTGGATCTGTCTGGAGGCTTTTAGCGATCAAGATGGCACTCACGTCCTCCCTTTCTTTGCCCGCCATGGCACTGTATTATTTTGGTTTAACAGCTCAGCCCTTCTTTTCTTCACAAGACACATGGGGAAATCTAAAGTTCACAGCTTTTCTACTTTATTTATTTTTAAGGGGGGAAAACACCACCACACTTTTCAGGACATACTGAAGGGAAGACTTTGCTGGACAAGGATGTAAGAAAAAAATGAGAAACAATTGGCTCAAGAATGCTTTCCTAATATACTCCTGCAAAGGCAACACCACTTAATCGTTTGTCAATACAGTAGGACCCCTGTATCCACTGATTCATTATCCACTGATTCAGTTATCCACGGCTGGCAGGGGAAAAACATTAAATAATTCAGCAGCCACAAAGCAAACTATTGGCACAAACAACAGCTGTAAAGCAAGCTACTGTCACAAACAGCATCTGTAAAGCAAGCTGCTGTCTCAAAACAGCAGTCATAAAGCAAGCTACTGTCAGGAAACAGCAGTTTGGGGGTGGGTGGGCAGGTGTTTTCTCTTATCCATGGTTTTCATTATCCACGGGAAGGCCTGGAACCAATCACCCACCAGCAGATACCGGGGTCCTACTGTCAGAGTTAGTTGGAAGCATTTATAGCTGTTTTGCACTGCCGTTATTTCAGTTTCAACTGGACTGTTCTGTCTCCGTCTTTCCTACATTGGACAAAGATGGTGCGTAATGGCAGCAGCAATTGATGCTTGCTTACATTAGGAGGCCATGAGCAGTTATTCTGACCTAAAAGTGGGGAAATGCTTCTGAAGGGATGCCAGAGGGATGGTGAAGACAGGCTCCAGGTAATCGAGTTCTGCATTAGTAATTCTCTGGGCGAATGTTCCAAATGGACAGTAAAGTGGCGTTGCAGAAGCTCTTTCAGCAATTTGAATCAATGACATAAACACCATTTCATTTCTGAACTTCCAAATGTTACCTTCTCACCTTCTGTTCTAACTGCAGAGTTTTCTACTTTATTGGTACTATAATCACTCCCCGAGTTAAGGTCATCATTCCCCTGCATTATTCAAGAAGTTGAAGGGATATAAATGAATGGTTTGTCTCCACAGTTATTTAGTTGAAAGCACCATTAGATGCAGCAACCCACCTATTGTTGGATGATGACATGCAACTCAGCCTAAAAGGGTAAAGTGAAAAGTCTTTTGTGAGAAGCAGTCCTGTTTACAACCCATAAACCATTATTCTTGCATATAAACACGTGGCTTGAATACGCTGCACCATCCATTTCTATGTTGTTATTGTTGTTGTTGCTGCTGCTGCTGTTGCTATGTGCTGTCAGTTTGTTTCTGATGTACGGTGACCTTAAATATGAGAGATCTCCTCTGTGTCCTGTCCTCAACAGCCTTGTTCTGCCTTTATAAACTCAACCCTGTGGCTTCCTTCTGGGAGTCTATCACATCTCATACTTGGCCTTCCTCTTTTCCTGCTGTCTTCAGCTTTTCCCATCAGTATTTTCTTTTCCAGAGAATCCTGCATTCTCATGTTGTGAGCAAAGTAGAACAACCTCATCAATCTTTTTCTCTCCAGAGATAGTTCAGACTTGATTTGCTATAGCACCCACTTGTTCATCTTTCTATCAGTTCAGGGCTCATCTTAGCTTTCTTTACTGTCTAGTCTTCATACTCATATATACTAATTGGGAATACAAGAGTGTGGGTTATCTTGATCTTGTTCTCTAGTAACACATCCTTACACTTTGATGATATTTTCTAATTTCTTCATTTCTGTCCTTCTGAGTCTCCATTTTCTCCCGGTTTCTTGGTTACAGTCTCCATTTGGATTGATAATTCAACAATGGTATGCAAAGTCTCTGGTTCAGTGGATAAATTTGATTTCAGAACAGGGCTGTGGAGTTGGTAGATAAACGTTCCGACTCCGACTCTGACTCCTAAGTTTTTTTGTACTTCCGACTCCGACTCCGACTCCTCTGTATTAAGATGTGAATGTATTTTATACATTCCTTGAAGGAAAGAAAGGTAACATGCATGTCAATGTCACAGGACTACTGGCTGGGAAGCCAACAGTCTACTGTATTGAACAGTTTAAGCTAACAATCGGAGTTTACAAGTTTTTATAGCCTTAGCTGAATGACAGCAGTTTTTCCAATGGTTTACAGCTTCAGTCTTGAACTATTGACCCTCCATTCCCTTCACCTATACAAGTGTCTCTAGTCCTGCAGAAAACATATTTACTTAATCCCTTATCAGTGAGAGGCTAGGTTACCCATGGGTGCTGCGTAACAGCAGAACACAATACTATGGAAAGTATAATTATTGCTGCTCCTAATTGTGTGTTGTGTGCCATATAGTGAAGCACATGAAAAGCATGCTTCTTCACGGTCACTTAACGTGTTCGTTTTGTGGTTACGTGAGGCACTGCATGCATTGGTCTTTATTCTTACAGTAGAGAAGTCATTAATTATAACTTTTTGTGAATTGGGACATTTAAACTTGCTTTTTAATCTAAATTTAGTAGGAATCGGAGTCGGAGTCGGTGCATTGTTTGCTGACTCTGACTCCGACTCCAGGTACCCAAAATTTCCTCCGACTCCAATTCCTCGACTCCGACTCCGACTCCGACTCCACAGCCCTGTTTCAGAAGCTAAAAAGCATCAGGCCAAGTTAGTACTGTACCTCAGTGAGGAACCATCAGGAATGCCAGAGATGTCCAGCTAGAGGTATGAGAAGACCCTGAAACTTTAGAGAGCCACTGCTGCCAGTCAAAGTGGTGAATACCAGTCTAAACAGACTAGTGATCTGACTCAGTAAAAGACAGTTCCCTCTGTTCCAGGGAGCAGCTTGTTTTTAACCAGCACATTTTGGAAAGAAGCCAAATGGCACCTGCACATTTTTGACATCCTCAAACTAGGCGGTGGGAATCATGGGTGGGTCCTACTCTTTAACGAGCCCCATGGCGCAGTAGTTAAATGCCTGTACTGCAGGTAAATCTGTGTTCACCACCTGGGATTCAATCCCAGGTAGCAGGCTCAAGGTTCACTCAGCCTTCCATCCTTCTGAGGTTGGTAAAATGAGTACCCAGCTTGCTGGAGGAGAGGGCAATGTGTAGCCTGCATACTGTAATTAAAATTGTAAACTGCCTAGAGACTACTTGAAGTGGTATGGGGCAGCATATAAGCAGAACACTTTGTTTTTTAAGGAAGTTCCTTATTCATAAAACGGCCTATAGCAGTGGTGGCGGACCTTCGGCACTCCAGATGTTTTGGACTACAACTCCCAGAATTCCAAGCCTAGATTGCCAAGGACAAAGGACTGTGGGACATCTGGAGTGTCAGAGTTTCACCACCACTGACCAAGAGCAAGGCCAGCCCCATTATTAGAGTAAGGTAGCAAATTTCATTTATTTATTTATTAGATTAATATACCATAGCCATCTAGCCCGAAGGCTACTCTGGGCGGTTTACAAAATAAAGAATCCAAATTATAAAACACGTTCTCTCTCTCTCTCTCTCTGTGTGTGTGTGTGTGTGTGTGTCTATATATCTATATACAGTGGTACCTTGTATAAAGGAATTAATTCATTCCAAATGAAATTATGTTAAGCATATTTTAGTTTATACAAATTTTGCATAGGAATGCATTGAAAACAGAGTAATTCCTAATCATGACCATTTTTATGTTGTATGGATTCACCCCATAGGCAATTCTGTTAAGCAAATTTCCCCATATCTGGAATTTTTTATGTTGTATAGATTTTATGTTATACAAATCGTTTGTTACACGAAGGTCCACTGTATTTATATTTCCCCTATCTCTGGAAATATTTTCCTTTAAGCGGATTTTCTGTTAAACAAATCACTTTTTTTCTGGGAAAGCAGCTCTGTAAAACCATGTTTTTAATAGTCATTTAAAGCTATTGAGTGTGGGAGCCAACCTTATCTCAGTGGGCAGTTTATTCCACAACTGAGGGGCTAGCACCAAGAAGGCCCGATTTCTGGTTGATGCTTTACGGGCCTCCTTTGGTGTAAGCACCCTTAGATGCCCAGCTTGGGAGGAGCAAGTGGTCCTGGCCGTTCTATTTGAAAGAAGCTGCTCTGACAGATTATCTCAAAAAGGCTGGAAATTGACAGTTGTCCCCCCCCCCAATTGTGAACCTTTTATTGCTCGGTATGGGGTTGTTCTCTCTGTGTTTTTGTACCCCATTTGCTAAAACAAGGTGGCTGGCTTTGGACCTCCTGGTGGGTGAGTGGCACCATTTGCTGATCCTCCCCTGATAGAAGAAAGCCCTGAGACAGTCTTGCCAGAGATAGGAACATGTCTTAAAGAGCAAGGCTTTTCACATACCCAATTGCAGTATGTTATCGAGACAATAAACAGAGGCAGCTGCAGTTCCAAACATTCCCATAGACTCAGCTAATGAAATGACTTCAGCAACCTGTAAATAAGTGGGACAGGAGTATATTTTGGTGAAAAAAGCAAATGGCCTCAGACGTTGTCCAGGGAATTCTAACAAGGTTGAATTATTCCAGACAGTCCATAAAGCCTGTAACAATATACCTAGATTTCATTATGGGACTCTTCTCACTAACACTACAAATAGCCACAACTGCCCAGAGCTCCTGTTGGACGGTATAGAAATGAAACTAATAAATAAATAAATAAATAAATAAATAAATAAATAAATAAATAAATAAACAAACAAACAAACAAACAAACAAACAAACAAACAAACAAACAAA
>JAHTLZ010003542.1:17627993-17645596 GCA_023846285.1 Phrynocephalus versicolor | reverse complement strand
CAACCAACCAACCAACCAACCAACCAACCAACCAACCAACCAACCAACCAACCAACCCCCCCCCACACACATACATATACACCTCTTTTATCACACACATGGGTGGGAAAGCATCAGAACTGTGCTTTTTTGTGTTTGGGGGGTGTTACAAAGTGTGTAGTGGTAGAAATGTGTATTCTTAGTATTGATTTGTTCAGAGGAGGGCAAAAACAGGTCTGTACAAGAAAGTAGCAGAACCGTGGCCTGGGATGAAAATTTGTAAAATCAAATGTAATATAAATTGTGTAATAAAACATAAGGCACATCATGAGAAGCTATGGGCCTCATTAATAAAGCACCAATGTTCATGGATGAGTAGGTAATTCATTAGGATCCAGAATGTTGCAGTTGTTTAGGCAAGTTATTTATAGCTCATTCACTGTCACTCAAGTGCAAATCACTTAAAACCTGATGGTGAAGCCTTTGACTGACATACCATGGGAAGAAAGGCAGAACTCCAGCAGATGGATACATATTTTGCCAACTGTCAAGACACAAACTGTATTTTAGAAGGTGTTGTTCTGTAGAAATATTTTAAATTAAAACATAATGCTGTTTCAAGAGTCTGGCGTTATGTGTGTCTGAATTCCACTTATTGCTAAAGTAATGCTTGGGCCAAATCCAGTGATTAGGTCCAGCTAGAACACACTGATGGAATAAACAGAGCTTCTGTAATTGTTGACTTACCAAAAGTCCAATTAACGGAATAGGTCTGTTTGTAGCTGGGACAAACAATTGGCCTTAGTCCTTGGTTGCAACAGGAGGGGGTTGATTAATTGAACTGAACTTGAATTGAACCTACCAGTAGAACTTTTTAAAGCGCTGCACGTAGAGGGTTGTAGCTGTTAGCTGCAAAACATGACAAGGACACGTTAAAGCAGAGTTAAGTGGATACGAGAGAGAATGAAATCAGATGTTAACGAATAATTTTTACCGCTGAGTCTAGGCTGGTATTGTGAGGAAGACTGGCTGTTGCTGTAGCAACAGATGCTGCTTGTTACTTGCTACCAATAATGTCTGACCCAATATAAAATGTTGCTGAAACAGCAAGCTGTTAGGAATGCTAGGCCTTACCTTTTTCTTTTTAAACACTTGACTATACTTTAATCAAAGCAGTCTCAAACTTCCCAAGCTCTATGCTTTCGCGAGGAAGTGTCAGAGTTGAACCAGGGAAGAGCAGATACGCTCAGGAAAAAAAAATTCTGGGACCCAAACAACGTCCGTCTTTCCAAAATATGCTCCCCTCGGTCGGTGCAGCTCAGTCTCCTGCTGGCTTAATGTGTAAAACACATGCTAAGGAAGAAGAAAAGAGCTTCTGTGCTTTCAGCTGTTAGCTTAGGCAAGGAGTACCTGCTACCTGGATGGTCCTTTCTCCGTGTTGGGTTGCGAAAAGTAATAAGACCTTTAACAGCTCAGAGGTTGGACAGAAAAGCAAAGACCAATGCTCAGGGTCCTTAAAAACATATCTGGTACTTTTGAAGGGAAGGTTGTAAATTTTAAATACACGCACCATCATAAATCTATTATGACCTTCACACAAAGGCTAGCTTTCCAATTTACATTTAAGGTAAAAGGTAATGGTTTCCCCTGCACATGCGTTCTAGTTGTGTCCGACTCTAGGGGTGGCACTTATCTCCGTATTCAAGCTGAAGAGCCAGTGTTGTACAAGTCCATGGCCACGCAGCTGGCATCGCTGCAAAGAAACACTGTTTTACCTTCCCACTTTTTACAGGGGTGCCTATTTATCTACTTGCATGCTTTCAAACTGCTAGGTTAACAGGAGCTGGGGTTATCAGTGGGAGCTCACTCTGCTGTGTTGTACCCGGGATTCGAACCGCTGAGCTGCCGACTTTGCAGGCAACAGTTTTCAGTGCTCTAGCTCGCCGAGCCACCACGCCCCCAACTTACATTTAGTAAGTCCCTTTCAGTTGAGTGCAGGCTGCACCAAGGTCAATGTACCTCAAATTGGGCCCTAAGACTTCAGTGTGGTGATATACTGTAGGTAAAAGGCCTTGTCCCTTTCATTTCCTCACAGCAGACATCTGACTGAAACACACA
Organism: Phrynocephalus versicolor; assembly: GCA_023846285.1. Taxonomy (NCBI): domain Eukaryota; kingdom Metazoa; phylum Chordata; class Lepidosauria; order Squamata; family Agamidae; genus Phrynocephalus; species Phrynocephalus versicolor. Next base: position 17,643,499 of record JAHTLZ010003542.1, on the reverse strand, counting down.
CACACACACACACACACACACACACACACACACACACACTATCAGGGCTATAAAATTATGTGAACAATGTTATCTGTATCTTAAGAGGTATTTAAGAACTCCAGTGCTGAAATCAATGTGGAGAAGCCTAGAGCCCTTCTCTGGCACCAAGTCATGGAAAAGAACACCCCACCCCAACCAACAACTCTCTGCCCCAGAGGAGGCGGTAATCTAGATACCTCTGTTCCTCAGACACCAATTCCTACTTACAGATTTCAGCACCAAGGCAGGGTCCTCAGCCTCATGCCCTGCAAAACACCAAGCAAACTTTGTCTGCACTCTTTAAGAAAGATCTCTGGTGTGTTGACATTTGCCATCCGGTTTAGAACATTCATATGCTTTCCCCCCCTGCACCATCCAGAACACTGAGGAAGGCTTTTGTGGGCTGATTGGTCACATTTGTTTGTGATTGTTTTAGTGGCCTCATAAAGGTATTCCTTACCCTTGCCTTTGAGTTGTGTACAAGGACTACACAGATTCCCACCAACCCCCACCTGCTCTTTATTCATATGCCTTATTCCTAATTGCGTGGAGGATCAATGTCATGGCAGAAGGTAAGGTGAAAGCAAACAACAAACTGGGAATTGTTCTGTTTGCACTTTTCTTCTTGTTTCATGGTTATCCTGGAATGTGTTCTGTTGCTTAACTCAGGTTCTCTATCAAATGTTTTATTACTGCTTAGTTTTTTAAAAAAGGGGCATCTATGTGGAGGGAAAATACAACACAAGAATAAGAATACATTTACAGTGGTACCTTGTATAAAGGAATTAATTGTTCCCAAATGAAATTATGTTAAGCAAATTTTCCTTTATACAAATTCCTATAGGAATGCATTGAAAATGAAGTAATTCCATTTTTATGTTGTACGGATTCTCCTCATAGGTGATTATGTTAAACAAATTTCCCCTATCTCCGGAATTTTTTATGTTGTACAAATTTTATGTTATATAAGCTGTTTGTTATACAAGGGTCCACTGTACTTTATTTGCCAGCTCTTCTGTGACAGAGCTAATTTGCATATCCTGACTCAGAATTAAAAAAAAAAACAAGAAGGAGAACGTAGGGCATAGTTCAACAAGCTACTTTTAAAAATTAATTAGTTAAGGGTATCAAAGTCATCAGTTCATGTTATGATGGTTGTTTTTTGAGGCAATTGCTGGGTCTCTTGTCTCTCAAAAGCGACTGAAATAATGAACAGTTTCTTAAAAATAAAATGCATCTGGTTGCTGCAAGCCACTGGCCTTTGGTACAAAATGTATGCAGTGCAACACAGAATCATAGAATCATTGTAGAGTTGGAAGGGACCATGGAGGTCATCTAGTTCAACCCCCTGCCCAAGGGAAGAGACCCCCATACCATCCCAGACAGGTGGCTGTGTAAACGTTTTTTTGAAAACTTCCAGCAGTGGAGTACTCAGAATATCTGGAAGTAAGCTGTTCCGCTGTTTAATGGCTTTCACTGTCAGGAAATTTCTCCTTATTTCCAGGTTGGCTCTCCCTCTGATGAGTTTCCACCCATTAGTACTTGTCATACCCTCAGGTGTAACTGAGAATAAATCAATGCCCGCTTGCCTGTGGCAACCCTTCATTCATTGGAAGATTACTATCATGTCTTCCCTCATTCTTCTCTTCTTCAGGCTAAATATGCCTCCTTCTTTTAGTCATTCTTCATACAATTTAGCCTCCAGTCCCCTTATCATCTGTGTTGCTCTTCTTTGCACTTTTTCTAGGGCCTCCGTGTCTTCTTTGTATTGTGGTGGCCAGAACTGGACACTGTATTCCAAATGTGACCTCACTAGGGCAGTTTAGAGAGGTACTATCAAGCCCTTTTGATGCAGCCTAGGACCACGTCCACTTTTTTGGCAGCTGCAGCACACTGCTGCCTCATCCTTAAGCAGTGGTCCACCAGGACACCTAAATTCCTCTCAGGGATACTACTCTTGAGCCAGGTATATCAAGGGCTTACAGGAAAGAGCTTGAGGAAGCTCCTCAGCAGTTTTGGTGCCTGTGATCACTATATTTATGTACGCCAAAATAATGATTGCAGCAGCCATATATTGATTCAGAATTGGCACCAAAAACTGCTGGGGAGCTTCCTCAAGCTTTTTTCTGTAAGCCCTTAAAATTTGGAAAGGTTTGGGAGTCAGGGGACTGACTTATAACTTATTGAGCTCCAAAGGGGGTCCCCTTAGTTAGTTAATTGAAAGTGTGTATATGCACACACCAGCAATTTAGGGGCTAGCCACCAGGTTAATCCTATTAACCCCTAAATTGCTGGCACGTGGCATACACACTCTTTCAATTAACTACCAGGACCCCCTTTGGAGCTTAATAAGTTATAACTCAGTCCCCTGACCCCCAAGCCTCTCCAAATTTCGGGGGCTTACCTAGAATCACTTGAAGAAGCTAACTGTGCCATTTCCATGATGAAACATGGCTGCGATACATATTTTCGAGTATATAACATAACAAAACATTATGTACTCAAAAATACAGATCACAGCCATGTTTTGGCATGGAAATGGCAGGGCTAGCTTGCTTAAGCGATTCTAGGTAAGCCCTCGAAATTTGGAGAGGTTTGGGGCTCAGGCGGCTGTTATTAAGCTCCAAAGGGGTGCACCTAGTGAAACAATCTTTCTGATTGATTGAATCAGGATTCAGAAACCAAGCCATGGCAGCGGCACAGAAGGGCTATTGCAGTTTCCAGATTCAATTAGAAAGATTTTTCCCCTAGGGGCACCCCGTTTGGAGCTTAATAACTCAGGCCCCTGAGTCCCAAACCTTTCCAAATTTTGAGGGCTTAAACGAAAGAGTCCAAAGCAGCTCCCCAGTGAATTTGTGCCTCTTGGATCTAGGGGAGCACTTCATTTCATTTTGTTTCCTTATGAAACTACTTTAAAATTTGTTGGTAATGAAACAAAACAAAATATTCTTCTTCTGTTTCATGCCCATCTCTAGTCGGGGCTGTAAAATGGAAGCAGAGGGAAATGAACAGACGAGCACCCCTTCTGAATCAGATTTTCCTCTTCCACTCATAATCCCCATTACCAGCAATAGTCCATCTTTCACAGAAGAAAAGCAAATTCACACTCACATCTTCAAACAAGAATCCACAATCTAAGTAGAGCAAATCAAAGGACTAATATCATGAGTGCATCTCAAACTGACAAAAGTAAAAGGTTAGAGATACACTACGAAAAAGAAGGGCATGTCTGGTTGAATCCCAGTCATAATACAACTTGAATATATTTGTTGATTGTGGTAAAACAATTACAGTAACTCGTTTCTAAGTTTTTCCCTTTTTTTAATTTTTATTTTTTTCCAGGCAAAAACACTTGCTGTACTTTTCGAACAACTATTTCCATCATATTCTACAAACTTTGTTGCCCTTCCTCTTTATCCTCCCCCCTCCCCCCCCAGCAAGCAATACTTTCAATTCTCCCTCATATTATACAACATCAAAGCATGGTGGAAAAGATTAGCCCATTTCTCATTCTCAGGCTTTCCTTTTAACCATTCTATATACTTTCCCCACTCCTTCAACATCTTATTTTTCCCTTCTGTTTTCCCTTCCTGCATTCTTTGTACAGTATCCATTCGTTTTGGAAAAATTGATATACATAATCTTTCCATTTGTTATATTTCCATTTCTCTTCATCCTTCCACCCACTTATTAAAACCATTATAGCTGTTGCTATTCCATAATACATAATCTTTTTAATTTCTTTCCACTTGTCTTCTCTCTCCATCAATCCTAAAATATATATAATCTATTTTTAATTGGATCACTTTTTTTGTTATGTTAACCAATTTTCTACATTAGTCCAAAATTTCTTCACTTTATCACACTTCCAGATCATATGTCTCTAAGTAGTATTGCAAAGATCTGCTGGAGTTCTGGGAACAACAACAAAACTCTACATTCTTTCACCAAGTGTAGGATGTTCACAACTCAGCCTCTTCAGTGGTGCTTCCTTCCTGGGGGGAGATGGGACCCATTAAGATGGTCCACCCTTGCAAGCTATTGGATCCACTTGGTTTCCAAACTGTAACACATGGGATATCAGATGCGCTGGTTGGCACTCCTGTGGAAGCCCAGGTTGACAGATGGTATGCCCCTACGACCTGGGCAGCTGACACAATCCGCACCAAATTACACCCCCAAGCCCATCTTGCCACAACTATGGATGATGAAGCAAAACTGAAGAAAGCTGGGGAGCATGTGGAGGGAGGCCCCATGGGATCTAATTTAAAAGCCAAAAAAATAATAATCACATTCAGTATTTACTTAGCATGGGTGAAAGCCACCAGAAGATCATACTTTGCTGGCCAGATTATAAAGCAGCTTTGGGTCCTTTTTAAGGAGAAAGGTGGGGAAGTAAAAACAAACAAACTGGGGTGCATTATTTTACATTATGCGTGGTTCATCCAGAATTGATCACAGTGATAGGCCTTCCAGTACGGTAGTATCATCTGTGATCAATTTATGGCATTCTTTAAAAACAATGTGGAGGCTACCCTACGGAACCTTGGGCACATTTTTTCTTAAACTGATTATGCCAGATGATTGGGTGGAGTAAATAAATACCAACATATCTCCCCTATCCTGGTCACCTTACGTTGGTGACCTATATGCTTCCATATAGCACTTGCTTTAAATTCTTAATACAGTGGACCCTTGTATAACAAAGGGTTTGTATAACAAAAAATCTGTACAACATAAAAAATTCCAGAGATAGGGGAAATTTGCATAAGAGAATCGCCTATGGGGCGAATCCGTACAACATAAAAATGGTCGTGATTAGGGATTACTCCGTTTTCAATGCATTCCTATGGGAAATTTGTATAAAGGAAAATTTGCTTAACATAATTTCATTTGGAATGAATTAATTCCACTGTAATCTTTTTTGTTTATCTGTGCAATCTGCATGATCTCATAACAATAAATCTCCCCTGGACACAATTCTATTCTTAACAGATTTATCTTTGCAGAACCTGGACTCCTGGTTAACAAGCATCCCTGCTACTGGCTTTATAAATCAGCTGTCTCCACCACAATGGACATTTTCATTTACTGGCACTATAACCACTGACACAGAGCCAGCGAGTTTTATTTTCTTTACAGCTTGATTAATCTGAAAATCATACCATTGATCTCAAATGTTAAAACAGCTTGTTCTACAATCCCAGAACTGGTCTGAATTATCTTATCTGAATTTCCATGGCGAATGTATTGCATTTGTGTGGTATGTTGGTTTATACAACCGTAATTGGCCTCTGTGGTTGTTTGGCTGGTAGCTGACCAATAAACTTAGGGCAGGAACTATAAAAGGAAGTGCCCTCACTGTGTTTCCATGTGGTTGTGTGGCATGGAAACAGACTTGATTAATGTGGGAACATTAAGTACTTCTGCATTGTGTGGAGAATAGAAAAGGGGAAGAAATATGTCCTATGCCTTTAGTAGCAGCTTGATCTGCTTCTATTAAAATATAATAATAATAATATTTCTGTTAAATTGCAAGAAAGCTGTATTGCTAATTTCTGCCCTAGACAGTTGATAACCCTATAGCAACTGTTTGTGTCCTTGTCTGTTTTTTTAATTAAAATAATATTATCCAACATTAAATAAAGCAAAATATATTCACTCATAAGAAGAAGGATGACTAAGAACAAATAAGAATCAATTTTGCAGAAGTACAAACTAGGCGGGTTAAATCTAATGCAATTGGAGAAGTGGTTAATAGAGAGAGTGAGAAATTAAAATTAGAGGATAGAAAATAGACAAAGTTTGAAGATATTACTGTATAAAGAAGTTGGAAAGAGAAATGGATGGGGGAAAGAGAAAAGTAGAACAGGGGGAGTTTATAGAATTTTGATAGATCAGGGGAAGAGTAAGAAGTTTTAAAAACAGTATAGAAGACAGATATAGGGAAGACAGATACAGAGGACTGGGAAATTGGATTAGAAGAGTTTTTAAAAATATGTCAGTTGGGATAGAAGAAAATAGTCATAAAATATTGTGCAGGTGGCATTTTACTGGTAAAACTAAATGCAATCGATTCTAAATATTCTAAGAAATGTTGGAGATTTAACAAAGATGTTGGCACATATTTTCATTTGTGATGTAATTGTGAAGCTATATGAAAAGTATGAGTTAAATTATTTGAAGAAATTAAAGAATTATTCGAAGTCAACATTGAAATGGTTCCAAAAACAGCATCGTTATTTTTTTTCCTGTTTTTGATTTCTTTATTAAATTCACACAATAAACATCCAATAACTATCTTTAGTTGTGACACATACGAGTATCTATGAGGTAATCTTTAACCTATTTACATTTATATACATATACATCTATATATATATATATATATACAGAATCATCATTCTGACCCGTTTCTATCCTCTAAGCAGATATAGAATGAGCTCCAAGATTGAGCAAATTTACACTCCTCCTTCTCTTTACGTTTATCCACGGTTGCACAGTCCAAAATTTTATCTATCACCCTTTAGTCTGTTGGTGTCTTGTCTGTTTTCCACAGCTGTGCCCAGGCCAGCCTTGCTGCTGTTAGCACGTGCAACACCAAGTAGTTATTTTCTTTAATTCCATTTTTTTTTTTGGTGGTGGTGGGGGATTCCTAATAGCCACAGTTTTTTAGATTTTGTTTTGTCATCTGCCTTAACCAAGGAAATACCTTAACCCAATAATTCCTAGCTTTTGCACAAGTCCACCAACAGTGATAAAATGTACCCTCCTCACTTTTACATTTCCAACATTTACCTGAAAAGTTGGGATACATTTTAGCAAGCACAAATGGAGCTCTATATCATCTATAAACATTTTAAGTAGGTTTTCTTTATATACTACTGCAACTGTTAATTTGTAATTAAATTCCACAATTTCCCCATTGTTCTAATTCTATATTCAAAGTTTTTTGCCCACTGTACCATCGTAACTTTAACTTCCTCATCCTCCATTTCCCAATCCAGCAGGTACTTATATAGTTGTATTTGTTTTTCTTCAGTTGCAAGCAATATTTTGCCCAATGGTAAACATTGTTCCTCTAATCCTTGCTGCTTATATACTGAATTTAACTGTAATAGAGGGAACCATGACTGGATCAACCTAAGGCTTTCTAATTGATCTTTAGACTTAAGTATTCCTCCTTCGTTTAAAAGCGAGTCATAAGTAATATGTTCTGGTAGTTAAGATTTCGGTGCGTAAAGGCTTCAATAGGAGAAACCCATCTTGGTGTTTTCTTTTAATTTTTGCCTTTCATTATTTGCCATGTTTTAAGTAAAGCATCCCTAATCATATGTCTTAAAAATATTTATGTTGTTTAACTTTGTCATACTATAAGAACGCATGCCACCCAGCTTGCAGGTAATATCCTTCCAAATACAATATTCTTCCTTGATCCACATCAACACAAGCCAATTTAGAAGCCCATTGCCTCCTCTCTCCTTCACGTCCTCCAGTAGCTTCAGTTTGATTTTTGCCTTTCTTTTTTGCCAAATAAATTTTGGATACAATTTTGTCTAACTCTTGGAAAAACTTTTTATCTAATTTTATTGGGAGGTTTTGAAACAAAAACAAAAGTTTGGGCGAAACATTCATTTTGACAGTGGCAATTCTTCCCAGTAATGAAATCTGTATTTTCCCCCATCTTTCTAGATCTTGTTCTATCTGCAATACCAGTTTAACATAATTATCATATTTCAAAGTTAAACACCTTGCTGTTATTTGTATCCCCAGATAGTTCACTTTCTTCACTACTTGAATACCCATACTAATTGTCTTTTGATTTTTTTTGCTATTCTGTTAAGTTTTTCACTAAAAATTTAGTTTTAGATCTATTAATTTTTAAGCCTGCCATGTCTCTGTATATTTCTATTTCCTTTAGTAACGCATACACTAAATTTAAAGGATTTTCTATAATAAAAACAGATCATCTGCATAAACTTGAAGTTTATATATCTTATCTTTAACTTTTGTTCCTTGAATATCTTTATTTTCCCTAATCTGTCTATTCATGACCTCCAGCATAGTGACTGAAGACAGAAAATTCTGAGCTGAAGAGTACCACAATTGATAATGAAGCTGATAACTACAACTTGTGAGAAATAGGGAAAAATTAGAAGCAGAATTAGGATTTTCAGCTGCATGAGTGGTACAATGGAATATGGAACACGGGACATACACAGACTTCAGAAATTAAGTTAATAAAAGGAGAGATAAAGATTAATAGATTCAATGAAACATGGGTAGAATTTATAAAATCTGTACTGGGTAAAGATAAAGGGGGAAAGCCAGGCAATAAATATATGTACAGGTATTTTTGGAAGGACATTGGGGGTGGATAAATGAGAAGGAAGTTTATGATTACAACCAAAAATATGTAAGATATAAGGCCCCTATGGGAAGAGGGGTTTCACAACCTAGTCAGCCTGAAAGCAATACTATTACCCACAGACATGGTTCCTCTTCCTCTTAGGACAAGGACTCAGAGTTTATTTTTGTTCCTATCAAATCAGGAAGGAGAACAATTCTCCCCATGAAGTAACTGAAGGCATGACAGTGGCAGCCCAACTGAAAAGATATATTATTTTGTGGGAGGCTCAGGTTTTTTTTCCTGGATCTTGAAATAGCTACTGGCTGCCTGAAGGTCTTTTCAAAACAAGAAAATGTTACCAAATCAGACTACCACAATATCTGTTAGATGTATCCGCTCTTTATTTGTTACATTGATCATCCATCCTTTCTATTAAAATGGTGTTCAGGGCAGCTCACAAACTTCTGAAAAGAATGAAAACAGATCACATATCTAGATCAAATATTTGTAGCAAACAATGATCAGGAAAGACCGAGGTGGGTGATGAGCCATTTGCATTTTATACATACTGGATAAAATGCAACCATTTTATCTATAATCATACTGCTATAGATAAGTTATATCTATAGCAGTATATAGAACTATGGTTATATATGGTTATATATAGGAGTATATATAGATATATACTGGTTATATAGTATATATAGATACAGTGGTACCTTGTAAAAAGGAATTAATTCGTTCCAAATGAAATTATGTTAAGCAAATTTTCCTTTATACAAATTCCCATAGGAATGCATTGAAAACGGAGTGATCCCATTTTTATGTTGTACGGATTTTTCCCATAGGCGATTATGTTAAACAAATTTCCCCTATCTCCGGAATTTTTTATGTTGTACAAATTTTATGTTATATAAGCTGTTTGTTATGCAAGGGTCCACTGTATATACTATGGTTATATACTGGTTGTATATGGTTAACCATAGCAGTATGGTTATAGATACAGTATATGGTTATAGATCTATAACCATACTGCTCTAAATATTTCTACTTTCATTTCATCCCAGAGGTCAAGACGGGTTTCATCTGATAACTTTCCTAAACAGCACCTAATTTATGTTTAGGCCATCGGTGCTCCATTCATTTCCTGCTCCCTGGCTGTTGATATGTCAAGCTTTCATGGCCACCAAGTTGGTCTCTAAATGGTGTTCATTTTTATACTTGTGGGTAAATTGATTTCAGAAGTCAATTCATTTTTAGTGTGCTTTTATTGTCCTCCGGGTGGACCCAGGAAATCAGAGCAACCTGCTCCAGTATCTGGTCGAGTGTCAAGCTTTGGACTCAGAATTATTCTCATAGAGTTGACAGGTTAACCAGCTTTTTGGCTTGGAATGGCGCAATAAAGCCAGAGCCCAAAGCAAAGGGCTTGCCAAAATCAACATGTGTTCTGTTTGCTGCAGCCCAGGACAAAGCAGTGTGTGAGTTCTGAAAACAGACGGGCAGGAGGACTTGGGTCACCCTTGCCAAAAGCCACTTCAAAGATGAAGACAAAGTTCCCATTGTCTTGATTTGTCACTGTAAATTTTGCTCGTGATTTTGATATAGCACAGATCGCAACAATAAAAAAGATTTATTACATTGATATCTCACTGAGCTCCTGTCACACCTACATTGTACAGAGAATTGGCAAACAGCTCATAATGAGTCCATTGAGCTGAGCGAGGTCCTCCTGAGGTGTAGCTCTTTTTGCCTCAAAGTTAAGTGCCATTGGGAATGGAAAGTTGATCAATGATCACACCAAGGCAACAAAGCACTGGCGGAATTACTTTGAGAAAATTTCCACAGAAGAGTTCCCGCACCCCCCAATTCCATATGTTCCTCTAGTTCTAGGACCTGTGCAACCTATCATATCTGATTATGTTTCCATGGTGATGAAACAGATGAAAACAGGCAAAGCCACAGGACCAGATGATGCAACGACAGAACTGTGGAGGTCGCAACACTGGAGCCCATGCAACTGGCTAATGGAACTCTTCAAACAGATTGCGGGGGGGGGGGGGGTTACCCGACAATTGGCAACATAACACAGCAGTGCCAGTCTGGAAGAAGAAGAGGATCCCTGCTGGATGCACCAACTACACACCAATTAGATTACTTTCATATACTCTTAAAATCTTTGCGTGAGTCATCGACACACAAATCTGCACCATAGTCCAACTAAGTGTCGATCAAGCTGGCTTCGTCAAGACGTGCGGAACAATAGATGCAATCCATGCTTCCCGTCTGTTATTTGAAAAACATAGGGAGAAACAGAAACCACTGCATGGAGCTTTTTTTGACCTTTCATTAGACCGAGTCCCACATGATGCCATCTGGTAAAGCAATGCAACATCATGGAGTCCAAGAAGAACTTGCTAGTTGGGTCAAACTCCTCTATGAGTCACTGAAGGTCATGTACAGGCTGCTGCTGGTACACTGAAAGACTACTTTTCCTTGATAACACAGAGTCAGCCATTAATGTGCGGGAAACGGGTAATTCCACCCATTGACTGCCTTCAGTAATGTAAATTTTTGATTTCTGATACTATGCATATTTTAAAGAAATGATTTGGAAAATATTAGAATACCCTGTCTTAATTTTTATTCATTACGTTAAAATAAAACATTCCATAATCATTTTTTCTTTTTTCAAATTTTTAGGAAAAAAACCCCAAATGGCTACCGAAAAAATGGAAAAATTGTTTTCCCCCTGAATTTTTCCAGTTTTTTCCAGGCCTTCACATCTCTGGGAGGACCAATTTCACCTCTCCCTTATTTCCTTCCTATCTAGGAATATCACCAAACTCATCTGCTTTTAACCCTAATCTGTGTATGTATGCGTGGCTCCGGCCGGTTGAAAGGGAGGTGTTCCTCCCTCCCAACCCACCTGAGCCGCGTGCATATGCATCCGTCTCAGGGATCAGTGCGCACACGACTTATGAGTAATTTGACTTCCGAGGATGCCTTCGGAAAGGATTAATCTCCTAAATCGAGGTACTGTGCCACTGCATTTCTAAAGACGATGTTACCAGATATGGCCATAAGAGGGGGCAAAAGTTAGCATTCTATAGCATTGGCTATAAAAACAGTGTTTGCTGTAATCCATGTTTTCCGGCATCCATGGGGGAGCTCAGAACAGATTCCCCCATGGATACGAGGGCCCTACTGCATTAAAGGCAGGCTATACATTAGCTCTCTCTTAGAGATGGGCACGAAATGAACGTTTCTGTTATTCGTTATTCATTCCATTACGTAACGAAACGACTAACAAAAACTGTGATGAAAATGGAACGAAACGAACAGAGCCACAAAAATTGTGTTTGTTACGTTTCGTTTTTGTTACTGGCGGCGTGCAATGAAATGAGCTGCTTTAAATGTTAAAAAATGCCCTGGACATCCATAAAAATGCAGTGATAATTATTTATACTGTCTGATAATACCTACTGGGGGGGGTTCCTTAAAACATGCATTTATGTCTTTTCTCAGATCGCTATATTTTTTCCTTTAAGGGGAGTTAGGGGACATCGACCCAAAATGGCTCCCAGATGCCTAATATTGATTTCTTGGGTATTAAAACGCCCTGGACATCCCTAAAAATGCAGCGATAATGCGATAATTATTTGAAATTATTACCTACCAAGGGGTTAGGGTCCTTAAAACGTTCGTTTTTGTCTTCTCCCATTGCGATGTATTTTTCTTTTCCCTTTAAGGATGACAAGATGGATGTTGCCACTCGAGCCACAACATGGAGGCAAGCCATGTGATGGGATCATGTAAATTCTTGGACAACTTCAACCAATAGCATGCCCAGGTGGCAGACTGGGCAGGTCTGGCAGCCACAGAGGGCATAAAAAGCTCTGGCAGCCCCCGTCCTCCTTGCAGTCTCTGGTGGGAGTTAGGGTGGGATTGCTGTCTCTGCGACTCTAGCTTCCGTCCTGCAGCCTCCCTGTGTGCGTGCGTGCTGTGTACCTCTCAGTGCGTACCCTCCCCTGCCCCACAGTGCAGTCACTCTGCGGCTGTCTTGCACCCTGGGCAACGCCCGCCGCTGCCTTTGCAGGCTCCCTGCGAACCTAGTCTATACTGTGTCTCTGCCAGCATCAATTTTTTTTAGTGTTTTCCCTCTGGTCTGGGGCGTTGGGGGACGCCCATGCACGGAAATGCTTTAAAAATCGCACAAAAAGCGGGTAAAAATGAAAAAATGAAAAACGAAAACGATTTTTTTCCAAAAAATTCGCAAAAAATGGAAACGAAATGAAAAGGACCTCTCAACGACAAACGACAAATGAAACACCATTTTTTTGATTCGTGCCCATCTCTACATCTCTCTCTCTCTCTCTCTTTGTGTGTGTGTGTGTGTGTGTGTGTGTGTGTGTGTGTGTGTGTGTGTGTGTGTGTGTGTGTGTGTGTGTGTACTAGGGGGATATGCCCCTGAAATTTGGGAGTAAAATACACCCATTCCCCAGTTTACCAGTTGCCGCTGACGTTAGGCACTGGTTTTGCATGCTGAGCCCATTCATCTGGCGAGTTCCTGTACTAGATAAGCCAAGTTTCTCATTCTTTTCGTAGCCTAAAAAAAGAGGGTGGTAACTAAGCACTGAAAACCGCCATCCATGAATGTCCCACATAAAGCAAGGAGAACACAAGAAGCCCTGGAAAAGAGGGAGAGAGAGCCAAGCTTCAGACCGTCATTGTTTTATCTCTGAAATGTAATACAAGATGGATGCGGCTTGGAAGATGGATCTTCGATCTATGACACGGAGGTCTGAGAGACGGAAAAAGCAAACGGGGGTACTTTAGGCAGAATTTCTCCCACAGAACAGGAAAAGATTTCCCCTGCATGCTAACAAATAATTTAGGAGGAGTTAATTGCTCACTTTAAAAAAAATATGTCTGGCAGGAAAACAACTGCCTAGCACTGCCTCGGATGGCTGCCCAGGATATCCTCTGGACCCCATGCTGTGTCTCTACATTCCACAGCTATATTTCACCACCACCACCCTAGGTTAAACTGCTGATATCTTTCACTCAGTGCCCAGTTTAGTTTCTTTGAAAACATTGGCCCCTGGCTGGACCTCCCTTGTGTATACGAATTAAAACTGGCTCCCTCTGTCCCCCCCCCAAAGCAGTAAAAAGGGGTACAATTTCAGCCCTTATACTCCTAGCCTTTAAAACAAAATAAATAAGCAAATAAGCAAATAAATAAATAAATAAAAATAAAACGAGATGCTGCTCTCGGTTGCAGCAAAGCATGCCGACTGCATTTGTGATTTTATTCCAGGTTGCATTTAGACTGGCTGTGGTAATGTTCACACTGACATCAACATGAGAGAATGCCAAAAATAAAGGAATAAATAAATAAATAATAAAATAAAAGAGCCCCCCTCGAAACAAACAAAAAGCAGGTTCAAAAGTGTGAAAAATAATCCACAAAAATGCACAGGGCTGCTCTTTTCTTAGATGAGATGAAGACTAGAGAGTGTAGAGTGCACTGAGGTTAAAACTCAAAACCATCCATGCAGTTATGCAGTTAATCCAGGGCTAAGGATCAAACTACCCTTGAGGCTTAGCAAGTCCTTTGAAATGGTACCCTTTTTTAATTTTAAACGCCAGCTGCATGGGGATTCAATTAGGACTGGGACAGTGACACCCAGGAAACACAATCCTTTCTTCCCCTGCAGTGACACCTCCTCTCCCATAAAAAAAAACCCAGCCACTTCCTCCAGTCTGCTATCAGATCTGGGAGAGAAGCTCATTTTAGCAACAGTGGGAGCTTTCCTCCACATGGAGCCAAAGGCAGGAAGGGTAGGCATGGTTTTCAATGGGACTGTGAGATGGGATAAAGAACCCCCCTCTCCTGCAGCTATAGTCCAGAATTTGACTAAGATTCTAGACTCCACCCCCAACTCCAGGCAGCTTGTATTTTGCGTAACAGACGCAGCTTGGCCGTAAAGTATAGCTGGAATATGTAAAACTATTTACAAACCAATAAATCTCATGGGTCTGCATAACAACTTAATTCCAGAAAGGTGTTTTCTAAACAACTGGACTCAACAACAGGATCTACATTTGCTTCAGAAATGGAGGAAGACTCATTCATATCTCCAGGCCAGTACAGTGGTACCTCTACTTATGATTTTAATGCATTCCGCATGCATGCTCTTAAGTCGAACAACTCTTAAGTCGAGCAGCCCTGTCTAAAAAAAAACATTCAAATAAATAAATCAATAAATAATTGGGAAACAATTGTAAGTAGAGCAGACCGCATCTAAAATTTTTAAGGCAGCAGTTAAAACGGCAATGGTTTTTCTCTCTTAAGTCGAATTGCTCTTAAGTCAAGCCGCTTGTAAGTAGAGGTACTACTGTGTTCTAATTTCAGATCAGCAGGTCAAGAAAATGAAGGCCCTGCTGCCTTCCCTTGTCAATAATATATTGTGAAAGAGCAATGTCAGGCCTTGTATACATTCCATGCATATAGAAGACAGATGCCTAGATGCAAACTAATGGATGTCTGAGGGAGGGAGGCTGAGTACGGTAATGTTGTAGCACACAGGCACAACAACATCTCGCTCCTCTGCCAAATTCTCCATCCGTTACTTCATTTCAGGACTGACGCTTCATGTGCTGCAATTTTAACTGCCAGGCAGAGTCAGTGGTGCGGCAGCGGAAGCTGATGGTGTGACAGAAGGTCAGATACAACCGGTGGCTCAACTCTCTTGTTCTAGTTTCTTTTAAAAAAACATCACTTAGTTCTAATCCATATTTAAAAATCCTTGTTCTGACATTTGAAAACTTATATTCTTTCTGTCCTAATTATTTCACAGAGCTGTTGGCATGGCATCTTCTCTTTAAGAGGCTTTAGTCTGCAGATTCTCTTGGATTAAGGTGATAAATTCCAGGTTTCCAGCATTTTTTCACTTGGCTCCAAAGCCCTGGAATTCTCTCCCCCTGCCATCACTTTCACATGGAAACAGAGTTGGACAAATGTAGATGAGGTTTGAAAACCTATCAGTTCAACTTGGAGCCATAGGTGTTGGGTAGGTTAGCAACTATCTATCTCTATCTCTATCTCTATCTCTATCTCTATCTCTATCTCTAT
>JAHTLZ010003542.1:17553938-17627983 GCA_023846285.1 Phrynocephalus versicolor | reverse complement strand
CAACAACAACAACAACAACAACAACAACAACAACAACAACAACAACATGCCAGTAGAGCAGAAAGGGAACAAACGGGGAAGTAGAGGCACAAAAGATCAGTTACTCATTGATAAAATGATCCTAGAGAATTGTAAAGGCCGGAAAACTAATTTATATATAACTTGGATTGACTATAAAAAAGCCTTTGACTCAGTACCACATAGTTGGATTATTAAGTGCCTGTATGCCATTGGAATATGTAAAAGTATTAGTGCCCTAATTGAAAATGCGATGAAGAACTGGAAAACAGAATTGTTTGTCAGGGACGAAAGCTATGGATTGGTTAGCATCAAACGAGGGATTTTTCAAGGTGACTCTTTGTCACCTCTGCTATTTACTCTCAATAATTTTGCAGAAGACAAATTTAGGGTACCAAACTGCTAAAAATTCAGGGAAATTTTCTCATCTATTGTATATGGATGACTTAAAGTTCTATGGAAAATCAGAAACTGAAATACACTCACTGACCAACACAGCCTGAATTTTCAGTACCAATGTTAGCATTGAGTTTGGAATAAACAAATGTGCCACAGTGGCACTGCGAAAAGGAAAAATCATTGAGAGTGAAGGAATTGAAATGCCAAATGGACAAACTATTAAGTATCATCAGTCTGAAGCCTATAAATATCTGGGCATACTGCAATTAGATAATATCAAGCATGGTCAAGTGAAAAATGTGGTCAGTAAATAATATATCCAAAGGGTCAGAAAAGTATTAAAAAGTAAGCTGAATGGTGGCAACACCATCAAGGCCATTCATAGCTGGGCCATACCAGTCATCAGGTATACCGCTGGCATTATAAACTGGACTCAGACAGAGTTAGATAGTCTAGATAGGAAAACAAGAAAATGTATGACCATTCACTATGCATTACATCCACGCAGTGATGTTGACAGGCTGTATTTATCTAGAAAAATAGGTGGTAGATGTCTTCTGCAAGTGAAGCAGACAGTTGAAGAAGAGAAGCATGCATTGGCAGATTATGTAAAAAATAGTACAAAGCCAGCATTATTGGAGGTTAAGAACAAGGAGGTTTTTAAAGTAAAGCAAACAAAGATACAATGCTGGAAAACAACTATGCATATATGAGCTGATAGCTGGCATAATAAAGCGCTGCATGGGCAGTTCCTAGAAAAGGTCAAAGGAAAAGTAGATGAGAAAAAGACCTGGTTATGGCTCACCAATGGAACACTGAAAAAAGAGACAGAAGCCCTGATTTTTGCAGCTCAAGAACAAGCTATCAGAACAAATACAGTTAAGGCTAGAATAGAAAAATCAGCTGAGTCCCCCACATGCAGACTCTGCAAAGAGGCAGATGAAACTATTGACCATATATTGAGTTATTGCAACAAAATTGCTCAGACTGATTACAAACAGCGTCATAATGTAGTTGCTCAAATGGTCCACTGGAATTTGTGTCAGAACTATCATCTGCCCGTAGCAAAGAACTGGTGGGATCATAAGCCTGAAAAAGTGACTGAAAATGAGCATGCAACATTACTTTGGGACTTCCAAATACAGACAGACAGGGTTTTGGAGCATAATACCCCAGATATTGTGGTTGTAGAGAAGAAAAAAGTGTAGATCATTGATGTTGCTATACCAGGTGATAGTAGAGTCACTGAGAAACAACTTGAAAAAATTACCCGATATCAGGATCTGAAAACTGAACTTCAGAGACTCTGGCATAAACCAGTACAGGTGGTCCCAGTGGTAATCGGCACGCTGGGTGCGGTGCCCAAACAGCTAAGCAAGTATTTAGAAGAAACTGGAGTTGACAAAGTCACCATCAGTCAGATGCAGAAAGCCGCCTTACTGGGATCTGCTCGCATAATTCGCCGATATATCACTGAGTCCTAAACGCTTGGGAAGCGTTCGACTAGTGATTGGGAATACAAAATCCAGCATAGATAGCTGTGTGGTTAGTTAGTTAGTTAGTTAGTTAGTTAGTTAATAATAATAATAATAATAATAATAATAATAATAATAATAATAATAATAATAATAATAATAATAATAATAATAATAATAATAATAATAATAATAATAATAATAATAATGAACAGCATACATTCTGCACCAATACTTAACATATACTTGTATCTGTTACATAATACTAGTCAGTGTTTTTATAATTTTTATGGACTGGGCCTGGTATTTCTATCTAAATCCTCCTCCTGCTCCTCCTCATCTATTTGTGAGCCACCAGGAAGCACTGCCTCTCTGCTGATGCAATGGGATGCTGCTGCCTTGTGTGATATTCCCCTCAAAACCTCCTCAGACAACTCACCACTCGTTCACCCTAGTGTTGAGTAATGACATAGTAGCACCGC
This sequence comes from Phrynocephalus versicolor, assembly GCA_023846285.1. Lineage (NCBI taxonomy): Eukaryota > Metazoa > Chordata > Lepidosauria > Squamata > Agamidae > Phrynocephalus > Phrynocephalus versicolor. The sequence continues at coordinate 17,625,609 of JAHTLZ010003542.1, read as the reverse complement.
TGCGCAGCACTCTCAGCATCAGATCCTTCAGGTGGTTGCTGAATCCATGGGGCACTTCAAGGATGATCCACTTCCTGGCTGAAGACCCATTGCCTTGGCAATGGTATGGGCTCAGTCAAGGCCTCCAGTGTGAAGTGCAGACCAGGGGGCATCTCACCAGGAGCAGAAAGGTGAGCTTAATGGGTGTCTAGCATAATTCCCAAGGCATGGAGCATCGCCTTTGTGGGGAGTCCCCCTAGTGATGGGAAAAGGCCCTTTCACCTGCGGTGAACCTGGAGAAAAAGGCAAACAAGGATAGTCCCTCACAAAGCCCCTAGTCTAAGGAAGTACTACCCTCCGTCCCTAGCAGCCCTGTCATCATATCCACAGAGTGAGTCCATACCCACCATCAGTGGGCATCTGGATGGCAAGCATTGGTGCTTCTAGGAAGGTAACAGGCTTGGCTGGGCATGGCTGTCAAAAGGCATCAGATCTGCCAGCTGTCCCTTGAACTCATCCCAGGCATGATTTCCCTCTACTAACATTCTCACTGGGAGGGCAGCCACGGGGTCTCTGTTGGTGATTTTCAACTGGTCTGCCTATCAGTCATTGAGGTGGCTCAGGAAAAGATGCAGACCCCTCCTCACTAGCATCCCTTGCAAGGCCAGGGTGATCTAGACAGGAAGTACAAATACAAAGGGAAAGAACTAGCACGCTCCAGGAAGACGTGTTCCTCCTCTCCTCACCCAAACAGTTACAACCAAGTGAATGCCACACACAGCTGCCATAGAGACACTGGCCCTTAGTGGCAAAGATAGTGACTAGAGGACATGATTTTTAATTTTTACTTCTTTGTTAAGATGGTTTACTCTCTCTGTGTGTTCTTGTGTTGTCCCAGGAGCTATAAGAAAGTTGTCGACATAAGAAGGAACAGCAGTTAAACATCCATTTCTTCTTCTGGTAATCAGACACTGATTTGCATTGCCTTGCTTGGAGTCCTGTTGCTGTAATAACTTCTTCAGCTTCTTATTTCAGGCTCAAACTGCTTGCTTAAGTCCATACATTCCTTTCTTGAGTTTGCAAACAGAGTTAGTACAGTTGATGAAGCTCAGTGGTTGCTCCATATATGGTTCCTTTTTAATCTTGCCATGCAGAAATACAGTTTTGATGTCTAGGTGCTTGACTTGCTTCTTACAGGAAGCTGTCACACTCAGGAGTGTTTTTATTGTGCTGTGCTTGAGAACAGGAGCAAAGGATACATTGAAGTCTTCTTCTCCATATTTTTTTAGGAATCCCTTTTCAATTAGGCTTGCCTTGTAGCATTCTACTTCTCCATTTGGCATTGTTTCAGCTTGAATACTTGCTTACAGCCAATATCCTTCTTGCATGATAGGAGCTCAGTAAGCGTCCAATACCTGTTTTTTTGTGCAGTGCTGCTGTCTTTTCCTCTGCAGCTTTTCTCCAACTGATGGCTTCAGCTGCTGGCATCTGCCCAATCTCCTCTCAGATTGCAGGGTCATTTCTCTGTGACTTACAGGGCAGGACAGGCAAGGAGCTGGTCCACTCGTGTTGGACCATGATGAACATCTAATGGCTGGCTCTGAAGTATCTTGTAGCATCTCAACCAATCCAACACCCTCAACATATCCATCTGTGTCCCCTTCTATTTCTGTACTTCTCTCAGCTTGTGGCTTGCAGCCTCCCTATTTCACCTCTGGTTCAGGTAGTGGAGAGAATGAAAGAGCTACATCTAGTAGAGATGTAACATCCTGGTCTTCTGTCCCTCTCTTGTCAGTTTTGTTTCTTTCATCAAAATGAGCAGCATGTCTTATGCTTAATCCACCTGTTTTTAAGTTCATCATTTTATTACCTTTGTTAGCAGGAGTCTAAGCAAGCAAAATGCTCTTGTCTGTGCCATTTCTGTTTTGGTTTATAAGCAAACTGTATGTTCTACACTTGGAACCGTGTTGCGCCATAGTTGAAATGATGTTTTCATTATGCATTTTGTTGGTAGTCTGTTCTGAGGATATGTTGCTGTCAAAAGAGCTTTACCCCAACATTTGTTAGTAACTTTGCATCTCCTAGTACACATCTTCTAATCTTCAAAAGTGATTTCAGGTTTCTTTCAGCTACTCCAAGCTGCTCAAGAGTGTGTGGAACACTTCTCTGTTGCAAAATGTCTTGTTCCTCTAGGAAAATTAGAGTGTGGTGCAAAAGGTACTCACCACCATAACCCCTCTGAAGTGCCTTGGGCATTCATTCGTTCAAATTTGTTGCTCACCGTGACCATACACTTCTTCAGCATCTCATTTGTTTCCTTCTTCTCCTTCAGCAGGGAGGTGAAGCCGTACAGTGGTACCTTGGTTAATGAGTAACGTGGTTAACGAGCATTCTGATCAACAAGCTACAATCTCTAAAGATTTTTGCCGAGATCATCAAGCAATGTCTTGATACACAACACTCAGCGGAAAGCTTGCTCCACCAAAGCAAGCAAAAAGCCAGCACCGGCACCAAGAGTGAGAAGCAAGGGGCTGCCAGTCATGTGAGCCAGGGTAAATTCTGGAATTGCAAAACTCTACTGTATCAAGATAAACCCACATGATGCAACCAACACAACATATGCCATAGCATAGAAAAGAGTATTAGGAGCTCAGTCCTGCCAAGGACTGAGAGAAGAAGCCCCCAGGGTGCTGCATTTGGTACACAGTTACTTGTATGGGCTAATCAGTATCCCACCACTGAAACATAATAGACACACCCTAAATACAGATGGGATGCGAGATGAAAAAGAGGTCAAGTGTTTACTAACCTAGTAGGTTGTGTTCTTAAGAACACAAAAGTAGTTGTTTCAGAAGTATTTAGTGTTCGACCCTGGTCAGTACTTGGATGGGAGATCACCAGGGAATACCAGGTGCTGTAGGCGCCTGGAGTAGGAACTGGCAAACCACTCCAGTATTCCTGCCAAGAAAACTCCATGGACATGGGGTCACGAAGAGTTGGGCACGACTATAATGACACAACACAGCATGGTGAACAATAGTTACATGGATTGGTATCAGTGAGAAGCCCTCAGTTTTCATCTAATAAATGTTCGGTCTATGTAGTCCAGTTTGGAAATGCAAGCAGTTATTCCTCTTGATGCACTGTGAAATCTTTGTATGTGATAAGAAACAAATGCAAGATGATTGATGGCCAAAAAAAGTTCTATCCATTACATTTCTTCAGTCAAGGATGCACAGTCCCTGTAAAATGTAGTTAAAATGTACAAAACAGCTATGACTGCCTATTTGCATTTTTGTTAGCTCCAATTGTAATTATAATTATGGCAATCTGATTTTATGGATTTCAAATTATATCTGAGTGCACGTATCTTATTCAAGGAACTAAAACTGCAACAAAGCATTTTTGTTTGTCTGTTTTAAAAGAAAGGATATTGAGTAGTCACATGTGGACGGAGAAGCTGCTTGGCAGACAGGATATGAAATTCTGCTCTGAGAGGTATATTGTTGTTTGTCTGATTGCATCTCTCTTTGGTACAGCTTTGTAAGTGCACCTTATTCAGACATGGGTACTTCATCTTTGAAATCAGCTTTATCCTACCTTCATCCTATATATACTGACAAGATGTTTGTCCTCTATTTGCCTTTATTTTTTTGGGGGGGGGCATTAGTGTTTTCATTCTTTGTACTCCAAAGCTCAGGTACGGTTTCAGCTTGTAGTCATGAATTATATGATGAGACTCAGGTTTCAATGGATGGTTCTGTGCAGCTACTACAAATATTCGTGGTGCAACTAAACTGTGGCTAAATTATAGATACAAAAGGGAGGAAAGGAGGAAGTGGCAGAGAAGGAAAATCAGGGAATCTGATTTGATAGTGCTGGGCCTGCATATGAAAATAAGGCGGGCTGGGGTGAGGGGGGGCAGAATCACAGAATATAACAGGACCATGTATGGTACAGCCCAAGGTTAAATGCCTAGAAAACCCTGCAATCACAGAGCTTCTTACATTGAAGATCATAAGATACATAGAAGTAATCAGATTTCATTTCACGTCCTCCCAAGTTTAATTCTGTGTTTTCTTTACCAGAGAAAACACATTAAGTAAAAAATAAGGAATTATTGTGAGCTGCCTTTTCATTGTGAATGGCAGAAGCCTTAATGTATCCAGAAGCATCACGAAAGCTGGAATTAGACTGTCTTGCTATGAGCAGAAACTTCACCAATGCACATTTTAAGAAAGAAATAATGCTAAAGTAAAATTTAAAGCTATCTAGTCTTCCTGTAACGATTTCAATCAAATTTATCTATGTACATGGGGCAACAGCAGAATTACTTCTTACTGTTTTCATTTATTTGTTCTTGATCCATCAGATTATGACAGCTTTGAACATTCTCTGAGCAGTGGATGAAACACTTTTCCTTATCAAAACCAAGGGTTCATACTTTTCTTGCTCTTCCATGCGGGATTATAGCAACGAAACACTGGGATAGACACTGAATCTTGTCTTTATTAAAGCACTTCTAAAAAACAAGGTAGGAGGAACCATGTCAATGCAGGACAATCCCAACTTGCTCCCACAATAATGAGAACAATTTCCCCTTTCCACTCCTACCTTCTCTTGTGGGCCTTAAGTTTTGAGTGCATGTATAGAGACCAAACATGCTTCTTCTATGTGGAAAGGAGCCAGGCTCTGCTGGCACTTGATGCATGTTGTAAACCATTATGAACAGCAAGGCATCAATCCGCTGCACTCCAAAACTGGGAGGGGAATCCCTTGGGCGATGCACTGAGATGTGCTTTGGAATAAATGAGCCTACATTGGTAAATATGAAAAGCACAGGTATTCATCATGAGAGTTCCCCCCCTCCCCCGAACAAGTCTGTATCATGCAGGTACCTGAACTGATCCTTATTGATAATTAATAATCGAGGAGCAGGCCTTTTGCAAACGCAATAGACTTAATTATCCTGTTTCAAATGCTTTCTTTTACAAGAGGGATGGCTGACAGCATCCATTTCTCTCCCAGATCCTTGAGGACTGTAGCTCAGCTCAGAGGGAGCCAAGAAGCCTGAGATGGCAGTGAGACCACAATCCCCGTTGCTCAGTCTTCTGGTTTTGACCCAGCAAGCTTTGACTCCACTAGACCACTGCTTGCACACAAACAGGCTATTGCAGTAGTCTATAATCATGGAAGGATGAAGTTGCTACCTTGAGCTCATTCATTTCCTCCTGTTGCATATCCCCAAAAAGACAAGCTTTAGGCTTGAGTTTATTTCTCTATGCAGAATCGCAGTGGCGTATATAATCATGGCTCCACATTTTTATTGTATTTATTGAAAGAGGGGCCTTTTATAGGGCACATTTGTCCATCGTTCATCAGTTTCTCTTATTTGGTGCCGAAGAGAGAAACCTGAAGTGTAAGGAGCAAACTGAACATTGGAAAATCTGCAAAAGGTATCCTTTGCAGATTTTTTTCAGCCATCAGTTGAATATATATCCAAAACGCAGTTGCTGGAATTCGGTGCCACCATTCTATCCATGTGACAGTTTTTGATTCAACGGCCTCTTCCACTAATGCAAGAGAAAGAAAAGTATGTTTACTTGATTCATCCCCTATCAGCTGAAATTGTGCATCTACGACTATGTGACAGATGGTGGTTGCTGTTGGGAATATTGGAAGAAGGCTGTGTATGAGAGAATCACATCCTCTTATTCTAGCAGAATTGTTGACTGGAACAACAGTTATGTGAGTGAAGCAGCTTTGGATTAATGGATTTTTTCCCTTTTTTGCGTGCTCTTTGTAGCTGTAATGTTACCTTTTAATGTACTAAGATGCCTCTTCTAATTCCCTGTACTTAATTTGAATATGTCTTAAATGTTCTGGGTTGTACATAGTCCCTCATTATTGTAAGCCCCCTTGGGTCTTTTTCCAAGGAGAAAGGGGAGGGGTAAAATATTCCAAATAAATACATAAATAAATACAGTGGACTTTCGTATAACAAATGGTTTGCATAACATAAAATTTGTACAACATAAAAAATTCCAGAGGTAGGGGAAATTTGCTTAACAGAATAGTCTATGGGGCAAATCTGTACAACATAAAAATAGTCACGATTAGAGATTACTGTTTTCAATGCATTCCTATGGGAAATTTGTATAAATGAAAATTTGCTTAACAGAACTCCATTTGGAACGAATTAATTCCTTTATACAAGGTACCACTGTAGTTGTATTCTGAAAGTATCTGGACGCTTGCGAGCCTTAAAGGCTCCAAATTTACCCAATATATGAATGTATGACATTGTCACCAACATTTAGATTTAGGAATATAGCTGCAGTGTAATTGGCGAACCCAATTTCAGTAGTTAGAATATGTTCAGGCTTATGGCCCAGAAATGAAACCAGCACCTGCTTAATACACAACAGTGTGCCACCAAGGTTTACACCATTTCTCTTAGCAAATAAGAAACAGAATGTGCTTCTTGCCCATTACTTCAACAGAGTACTTTAAACAGGACAGTATTTTACTTCTCTCTCAGAAAACTATTTGCAGAGGTATTTTCTAGAATTTCTAGAAAGGTTTCTTCTGTTTCCCCGAGGCCCATGTTTGGAGCATTAATGTAGGAATTTCTCTCCAGTTTTTTAAACAACACATAGCAAAACAGCTGATTGGACCTTATCAGCATATACAGAAACTTCCCGTTAATACAACAAAATGTAAACACAAACTAAAAATATAACTGGAGACCAGTAGTTATGTTAATGAAAACATTCCACAACCGTAATTCTTTCGGTCTGAGGCATCTCACAGGCCTGTGATGAATATAATGTGGGGAGAAGTCATGCACCTTACCTCTCAATAAACATAACAAGGTGGGGGGGATTTTCCTGAACTGATTTGGGCAGTTACTTCTTGTCCTTCTTTGTTCCGGGACTAGTTTTGTACCGTATCAGCGTTGGTTGCGATCATGTGGCTTTGTCCGTTTCAGTGTTCCCATGGTCGTGATAACTTGTCTTGTGACAAGTGTTACCTCACAGTCTTGTACTGTGACAAACACTGAATTTTTCCTTTTTTTGGGGGGGGGGGCTTAAAAATTCTTTTCCAATATTTCACTTCTGAAAAGTAAAACAAAAGACAGTTTTCTGAGAGAAATAAATGTTTTGTTGCGTGACAGTCGTTACTACACGGTGTCTTGTCTCGGAACAGAAAGCGGGAACAAAGAGTGACAAGGGAAAACCCTACCCCAGCACCAGGTACAGTATTGCCGCGCTTAGCACCCATTCTGGGGGCATGGTTGAGACAAAATTCAGTAGTTGCATGACGGACATGAAGTAACATTTTTTGTACCGCTCCTAAGCACAACAGTAACAGAGACAAAATGGGCATGAAGTAACTGTTTTAGACTATTTCTACTGGCGAAGCATGACTGGAAAAATGTTTCAATACAGGGGCCCATCTCACCCTTTGCCAAGTGGGAGCAAACCGAAGGCAATGGTCAAACCTCTTGGTGAAAAGGCGGGATGCCACATTGTTACTTTTTCTATTTGGCTAAAGCTTTTAAAAATCTCTCTGTGGTATGGGAAGGAGGTATGCCACAGCAATTTCTGTTACAGAAAGCAGCCCTTGGGGACTGTGTCAATAAGTTTAAAATTACTCAGGATTTCAAAAGATTGGTGTTATAAGACTAATGAAGCAGTAGCTGCAATTAGGGGGGATGCGGGTTGCGCTGCGAGATCCTTGATTGAAAGGTCAGCCATTCAAATCTGCATGACAAGGTGATCTTCTGTTGCTTGTCCCAGCTCCTGCCAAACTACCAGTAAAAACTATGTAAAAATGTGATCAGACCAGATAAATAGGTACCACTTTGGTGGGAAGTCAATGGCATTCCATGTGCTTGTGCGCTTAGTCATGCTGGCCAAATGACCATGGAAATATCTCTATGCACAAACACCAGCTCTTCGGTTAACAGAGATGAGCACCGTCCCGTAGAACTGGAAATGACTGGTCTTAATTGTCAGGGGGAACTGTTAGTTTTAATAATGTAGTTCTACAGAAAGTTGAAATGCCGATAAAAGTAAGGACTCCAGCACAGTTCAAAGACCAAGAATTAATGAGTGTCCCAATTGTAAGACATGACTATAATGAACTAGGTTTTTGTTGTTGTTATGGAAAAGGAGAAAATTTCATCCCAGATTGATCATTATTTATTGGAGAAATAAATGTCAAAATTTTGAATGACTATAATTAGACCTTGGTGACATTTTTATGTGATATATTATTGGGGGGAAAATTCCTTCAGTCTCTATTTTATTAGCTGCACAGAAAAATATGCAGTGACTCTCATCTTTCTTGCCGCTTCAAGTTTAACTTTGTTTTTTTTAAAGGAAGAAGACTGTTTATGAATACTGTTCTGATTGGGAATGAGCCATTTTATAGCAATGCTTTATCTTTTCAGATACATTTCTTAGTAGCAATGTTGCATGCCAACAATAACAGATGGAGGAAGTATCAAGACTTCTGAAGAAATGCACATACAGTGGTACCTTAAAATAATCTTAACTCATTCTACGGGTCAGTTTGTTTTAAGAAAATTTTGTCTTACAAAATGCAGTTTCCCATAAGAATGCATTGAAAATGGATTAATCTGTTGCAGAGGCTATGGGTCGCTTCATTTTATGAAATGCAGTTTCCCATAGGAATGCATTGGGGATGGATTAATCTATCCTGGAGGCTAGAATAAAGACAAAAATAACTGTTCCCCCCCCCCCCCCCGGGTACAGGCAGAATGGGTTTTTGTCTTGCGAAGCATCCCATAGGGAACTTTTTGTCATGCAAAGCATACCTATTCACAGAAATGTTTTTCTCACTACGAGATTTTTTTTGTCTTACAAGGCATTTGTCTTAAGAGGTACCACTGTATCTGGATGGATTGTACCATGTGTACAGGATACTCCACATATGTATCTATATGGCGCATACACATATTTATACATATATGGAGAATCTTATATGGTACATTTATTTTCTATGTAAAGAAATTAACAGCTACATATGGACAACATACGTAGAGAGCAATTAATACCTAAGATTTATTTGGTACAATCCAGCCAGGAATAAACACTTCTAAATACTACTGGACACAGTAGAGAAGTAAAATATTTTAATATTTCCCCACTGTATCAGTGAGAACTAACGGGATTGGAATAAATTTTGCGTGACTTTTCCAACTGGATCTGTAAGTAAGATCAGGACTTTGATGAGAAATGTTTTAGAGAGCATGATAGAGACCACAGGAGCAGCTGATAATGTTCAGATAACAATATATTCACCCAATATGTATGAAACTACACAAACATTTATTCATTTTAGGCTTTGGTGGTAATTTATCATGGTAATTAATAACACATTTCACTTCAGATGTATGAATCCTAAATAAAATTATTTGAAGACCATGGCTCACACACACACTCTCTCTCTCTCTTCACTGAATCCCAGGTCAAACACAGAATCAATACTGGGCATAAGTTATGATGATTAACATGGTAGGAAGAACTAGGGTAAAACAATAAGCACACGTTGTCTGTGGCATTTGCTTCAAATTGGTTCCTGAGGTACATGTGCCTCTGTCCCCTGAACAGGATTTTGCAATCTCATATATATATAAATGTACATTCTTTGATATAAAGCTAGCTAGCTAAGTAGGCTTCAAAACCACTCTCCCATACACCATACCTTTTGCCACAAAAGATTTGGCTTCTGCAAGTGTAATAGCAAGCTTGCCATGTGCGCTGAATGACTCACATGGATTAGCTTCTGGAGCTTTGGATTGTTCTCCCAGGTTATTTTTTTGAAACTTCACATTTACTTTTTTTTTTTTTACATAACAGTCTGAAATATCAAATCCCTACAGCAGAATCTAAAAGTTAAAAGGTATTATTTAAAAACAACTTTCCCTTTCATTGCACCTGCATGCCAAATATTGTGTATGTTCTTAAGTGATATACTACATTTGTCAATAGGCTATAGAATCGGCATTGGAGGCTATAGAATCAGCCTTGGTTTAAGTATGTGCCTTGCACAGTAAATGCAAACTAAAATACTGTAGGCAAAAGAAGAACAGAAAGCAGCAGTTTTAAATTAAACACAAGAACTTCAACAATTAGGTGTAACTTTACATAATTACCTTTGCTCAATGCAGGTATTTTCTTATTTAGTACTGGCAATGCATGTATTTATATTTTGGTTCTTATGAAGACCATTTTATTGCCAATTTTTAAGTGTTCCAGTAAACATACCATTCATTTTTACTAGCCATGAAGAAAATTCTAAATTGTGTAAATAATCTTAGTGATTTTTCAAAAGTCTCAAGCATATCTCAGTTCTGGATATACAGTACATTTTCAGAAGAGAAAACAGAGTCAGGAGTAAAGCAAACATTTTTTTCAACCAATGTACACAATTTTCTTGCTGTATTGACAGTGAACTTTCCATTTCACGTGGACTATTATGAAGCTTGTTTTCTTCTTCAGAAAAACATGGACACAGGACGCGTACATTCCAGGTGTTTTGTTGCTTAGAAGTTATCAAGTCAGAATTGCATACACAATCCATGGTCCTGTCATCCATCTCCCTTCATCATCTTGCATAGCGCTTAATGTAATCATCAACTTTAGTTCGGAAGTCTTCCTATAGTGGGGGGGGGGGAGGAAGAACAGAGGACTTGAGATCTGACAATCTGCTAAAGCACTGATGGGGTTATGCTTTTCTAGTTTATAGTTATAACACAGTTATAGTTTCTAGTTATAACACAGTGCATCTGCAGGTGCAGTTGGATATATATTACTTTTGCTTTTCATTATAGAGCTTTAACACCATTCTACATTTGGCAATATCTCTTTCCATAGCTCCACTGGCACAAGAGCGACTGCAGCAAGAGCAGCAGATCACTGCTAATTAATTACGTCTCTTTCAGTTTTGTCTTATGTGCAACTTCTGCACAATGAGAGGATGTTGTGTGCAACCTGATGTTGAAACAGAACCCCCTGAATTATTAGCACTACACTCTGCTGGTGTTATCAATTCCAATATGCTGCTGTAACTTCAGAAGAGACGACCGGCCACTGTAAAATGACCATAAAGTATATGTAGCGGAAGACCTCAAACACCATCCACAGGGATCCAACAGCCACTTTAAAAAAAAAGATTATTAAAGGCTCCCCCATCCCATGTCCTAAGACTTCCAAAGGCTTCCTCTGGGCAAAATGTGAGCCCTAGGGAATATTGAAACCTAACACGCATTTGTGTATTTGTAGGAAACTTTATATGAATATAAATTAAATGCGCCCAATCCAGGTTATGCTGAAACAAAGTAACCCCAACAAGACTTTGATGACTGAGTAATTATGCTCCCAAAAGAACAAGTATTTGTTACCATAGAGAGCAGTGTACTGTATTATAAAACAAATACAGATACACATGCACAATACAGAAGTTGGCTTGAAAAAGAGACACTTTGGGTGCCTTCTTAGGCAAACTCATTGTTATTTGGATCCACTACGAAATATAGAAAATTGCTCCAAATAGCCAGAACTTTGCAACTGACATGTTTCTCTGTCCTCTGCCTTTCCAAAATGCCTCTCTGGTTTGTTTTATTGTTGTTTTTGCAGAAATTCGAGCTGTCTTTGTCTTTTCCTCAGAGGTTGAGCAACTCATTAAGAAGTTCCTTTCCCTGCTTTGATTTCTGTAAAAATATGGCTCAGATTTCTGCAAAAAACAAAAAAACAAAAAAACAAAGCAAAGAGGCGTTTTGGAAAGGCAGAGGGGAGAAAAAGAGCTCAGGAAGAAAAGTGTGTGTGTGTGTGTGTGTGTGTGTGTGTGTGTGTGTGTGTGTGGTGTGTATGTGTGTGTGTGAGTGAGAGAGAACCCAAACTGACTGCAGTTAATGACCTGTAGGAAAGGAAGGGAAACAGCAAGGCCAGCTTGGCTTCTCCCAACCCTTGGGAAAGGCTTACTTCTGTGTATACAATGCCCCTTATTTTTAGTGTAATGATTTTTAGGGGAAATAGTGTCGTATACATGGGAAAAATGATAGTTATTTCTATCAATAATCAGCTACTTATTACCTCTAAAGACAGTCCAGCCATCACAAAAATAATCAGCACTGTAAGAAAAGGCCCAAAGACATTGAATATGTGTGCTGTAGAGATGGGCACGAAACGCCAAAATGGCATTTGTTTTTGTTATTCGGCCCCTGGGTCCCCACTTCGTCCCGTTACCGTTATTAGGGCCTCTGGGGTACGCTTCATTTCCGTTATTTTGTTTTTCGGAACGGCTGCGGGGAGCCCTCCCGGGGCCAGGCGCCTCCGGAGCCGGCGGCATGCGGGCCGGGAGAGCGTTCCCGCAGCCGGGCGCGGCCGGAGCGCAGCGGAGATCGGTGGAGAGGGGAGCGCGTGAGGCCGGATCGCAGCCCCCTCTTGCAGCTCCCCACCTCAGTGAATGGCAGCTCGGCGGGCTGTCATTCACCGGATCGCAGCCCCCTCTAGCCACCCTCCACATTCTCCGCGCCAGATGATAGCGCCGGGGATGGGGTCTCAAAGGGATCTTCCCTGCGCCGGATGACAGGGCGCCAGGCACTGTCATCCGGTGTGCGGAAGCCAAGACTCGGCTTCCATGCGTGGGTCATGACAGTGCCAGCCACTGTCATGACATGGGGGGGGGGGAGAGAAGCACCTGCAGCAGAGATCGCTGGACAGGGGGCTGTGATACCACAGCTGAGGCTCAGCCAATGTCCTCCGCCTGGGATGATAGCTGCCTGGCCGTCACCCCGGGCGGAGGACATCGAGGCGAGACCACGGCCGAGGCTCAGCCAATCTCTTCCGCCCGGGATGACAGCTGCCTGGCTGTCACCCCGGGCGGAAGAGATCGAGGCGAGACCATAGCCGAGGCTCAGCCGATCTCCTCCACCCGGGATGACAGCTGCCCGGCCGTCACCCCGGGTGGAGGAGATAGAGCTGTGATCCCACCTCTGTGCGCAGAGGTGAGTCCGCGGCTCCCTCTTGCCGCCCTCGTGCCGCGAGTGCATGACAGCCGGCCTGGCTGTCATTCACCCGCAGCAGAGATTACTGCAGAAGGGGCCACGATCCTGTCACCGCGTGCAGAGGCAAGACCGCCGCTTCCTCTCTCCAGTGACCCATGCTCGGGCTGTCTGCTCAAAGACGCTGCCGGCTAGAGGAAGAATTACCTTGAAAGTAAGAAAAACAAACAAAAAAAGCCCGCGTGGGGCCAAACCCGGAAGTGAACCTGAACTTCCGGGTTACACAGGGCTTTTTTGTTTGTTTGTTTTTCTTACTTTCAGGGTAATTCTTCCTCTAGCCAGCAGCGTCTTTGAGCAGACAGCCCGAGCAGGGGTCACCGGCTTGCTGCAATATAGCCCGGCAGGCAGGTCTGCTGCTGAGCTGACGGTGCTTCATCATCAAAGAGGCCCCGAGGAGGGTGGTGGCGGCGGTGGCATTTTCAGGAGGCTGGCGTTTCTCCATTTTTAAATTTTTTTCACTGCCTTGCCGACCACATGGCTGCGTTACAGCTGTAGCACGGCGGTTGGCTTTCCCCCCTCTTCCTGGTCGCTGACTCGTCATCCCTGAAGGACTTCCGGACCAGCACCAGGCAGGAGACATTGCCACCCCCACATTAACGAACCAAACCTAACGGAACCAATTTTTCTCGTTTCGGTTTGGTCCGTGTTAAATTTGCCCCTAGGGTCGTTATTCGTTCCATTACGTAACGGAATGAATAACGGATAATGTAACCAAAAAAAAAAGTAATTTTGTGCCCATCTCTAGTGTGCTGAGATCAAGATCCAAATGTGCCATACACCTACAGTGGTCCTACATGTGGGAAGGTTGCCTTATGTCTCATATTACAGCTTTATCTCAAACATGTTATTCTCATTGCGTGAGAACGTGTAGAAGGTGTAAGAACACCACAGAAATTTCAATTCAGTGCAATATACAAGCTTGTCCAATAAACTACCTATATTTTTTTCAAGTTTGTCACCAGCCCATTAGATTTATTCAGAGAGACTTCTTACATGGTTTTTGAGACCACATTATAATAACTTCCGATCTTTTATTGGTTATTTTACCTTTTCATCTCTACAAGGTATACTTTACTGTTATATCTTTGATTATCTCAAAGGTAAATGGAAGATTGAAACAAAGTTAAATGCACTTGATCATGCAGTATAAGGAGATCTCAAACATTTAATTTAACAAAATGGAATGCATTTTGACTACTAATGTGCATAAATCTTTTTATCAGAAAATGAGGAGCGGTTCTTTGGAGGATACTGCCTGTACCATTTTACGCACCTTGTCACGTAAATGATGTTCTGCAGCTTCAATATTCAAAGGATCATCAAAATTCAAGAGATCCTGAAAAGTATAAAACCAAAGGGTTTTTTTGTTTTTTTTAAAAGATTAGTTGCAAGCCATGTGAACTGTGATAAAAGGTGATGTGATGCAGTGGCTAATATGCTTAAAGAATCAACTACTTAATTCTATGAGCACTGATATTTTAGTAAACAGAAGCTGCTCTTAAAACTGAAGGAAGGATCAAAATCGATTTGTGACATGACATTATCATTTAATATGTCTGTGAAGATACTCAATCATCCAGGTCTGGAAGTTGAGTCATGGCAACTAGACTTCTTTTCTTCAGAGACTGAAATGTTTCACTGCTCATCCAAGCAGCTTCATCAGTCTAATGAAGCTGCTTGGATGAGCAGCAAAACATTTCAGTCTCTCAGGAAAAGAAGTCCCGTTGCCATGATTCAACTTCCTGTTTAATCATTTAATCTTCACAGCAAATGAGAGCCCGAAATCTTCCCATGCAAATCTAAGCCCCTGCAGCTGTTCTTGGGATTGTGTACAAACTGCTTAATAGAAAGAATTTAGTTTGACATCCAAAGATAAATTCTGTCCAAGGAAAAATCTAAATATATTTGTTGACACCAAACCAGTGTTTTAACCACCAAATGTATCCAATAGGCCTGGATTCAAATACTCCCACTGAATTATGTTTTACTTCAGAAGGGGGAAAGGTGTGGTTGGTCTGCGCAAAAAGCAACTTCCTTTGACATATTTGGGTCTCCTAAGACCCTCTAGTAAAAATGGGGGTGGGCGGCTTAGGCTGGGCAGTCCCTTTTGGCTTTCTAAAACTATGGGACACAATTTTGTCATACTTTGCCCCTCTCACCCTCAAAACGCACCACAAAATGTGTTTATATTTTGGCCGTAGACGGATAAGTTTTTTTTTTAAATTAAAAAGCCCCTTTAAAAGAATGTGGGTGTCTCTCTCCAAGGTCCAAGAAAAAGTGTTTGCAGCCACTGGACCTCTGAAGGTTGCTCCTGGATTATAGTTCTTCCTAATCCCTCCGCACACACCAATTCCTTTCTTGAAGCATTTTAAATATTTAAAGTAGAATCCCAAAGGGTTGTGCTGCTACTGGATTCTGCTTTGCTGGAGGAACCAATATCAATTTGCCATTCACTCTCTTTCCAAAGCTTCCAAGGTTGGTGTTTGGGAGTGGGAGCTGTAAGTAGTGAAGAAAGATTCTCTTGCACTATTGGTCTTGTGTTAGCATGTCATGGCTCTTAGAACTTTCACACCACTTTCCCTAGCACTGAAAATTGCTAAAAAGAGAAGAAAAAAATTAGGAATTTTTATAGCAGTACAAAATAAGAATAATCAGGCTAAAGCAGTTTTTTAAAAGCTTTAAATGGAAAAAGGTAAATTCAGCTAAAGGTGTGAGAAGAAAATTTAATTTCTTCAGGTATCAAGTTGAACAAATTTGGAACCACAGTGGGAAAAGCTTGGCTCCCAGTCACTACTGTCTGGCCTGCTCTTAAGAATAAATAACAAATCGTCTTGATGTGATTGCCTAGGACAGCAATGACAAACCTTTTAGAGATCGAGTGCCCAAAATTCAATTCAAAACCCACTAATTTTTTTTGCAAAATGCTAATACAGAAATTTAACCTGAATACAGGTGGCTGTGAAAGGGCGATATTGGGTGCCCATAGAAATGGCTTGGAGTGCCACTGGTTCGCCAACACTGGCCTAGGCTTTTGCACTAGACAATAGCTACAAGTACACCTCTAAGCCCAAAGCTGCCAACATATTGCCAACCAGGGTACATCTCCAAACACAAAATCCATTTGTGATAAACAGCAATATTAAATATGAACTCATCCAAACTGAATTGAGGTCAGGAAGAAACCCCAACATGTAGATTCAGCAGTGATAACTGAATAAGCAGTGTTTTAAATAAGTCTGGGTTCCAAAGAAAGAGTTTAGGTGGGGCCAATGGAATTTTTCCACAATATGGAAACTGTTTATCAAACCCCCTTCAGTTTTCAGCAGATGTCTGTCACACAACAAAGGGTGTGTTCACATGTATGAGTAGATATCCTAATATTGTATCTGAGAAGCCTATCTAAATTTCGCTTGGGAGCTTGGAGCTACTTCAATTTTTCATGGATTAAGGTTTTATACTGTCACAAAAATCGTTTCAGAAATGTAATCACAAGCTTAAATCCAACAATGTTGAACTGAAGAGAATAGCTGTGTAGCTATTTCATTTTAAAAACAGTATGAACCTGGCCATGGGTAGCTCTGAAAGTATGGCAGTTCTACGTACCTGAGTGCCAGAGTTAAGCCTCTCTATACTTCATGGGCTTATGTTTGAGAAGATATGTAGCTCTTTGTGCAAATACATTATATTTAACACAATGAAACTTTTTTATGCAATGGCTAACCCAATTTCAGTTCATCCTCCATTTCTATAGGGCAGTGATGGTGAACCTTTTAGAGACTGAGTGCCCAAACTGTAATTCAAAACCCACTTTTTTTTTTTTTTGCAAAGTGCCAATACAGTAATTTAACCTGTATACAGGTGGCCATGAAGGGGTGATGTCGAATGCCCACAGAAAGGGCTCCGAGTGCCACCTTTGGCACCCGTGCCATAGGTTCGCCATCACTGCTATAGGGCTTAAGTCAGTGTGTACAAGATTGCACCTTCAGACATAACTGACTTTTAGTCAGATGCATTAGATACAAAGCTCTACTCATTTGCATAAATGGTACATTCAAGCAGCAAGAAAGATGAAACACTCATGTGTTAAATAAGCAATTGTAAGGAAATAAAAAGGAAGGATCTCTATGGGAACAAGAAGATCTTCTCAGAAGGCTTTGATTGGATTCTCAATAGTATTTCTTTGGTGACTGGCATTAGTACTGATATAAAATCATACCAGTATCTCAATTTTTAACTTCCACAATTAATTTGTCAGTCTTTTGTGGGCTGTTATTAAAAAAAAATCTACCAAAACAGAAAGTCCTAACTTCTAAAGCCTAGGAAATGGTGGTATAGTAACTCCCCCATCCTGTTGCGGTTCATATACTGGTATATTGTGGGACCGCAGTATATGAAAACCAAGGCCCTCTGGGGTAAGGTGGATGGGCCTGCTTCAGGCCTCCTGTACTCACCCCAGGCCTGGCAACGGGATTCTGGGGCCTGTCAGAGGCCCAACAATGGCGTTTCAACAAACTGGAAGTGACTTCCAGATCACTGAAAACCATGTCTGAGGCCTCCAACAGGCTTCTTGATCCTGTCGGAGGCCGAGGAAGTGACTTCTGAAAAACCGGAAGTCACTTCTGGATCGCTGGAAAGCACTTCTAGGGCCTCCGACTGGCCTAAGAAGCCCAGCAGAGGCCCGTTCGGGACAGCGCATGGCCTCAAGTAAGTGTAGGAGGCTCCCCAGGACCGGCCTGACCCAGCATCCGCATATCACAAATTTTCAATTATCACCGGTTGGGTCCCTAACCCCCGTGATAGTCTGGGGGGGGTACTGTATGTTGTTTCTATATGCATACATCCATACTAGTTTAAAACTAGATTTACAATAAAACTGCATGATGGTATGTGTAACATCAGCCAACTAATGTGATATTTTCATTTTCATTTTTCTTTGCAGTAGAAGCCAAAGGGATTCAAATTCAAATGGGGCAGTGACTTTGAGGGGGAATGTATTAAGCCCTTCTTCTCCTGAACTTTCTCAAGATTGGAAACCTCCCCAACTCCATGTTACTACTTGCCTGCTTAGGGTTTAAAATACAGTTAATTCCTATAAAAATACTGTTACGTCCTGGGCACAAGTCTTGCACTATATATGTAGGCCCTGGCGTGCTAGAAAATATTAACCCTCTCTAACTACACATAAAGACTGTATCTAAGAGGTAGGTTTATGGATATAGAATTGTATTATGGATACATCTATGCAATTTTTCAGGCATGATACTTTACCAAGTTCCAAAGGATTATTCTGAATTGTTATTGCAAGAATGTACTATAATGGCAGGTGGGGAGGGAGGAGCATACATGTAGTATTTCTTCAGCTGAAAGACACAGAACCTAGATTCTAGGTGCAAGTTTCTGAGGATGCAGACTTAGGATACAACATTTGACTTCAGTTCAAAAGTTCTAATGTTTAGATTAGAGGTGAGGAAACTTTGGCCCTTCTGGTGTTTTGGACCACAATTCCCAGTTCTTGATCATTGGCAACGCAGGTTTGGAATTCTAAGAGTTGCGTTCCAAAACATCTGGAGGGCCGAACGTTTACCACCTCTGGTCTAGATACTGCATAGAATACAGGTGTGAAACAATGCCTGCCCACTTACAATTATTCAGACACAAGAAACAAAACAAATGAGCAGTAATGACTGATGCCACCTGATGGAGGAAATAATCCATAAGAAAAGGCTATGGCAAGTACAGCACAACCTGGCTAAGCAGAATCAGATTTTGGGAGTAGCACAATAGATGTCTATAGCTTCTGACTTCAAATAACTTAACAGCTTAATCAGTCTGAGGAAAGCTAGCACCGAGTCCTCCATTTTATAGTTCACTTTGATATAGTTCATGTCACCCTGGTCTGAAATAGGCTCATAAGATGGACAATGGCCTTGTTAGGTAGAAAATAGTCTCAACAGGCCACTAGGTGAACAATGGCCTAAGGTGCTGAAACCCATAAAGTATGGGTCGTTAGCTACGGCCTTGGTGATGGAGGTGTGAAGTATTTTTGATTTGTCTGGGTATTGCTGGAATCACTGCCTGATAAGTGGCAGATAGATTGTGCCTGAGCTCCCCACCACTGTTGAGAGAGGGGTTTTCAATGCTCGCATGAATGGCTTCCCTGGCTCCTCTCTCAAAGCACCTATCTTCTCTAATATGTGTACATCTTCATCTTTGAATGACTACCTTTTGAGGTGTCCTGCTGATTCTGGTCCTGAGCTGTTGCCCGTCCTATGTTGGGCCATCTTTCTGTTTAATGGCTGTTTAGTTTCTCCAGTGTAGAGATCTGCATACTCCTCACTGCACTGGACCACGTATACTATATTGCTCATTTTGTGTTTTGGTGTTGGGTCTTTTGGGTGGATGAGTCTCTGCCTTAGTGTGTTTGAAGTGTGTTTGGCAAAACTCCTTTTAAGCTTTTCAGACACTCCAGCCATGTAGGGAAGGACCAAATTCTTTCGATGGCTCTGGGTCTCAGGCTGATCCCTTGTTCTTCTGGGTCAGCACAGTGCTTTGTTGAAGGCCCACTTTGGATATCCACAGGCCTTAAGTGCTGTCTTCAGATGCCTGTCTTCCTTCTTCTTGACTTCTGTGGAGGTGGGGATGCTCTCTACTCTGTGGTTTAGGAGCAGAGAGCATCCCCACCTGCACAGAAGCCAAGAAGTCTACACAGGCCATTGTTCACCTTATGAGCCTAGTGAATAACAGGAAATAAAGAGGAGTAATGAGGGTTTTGAATCATGTGATGAGGGCAGTGAAAAAGAAGTGGATTATGTAACAAAATATTGCAGTTGTTTTCCAGGTGTGATTTCACGACACAATCCAGTGGCGGCAGTTTTCAGAAATTAAAGGTTCCTCATCATCTCACAGCCTCTTATGGCTTCCCTGTGATAAAAATGATCCCAAAGGAACTTTGGGGCCTTTTATTGGGGGGGGGGGGGGAGAGAGAGGGAAGAACTGGAATATTTGTATCTTCCAAAAAAATCACAGCAGCAGATGACATCATCAAACTCACACACAGTGTAACTTTCAGTAGAATTTCAGACAACGAAATTAAAAGATTAAACTGGTATTATTTTCTCAGTATATTAACATTTATTTATTTAGAATAGCTTTAAATAAAAAGCCATGGCACTTAAAGAATATTAGCATTTAGTGAATTAAAGAAAAATATTAGGAGGTTTATGAAGTATTAGGCTTTACTGCTTTAATTTATATACCACTTTTTGAGTAAAAATTATATAAGTATTTAATATGTTTTTCTTTTGTTTCTATAAGAATTCTGTCGAAGGGTGTATTTTGTAAATAAAAACCTTGTTGATTATCTTTTGCATATCTAGATATTAACTGAGATCTCGTCCACCAGTTCATCTTCACTCCCTGCATCTCCAATTCTTGTTGTGATTTTAAAGTTTCGTCCAATTTTAAAAGATCTCGATACCTCAAAATATTCTTGTCATCTCTGAAAGGTGGAAGAGTAAATGCTTCTATTGGTGTCACCCACCAGGGGATTTTTATATACATCTGTTTCTTTATTTTACTCCATGACCATAACAAAGCTTTCCTTATTATGTGGTTATTGAATTGTTTAAAGTCCTCTACTCTGTTATACCATAAGAAACCATGCCATCCCCATTTCAGATCATGTCCTTCTAATTTTAACAATCTTGTATTTTCAAGTGTAATCCACTCTTTAATCCATGTCAGGGATGCCGCTCTATAGTATAATAATAGATTTGGGAGCCCCATTCCTCCTCTTGATTTATGATCTTGTAAAGATTTCCGCTTTATCCTCGGTCTCTTGCCCTGCCATATAAACTTGGAGATGCATTTCTCTAAATCCTGGAATATTGATTGTTTTAGTACTATTGGAATTGTTTGGAACAGGAATAATAATTTAGGGAGAATGTTCATTTTAATTGTTGCTATTCTTCCTAGCAGTGATAACTGAAGATGTTTCCACTTTTCCAAATCCTTTTTAATCTCTTCCTTTACTCTTAAATAATTGTCTTTCATCAAATTACTAGTCTTTTTTATATAATTATGCCTAAGTATTTTACTTTTTTCGCTTCTTGGAACTTTGTAATCTCTAATAGCTCTCCAATCTCCTGTTCTCTCATGTTTTTAGTTAGTATCATAGTTTTTTTCTGATTAACTTTTAAACCAGCTACTTCTCCAAATTCTTTAAGTTCCTTCATCAAAACTTCTGAAGAAATTAGTGGGTTTTCTACAACTATAAGTAGGTTGTCCGCAAACGCTTGAATCTTGTATGTTTCTCCTCTTACACTAAGACCTTTGATTTCGTCTGAAATCCTCACTTGATGAATCAGCAATTCTATTACCATCAAGAAGAGAAGCGGGGAAAGTGGAGACCCTTGCCTTGTGCCTTTCTGAATATCAATTTTAGATGTGCACTCTCCCATTGATTTTAATTTTTGCTGTTTGTCCTACATATATAGCTTTGACTATTTCTACAAACCTCTACCCCAATCTCCAGCTCTTCCATCTGTGCTATTAAAAAAGACCAGTTCACGTTATCAAAAGCTTTTTCTGCATCTATAAAAATTAAAGCCGCTTGTCTTCCTGGATGTGCTTCATAATACTCTAAATATTTAATAATATTTCTTACATTAGAGTGTAGATATCTCTTTGGAAGAAAACCCGTTTGATCTTTATGGATCACCTCTGCCAAAACTCTCTTCAGTCTCGTTGCTAAAATTGTTGCAAAAATTTTATAATCGGTATTCAGGAGAAAAATTGGTCTATAATTTTGTATATCTTCTGGGTCTGTCCCTTCTTTATGAATAATATATATATATATATAAATTATTTTATAGGTGGTATATGACCCCGGTCAAGTTAGCAAAAATGAATGTTCAAATCTCAAAGTTATGTTGGAAATGTAAACAGAAGGAGGGCTCATTTTATCATATGTGGTGGTTATGTAAAAAAAACGAGATTATTTTAGTTGTTAGTTAAACAAATGGTAGAAGATGTTCTAGAGATAAGTCTTGAATTTAAACCAGAGATTTTCTTATTGAATACGTTGCCTGAATCACTAGAACAAGGAAAAACATATGTGGCTATTCATATAACTGCAGCAAGATTAGTCTTTGCCAGATACTGGAAGGAACCTGGAATACCATCTGAACAGGAATTAATGTTTAAAATTTTAGAAACAATAGAGATGGATAAATTATCAGAATGCTTAGATGCTTCCAGGAAGAATAATCACCATAAAGTCTGGAAAAAATACTATGTATGGATGAAGAAGACAGAAAATAATAACAAAAGCTAGAGAATTAAGAAAAAGCATTATTGTACATACTTCATGATAAACATGAGTCAGTTTAGATGTGTAGAAATATTTAAACTAGTGGCAGTTAGATATAGGTGACTACCAACTCACACCTCTCTGTATTTTGTACCCCCCCCCCCCCGTTTATGTTTCCCTATACCCTTTCCCCAATTCGTCTGTATCACAAATAATAAAACATGGAAAAAAAATAAACGTCACATCACATACCAAAAAAAAATTATATACCACTTTTATTCCCATACTGGGACCCAAGGTGGTCAACTCATCAGTCACATGCTCTAAGATGAGCTATGTATTATAATTCTACTTAAAGTAAGGCTGATATATCTGAATGTAGCATATCTTTATTTAAACTACATACAATTTTAAAGCAAAGATATCCTTATTGCCAAATGTTCTCTCTTTCTGGTGATTTTTGTGCTCCATAGCCTTTTTTTGACACAGCTGCAATGACTTCCATCTTGTAACTTTACAAACACTGCTTTGATCTGCCAGTTGACAATAAAGGCACTGGCCTGAGACAATGGCATATACCTTAGGGTTATATTAAATGAGGTGTTCACAGCTCTGGAGATTGGCCATTATTACTCTGGCTTCTTTACACTCTGCAGAATTCAATTGAGTCTATATAGAAGTCTGTTCTTTACCTGTCTCCAACTTCTCTTTGAAGGAAGAAAAAGGAAGATGACTACAGTTCCTCTCCAGGGAAGGAAGGAAGCTTCAGGTGAGGTTAAAACAAGCTGTCTTTTAATAAAATATAAATCTTGCAAGCCTGACTTGCAAGGTGAACAAGAGGGAGGCAGTACTTTTATCCAGTCCTTTTCCGCAGGTCATTCTACTCCAGGGGTGGCTAAACTTTTTGCAAGGAGGGCCAGATTTGGTGAGAGGAAAATGTGTGGGGGCCAACCATTCAGCCTGCAGGGAGAAGGAAGGGCGTGGTCCGTGAACATCCACAACAGCTGCAAATGCTCCGGTTTCAAGATGCCCAAGATCCCGGCGGCTGTTGCACAGCCCGGGAATCAGCCCACGCGCACCCAAGACGTACCACTGCTCACATATGCTGCCCTCCCTCACTAGGAGGTGGGAAAGATGCTGCAGCAACGCAGCCAGGAGCAGGTAGGCAGGGCGGGTGGCTGAGGCAATGGATGGAGGCAGGGAGGGAGGGCAGGCAAACCATAAAACTGCAAGCTGATGTCTCTAGCTAGCATAGGGAAGGGCCGGCCGGCCGGCCGGGATGAGTAACAGGCTGAGCCAGCAGGGAGAAGAGGCTGAGGGCCACTCAAAATTTTTAAATTGGGTCTCATTTGTCCCCCGGGCCGGGCTTTGGACATGCCTGTTCTACTCTTTTAGAAGTATTTTCAATTGATCTCCTTTTGGAATGGTGCCAGCCTATGGAACAGGCCACATTGGACGAGTCTGAAACCCACAACTCTCTGAGGCTCATGGTGCTTTGGTCCTTAGACTTCTATATAGCCTAACACTCCTTTGAAACTTGCGCTGCGCTGGGACATGATTGGGAGAAACACCAGAAGTGGAACATACACTGGCGAATTGTAGCTAGGCCACAGGTTGCTGCTAGCTTCACCCACTGCAAACCACTAATGTGATTCAATGTGTAAGAAAGGGTACAGTTCTACTAGCCATAATTGACTGCTGTAATTTATGCAATGGTATTCATGTTCGTGTAACCAACTAATGGGATTCTGGTCATTCAATGCCTATTTGCAGGCAACTCTGGGCATTTTTGGCTTTTCAATGGTCCCATTTGGTCCCCAGTGGTACTGAGTTCAGTATTATACTTCAGTGACTGGGAATTATCAGTGAGAAGTCTTAGAACTGATCAAAGAAGTTAGTTCACATTAAGACAGTGTAGCTGTTACTTACAGTAAATAATGAGTTTAATCCCCAAACAACATCCTGCAAAATGAAAAGAAGGGGATTCAGCCTTAAACCTCACCACACCAGAAGAGCTTTCTTTATTTTTTTACCAGAAGAAAATATCAAGGCTCTGAATTCCAACACAACATACAAAGTACACAGCATGGTTTATATGACAAAAAATAGCTGGCTGGAACTAAAATAGTTAAATACATGCTTGGCATCCAAGTACCTTGAAACAGAGGACCCAGTTGTGGGGAAACCCAAAGTGGCATTGCTATATAGATAGAGTTTTTCAATGAGTCCCAAACCCACAACAAGGCGTTTCTTATATAATGGTTTGTAAAATCTTTTTGGGCTTTAGCATTTCCATACCATAAATATGCATGCCATCCAAAATTCAAGATAAATCCTTCTAACAAAAGTAGTCGATTATCTTCAAGGGTCATCCACTCTTTCAACCACGTCAGATAGCAGGCTTTATAATATAACATCGAGTTTGGTAACACAAAGCCTCCATTTTCCTTTTTGTGCTGCAGTGCTTTAATTTTGATTCTGGGTTTCTTTTCATTCCAAATAAATTTTATTTGTTAATCTAAATCTTGCAGTAAGATAACATCTCTGGTGATTTCTTACATATATTCTTCACTTAAGGCTTAAGCATGTAACACAGGGTTATATATATACATGGTGCAGACTTGTTCCTCTTATTTGGTTCTTTTCAAAGGGTAAAATTAATTAACATAGGTGAACCAATCACAGATTTCTAAAATATCTTTCTAAGCTCTAAAGCAAAGTGTGTGCGGGCCTGATAAACCACTAGAAGTCCATTTTAAAAGCAACATCTATAATAAAAGTAAGATCCAATTAACCTCTTATGATATCTTCTATTTACCCACATGGCCTGAAGCAGATCTGGGAAGACTGGGGGGGGGGGCACATCTCATTATGAAAACCTGGATCTGTAAACACAATAATGAATTTGCTTTCCCTCAAAATATTTTAAATAATTTCATATTGTTTATTTTAGCATTCTTACTCCCTTGCTTCCAGATTTGGAAACTTGGAACTGTCACTTAAGGACTAGAAGATGATGAAAGGTCAAGAAGATAACAGTTTCGTTCAGAAGGGTAATCCCGTGTGGATACAAACTCCTTCCAAAACTGGACATCAGAACAAGATGCCCACATAACCAAAAAATAATCATCATCAATTGTTACTGAAACTAAACATAGTTTGTTTATTGTAATATCATTGCTTTTAAAATGGTGATTTTTAAAAATCTGTTTTAGACCAGGCATGTCCAAACTTCCAAGTTTGGACCACAACTCCCAAAATTCCAAGCCTGTATTTCCAATGGCAAAGGACTGTGGGAGATGTGGTCCAAAACATCTGGAGGGCGAAAGTTTGGACATGCCCATTTTAGATGTTCATATTGTTTTTAGATTATAACTGCACATTGCCAGTACAACAGATTCTAAGGTTGCCAACAGGAGAGGAATAAATTTTTAATCTGGATTCTAAAGATGAGCTCTGGCCTGCACAATAAAAAATATAATTTTATTATCTTACATTTAACGTTTCTATTATCACTGAAGCTCTATGTAAATATTTTGCCATTTAATTCCTACCTCTTTATGAAACTGAGGTAGCATCCAGATCAAGATATCTGCATTTTTATTTCAAAGGAAATAAAAACAATGACTCAATCCCAAAAATCCTTTAAAAAGGACATTTAATTCACATCAATTTTAAGAGAAATGAGCTGAGCATATATGTGCTGTCTGACTAAATTTGATATAACATATATACAGTATATGCTTAACTCTGGCAGGACTGAGCCCCAAAGACGGAATAAAATATATCATATTCCTTGAAGATTTAAACTAATTTAGACTACCTTAAACAAACATTTTATGTAAAACTACCTTTAAGGTTCTAGTTGGAGCCCAGCCAGTACCATCAATCGAATGTTCTCTCAATAAACTGAAAGAAACACACACAAATGCATTTATACATTGCAAGACAACAAATGAAATACATACTGTATCCCTCCTCTTGTCTCTTTAGCAACAACTTCTCCACAAACGTTTGGAAAATGTCTTGCATGTGGGTACAAACCCACACTCATAGCAAACATTGTTGATACACATTGCTATTTTGTGTTCTCAAAGTGTTTTTTGACTTAATGATGACCCTATGAATGGATCTAATATGAATACTGGCAAACCAGACCTGTAAAGTTTAAAATCTAAGAAAGACATTTACTCATTTGGAATTTGTTAACATCAAATGTTTCCCCCTCTCTGAATCTATACTCAAATAATATTGAAATTGCACTCTGTCCTAAATATAAAATCATTGTTTAACTTAAAAACATGTATGTAATTAGGTTAAATGTGAGTGCATGCCTTTTGCAATCTCAAGCTATTCGTTTTCTTTCTTATGTGCCCATTTACATTTTGGCCCTGAAAGAATTTGATTTAAAAATTTATATACAGAGTTTACACTGCCTTGTGGGACATCACTCCCGGAAAGTGTTTTGTCAAAGAACTCTGCCAGATCAGTTTGTCATTCATTCATTTCATACACCTGAAATACTTCCAGCTGTTCTGGCAAGGACAGCCTCTATGTTCAGATGTTTCCAACACAAGGCCCTGGCTTGGTTTTACACTGGGGAATTTGTTGGATATGCCTTTAAATCAATATGGGAGATGGGGGTATGCCTTTATAAATACATGTACAGATAAACATGCACTCTGATTGTCCCCCTTTCTGCTTTTCTCTTACCTCCGAAAATATTTTTAAAACTGCTGCTTGTTGTTGTAAATATTACTTTTTTATAATTGGCCTTTGCTTGATTTTTATCTTATTTATACTTTCATTACTTTGACTTACTGCATTGATTTGAATAGTGTTATTGTTGTCAATGCATTGATTTGAATAGTGTTATTGTTGTCAACTGCCCAGAGTGACCTTGTTGCCCAATAGGCAATATAGATATCTAATACATAAATAAATAAATTCACATTTTCTGGGAGGAGGAGGGCAAGAGGAAAAGACTAGAGAATATCTGAGAGAGGAAACCCTCCTTCAAACTTAATATCCCTTCCTGCTCACGTTCTAAAGCCGGGAGGGGAAGCCATCATTTTAATAAGAGACAATACCCATTATCTGCCACCCTTAATTTCCTCCTTCATAAAATGGTTAAAGAGGCTGGCCGACAAAAAACACATTTCAGAAGGATATGTATGACCCACCAATTAACATTTTTTTTCAAGAAGATAGAAGAGTACAACATGGACCTCAGGCATTCATATTAGACTGCCAGAACCTATGAGTGATGACTAGAGGGAAGGACATCTATTTTAAATAAAAATGCACACTCTGTATTCTCTTTGCAACAAAATTAATTAATCGTGGTTATACTGTAGTGCTAAGATGGATTCAAGCAGAAGATGCTCCTAGCCTATCACGTATAAGCATTAGTATCCACATTTTTCAAAAGACTATTCTGAGAAAGACGTTTGAAATTTCTCTCTCTCTCTCTCTCTCACACACACACACACTCTCTCTCTCTCTCTCTCTCTCTCACACACACACACACACTCTCTCTCTCTCTCTCTCTCTCTCTCTCTCTCTCTCACACACACACACACACAATCTGACTGAGTATAAAACACAGAAGTGAGCTATGCAATTCACACATTACCTTAAACAGATTTCTCCTGTCTCAGTGATGTTAGGATGCCAGATTCTGGTCAAACATTTTACTTTGGGAGGCTGTCAGAAATCAAAAACAGAGACTTCAAAGCCATCCTACCTAAAAGACAAATCAAGAATTCCTATACATGATTTTAGACACTCCCTTCCCACCATGTGTGCTGTTTCCCAACCATCAAACTCCTGTTATTTTACCCAGAAGATAAATATTCCTCCTTGCCTTCATTTCATTTTATTTTAATCAAGTTAACCAGAATTGACATAGCTTGTCATATGATGCACCTCTCAACGCAATACCAGTATCTTCCTGGTAGGTTCAATGTGCTAAAATGGGTCAGAGGTAAGATGCTACTTACAGGCCAGGAAGAGAATAGGAGGAAGGTACTGTAAAGCAATGGTTCTCAAATATGGGTCTCCATATGTTCTTGAATTACTATACCCAGAAATCCTGACCTGCGCACCTAGTGGTAAAGGCTTCTGGGGGTTTTAGTCCAAGAACATTTGGAGATCCGAAGTTTGAGAAGCACTGCTGTAAAGGATTTCATTCTAGGAAAATATATTCACTGATTAAAGTGGCAAAAGAAAACAGTTATATTTCTACGAAGTTATCAAGTTTCAACCAGATAGTAACATTTTAGGAGTTAAGAAATAGTGAATGGTGCATGCTATCTGAGCTCTTGTCTCTACTACGTGCAAGCTGCCTCCTCAGTTTTCTGTAGATGGCTGGTACACAGTGGCTCCACTGAGTCAAATGGACCTACCCAAGCCATGATTTGCTTTTGCATAATAAGTCACAGTTATTCCGCTGCTGGACAGCTCTAACCGTCATGAAGTTCTTCCTAATGTTTATATTGAATCTGTTTTCCTGTAGTTTGAAACCACTGCCCCGAGTCTTATTCTCTGAAGCCACGGAAAACAAACCCGTTCCCTCTTCAATAGTAGAGGCAAGAGTTCAGATACTGTATCTCTATTGTTACAGGAGGAACCAAAATAATTAAAATTACATTCTAGAATGAAGTAGAAATAAAATAAAATAAGGACGGAAAATGAAAGACTAAAGGTCATATTGATCCAATAGTTTTAAATATAGCTTATATTTTTTAAATAATATATTTTGTACAGCTTTATAATTTATTCTTTTTCTTAGCGTTTGTCCCACTTGGTGGTGGGGTCCGCTATTCTTGTTTTGGTGTTACCCTTGACATGGTCATGGGCTAGCTCCAAGAGAACCTGGAACAGCTTCATTTCAATCTCAAGGGAGTTCGCCCAGAGCTGTTTTGGACATTCCCTTGGTTGGGATGTGCTGACCTCCAAAGTGAGATCCTTTTTGGCCAGAGTTTCCTCAGTGGCACACAGGATATGTCCAAACCAATACAGTCAGGCGTCAAACATCTTGTCACTGATAGGTGCATGCCGTAATCTGCTCTGATGTCATCACTGTGCACATGGTCTTTTTGTGTGAGGCAGGAGGTTCATTGCGGCATCTTTCTCTCCATGACACCAAGGCGATGTTCAATTTCTTTAATCGCTGGGCAGCATTCTGCACTGTAGAGCACAACAGGACGTACAATGGTGTGATAGATCTTTGATTTTAAATGGTCACTGATCTTTTTGTCACACATGACGCTTGATGTTGTATGCCATTTTAGCCAGGCACTGTTGATCCTCGATGACACCTTGTAACTCAGACTTCTGTCAGCTGTGATCATGGAACCAAGGTATTTGAACTCATTTTGCGGTAGGTCAGTACCAGTAATTTGGATCATACCATATTCATTTGGGTCAGTCATCAGATATTCCATCTTCCTCATATTCAGGTGCAGACCAAACTTGTCAGTCACTCCATACTTGGGCTTGCCACTCAAGATTTGTCTTACTCTCTGATGCAATCATGACACCATCAGCATAAAAGTGTGTTCAGGGCACTGGATTTATACAGGCATGCCTTGGTTTATGAACACCTCTGTTAATGTAATTTTTGGATCATAAAAATTAGTCCATTGAAAATAACGCCTTGGTTTATGAATTCCCCCCACAATACCTCAGTTTATCATTTCCCTCTCCGTAATGTATTGCAAGAAAAGTATCCAACATGCATTATGCCCTGTGCATTTCCAGTTTATGAATTTTCCACAGTACAAAACGTCCCGGAGAACACATTAAATTCTTAAATGGAGGCATGCATGTAATTTATTAATTTTTAAAATTACAGACCATTTATTAATGACTATCCAAATGTAAATAACTGGAATCCTGGATAACTGTGAACAAAACTACTTAGCTACCTCAAAGGTTGAATGAATGAATGAATGTTTATTTACGGTTATTAACCAAATTGTAGTACAATTAAAATATAATATGATAAAACAGTATAAAATAATACAATAAAACAGTATTAAATATTATGATAAAACAGTATAAAATATAGTACTAGAAAATAAAGAGCTTGTAAAAACGACAATTTATGGGTAAAACAATAAATATAATTAAGAGAGCTCAAATCTCTATCAGTTATACGTCTACGTTTGATCATAGCAGCGTAACAGAATCTGGCAACACAATTTGTGGTCTGAGGGGACCTGTCTGAAAGGAGTAGCTTAGCGTAGTAGTTGGTAGGTCTTCCAGGATGTTTGCAAATAATAGGATGTATAAGCTCCTTGCATAGTTCTTGATAAAAGGAGCAGCATAAAAGGACATGGGTCACAGACTCAATTTGGCTATTATTGCAAGGACATAGCCTCTCAGGGTAAGGGATATTTTGAAATTTCCCATCCAAAAGTTTGGAAGGGAGCACATTCAATCTGGCTAAGGAGAAGGCCCGGATTATTTTTGTAGACATAGGGCTGGAGAGGTAAAAAGACATCTTGAATGCATTGTATGTAACTATGCTATTGGTGCCCATTTGGCTCAGGTGTTCCTGGAAATCTATATTCCATATCCTACGCTTGACGGTCGCTTTGGCATTGATGTAGCCCATCGCTATAAGGGTGTTAATAGAGAGACCTATCCATTGTGTTACTTTGACTACAAAAGATTTCCAATCTGACTGGAAGGTGTCTAGGAGGGTCAGGGGAGCCAGACTGACAGGAAGAAGCATAAGTTTGAGCCAGTAATTAATCATGTGGGCTTTTACCCGTGCTCTAATGGAAACTAATCCAGTCTCCAGGCGTAGGGCTGTGTTAGGGGTGCAAGGAGGCACACCGAGGATTGATCTCAAAAATTTGGTCTGGACAGATTCAAAGGGATGTATATTTGCATATGCAAATATTGGGGAGCCATACAGCAACTGTGAGATCACCTTGCCCTTGAAGACTTGTACTGCTGAGGGAACATGTCGTCCACCATTAGAAAAAAAGAATCTGTTTAAAGCTGTGGTACTTTTCTGAGCATTTGATAATGAGTATTTTATATGGGATGTCCAGGAGCCTGTGGAGCTGAATACTATGCCCAGATATTTATAGCACGCCACAAAGGTTATTCTGGGTGGTTTGCAGCTGCTTTGAAGTAATATGCTAGTATATGTGGCTATATCATGGGATAGGAAAATGGAAATTCTTCTCCATTCTTGCAAAAAGGGTTTTTATTGCATTTCGGTCCTTTCTGTGCAATTTTTCTTGGACTGTAGGCATTACATGCTTGTTCAGACTTGCTTTAAAAACACATCAACACCCCCATACCCACACATCAACACAATCTATTCTCCATCAATGATCTCTCTCTCTCTCCATACACACACACACACACACACACACACACACAATATACACCTTCTTTGAAGTATTTATTGGACTCTAAAAAAAGAGATTCTACACTAAACATTTTTCTCATCCTCCACGTTTTATTTGTAAATTTCCCTTGGCAATTTTTCTAGAGACGTAGGTGTACGTTAATAGAAAAGAAACTACTTTTCTCACTAAAAAGAAGGGTCTGTTCCTGCAAGATCAAAGAAGAGGAGTCTTCAGAACATGGAAAAGAAAGGAAGCAGTGTGAGGTGGAATGGAGAAAAACTCAAGGAGGATTTATTAATTTTCTTAATTTGGGGTCTTAAAAGTGGGGAGCGTCTAAAATATGACAGATGGAAAAATACAGTATATATTCATAAAGAATGAGACAGTCACAGAAATGTTTATGACCTATGTGACAGTTCATTCTTACTACAGGAATGATTAAATATTAAGCAATTTTAGCAAAATCAAAATTTCACCCTCAGAACACTGTCCTTTGCTACCCCCACTTCATCTGCTGCCAGCCCTTCAATATTTTGAATAAAAATGCTCCTGACATCTTCTAGGGTGGGAAGCATGATCATCACATTTTTGTTCCACATCCCTGTTTGGAATAGCACTCTGGAACTTAAACCAGCCAGGTGATGGTGGTGAAATGATGGTGAAATTGTCCCTTCACAACCTGAAGGATGGCCATACAGAAGATTTCTTCCCTGCACTCAGAAGAGGACTGAGAGATGCATGTCTAAACTGATTATAATTTACCACCAGAGGAACATTAGTCAAGTAGTTACAATTATTTTTTACATAGCATATGTCCAAGAAGGCTTAGTTTCACAAGTATTTCTTTTTGCTTAGTTACACAGCTGTCTCTTCCAATGAGAAGAGAAAGGTCCACTGTACAAAGTCAAGTGTACATCTTATTATTTAGTGAAGTCTAGTAAAGCCTAACAGTAACCCCAAGTTTCATCTCTGAAAAGCACTGAACAGATGTTCTGTAATTGTCAACATAGATAAATCATTGAATCCAGAGCTTTCCAAAACAGAATCCCACATCTGTCATATGTTTTTAATCTTAGCATTCTCACTCCTGAGAACATGCTTTACAACCTGTGCTTTGGCCTCATAACTGGACAGAACCCCTGTTCAAAGAAGTTTTCTCCAACAGGATTGAAGCAATTTTGATATGAACTTGACCGTGGTCTTCTCTTCAGCTGCTTGAAGCAGGCATGTGCAATAAACAGATGTTGGCATTGCAGAAACCTAGGAGATGCTCTCTTGCTTCTTTTCTGCCTCCAGGAATGTAGTTGGAGCCGGGACTTCAACAATGGCTATGTTGATAGGTTTTCCAGAGTATTATTTTGTCAGAACTTGCATTATAGTCCATTACTGCCTATGTTACATCTTGCCTCAGTATAAGCTGCCATTCCATCTCTTCTGAGTTTTGTCTTTTCCAAAGTAGAACATTCTGTAGTTATCTGACTGAAAATCCCCCGTTGCAGTCCACTTTAGTTCACAGACACTAAGTGTTGCAATGTTTGTAACTCCATTTCTTGCTTTATGGTTTCCAGTTTATCTTAATTCCTAATTCGCATGGTCCTTCTAATTGTATGTGTTGTGCGACATCACTTTCCTTTTCTTTTTCTGCATGTCAGCCACTAGATGTCCTTTTGGTGATAATATAATTGCTATAACCTAATTGCATCATTAATGGCACTGCTATTTGTACTTGTCAATACAGAAATAAAGTAGACTTCACAGTTAGAAGCAGGAGACAGAGGTGCTGTATTCTCTCTTAACAGGACCAAGAGGAAATTGTGTTACTGATAATTACGGTAAACTGTTAATATCCAACATTAGAATAAAGCTGAAAATATACATTTTAAACAACATTCCATTAAAATACATAGATGGAACAGATCTGAATAACACTGGTACCTTGAGTTATGAACGCCCTGAGTTATGAAAAATTTGAGTTACGAATAGAAAACCGCCGGTATAGGTAAATTGTGAGTTATAGGGAAAAGACTGTATTTTTTTAGTCATGAAAAATTTCCATTTGCAATACTGCGATCTAGTGGCCACCCCCCACTACAGTATTATAAGTGTGAACTAGGAAGCATTTTATAGCCGGACACAGAGAACAGCAAGTGCCTGTTATGGGGGAATTCTGAAAATATTTGGCACAGTTTGGGGGACTTTTTGGAACTTTTAGGTGGATTTTTCAAGCGGATGAAAGGTAGGTTGCTGATTTTTCTCCTATTCTTTTTGTGTTTTGGTTTTGTTTGCATTGGTGGTAGTAGTGGTCCCATTTACTGTAATTTTGGTTTCTGCAGTTTGGATTTTAAATCTTTGTTCTGGCTGTTCTTTTTTTTAATCCTTTCCATATTTTAAATTTTGGTTTCTGTAGTTTGGATTTTAATCTTTGTTCTGGCTGTGCTGTTTTGAATTCTTTCCATGTTTTAAATTTTGGTTTCTGCAGTTTGGATTTTAGGGTTCGTCCCGGCTGCTCGTGCGGTTTGGGATTTTCTTTGCATGTTTTACATTTTGTTTGTGACATCACAAACAAAACATCACAAGTGTGGCATCACTGGTGCCCAGTTACTTCAAAAGAGGGTTGAATGGATCTGTTCACCTGATACTCTCTTCCAGGATACTGGGCTCTTCAGGGGAAATGCTGAAGCGACTCACGGGCCTCCTGTGGGCTACATCTACCAAGTCCCTCCTTGCTCACATAAGAAATTAACCTGAAAAACCTGAAGGTATCTGAAGGGATATTTGAATATGCCTGGGTCATTCATGCTTAGCTTTCGTAAAGTTGTGAGTTGACCACAAGAAACACAAGGGGGCGTGTTATTGAATTGTTCACACATTCCTTATGGAACTTAGATTGAATCCTGCAGCCACTTATCTAAAGTACTTCCCATAAGCTAAAGGGTGCTTGCATCCAAATACAGAAGCACAAGACTGCACAAAAAAACAAACTATTCAGAGGCTGGTTCCTATGCTAATCCCTTCAATCCTATAACAAATGCAGTAAGAAGCCATGAGTTGGCTAATAAACTATATTTCAGCATTAGATAACCTGAGCAGTTGCAGCACCAACATGAATGATTAGTGTACTGCATCTGAATGCCGCATCAGAAACATGTAAAACCAATCAAGATAGGGATCATTATTATCACTGAGGTTGCTATTTTCATTTCCTGTCAGGTTGGGAGATAAAACTGTACACGTTATACAGCTGGAAGTATCACCATAGCTGCAAATGTCTGACTATTTTATATTAACTTCAGTCATGGGTAGCTCAGATTTCAAAGGGATAATCTATTGCAAATGTGGAACCAGCAGTGAGGAGGCCAGTTAAGTGCTAATATAATATATTCCACAATTCAAAATGTCTCCAATTATTATTTTATATCCTCTGGTCTATAAAATAAAAAAAATGAAAAAGTACAATATACTGTATTAAAAACAATGCTTACCTGGCCCTCTATGGGCCAGCTGCACAGTCCAACAAGGGTTCATGACAGCGATGATGCCACAGTTTTTATATACTGTAGTAGGATCTCTTATCTGAAAGTTGTCAGGCTGGAAGGGTGGAGGAATGTCTTAAACATGAGCCTCGTGGCGCAGTGGTTAAATGCCTGTACTGCAGGTAAAACTGTGCTCACGACCTGGGTTCAATCCCTGGTAGCAGGCTCAAGGTTCACTCAGCCGTCCATCCTTCCGAGGTCGGTAAAATGAGTACCCAGCTTGCTGGGGGGGGGGGCAATGTGTAGCCTGCACACTGTAATTAAAATTGTAAACCGCCCAGAGACCACTTGTAGTGGTATGGGGCGGTATATAAGCAGAACACACTTTGCTTTGCTTTAAAGATCAGGAAGAAAATACATCTCTTGTTGTTATGTGCCACAAGTTGTCTGTAACCCATAGTGACTCTTTGTCTTTACTAACTGCCTCCTTCAAAATCTGAAGGAGGTAACTGAGACGTCTCAACACACACACAAAAAGCTTTTCTAACTTGCGACTTTCTCCTTTAAAGCAAAGGTTGGAAACAGCTGCTAAGGTTGTAAATTTGAGGAAACTCTAAACAAGTACATGTTTCTAAAACAACAGCAGAACCACAAGTTAGTGCTCTAAAGGTTTACAACAGAAAGATATGAGGTACAGATTATTCGTCCCACTCAGAAAGATATTTTGGTCTCAACGAGGCAGAGTACTAGACGGAAATTCAACTCTTTTCCAAAGTGTAGTTTCAGTGTTTACAGAAATGCATGTCTTAATGGGCTGCTCAATCCTGAGGCTTTCTCCGCTGAAAAGACGAAGCCAATCCTGCAAAAACCATACCGCAAAGGAGGGAAACAGCAAGGTCAGTTTAGGTTGTCCTCCACCCCCTCCCCTTCCCTCGGGAAAGGCTTATTTCTGTGTATACGATACCCCTTATTTTTTAGTGCCATGATTTCAAAAAACAAATAGTGTTGTATACACAGAAAAATACGGTATGTTAAAAAGAAGGTTGAGAGCTTACAAATACAGCATAAACTGAGACAAGAAGGTAAAACAAGAAAGAGGGAAGAGAAGAGACATCAAAACATTAATCTAAACTCCACCTTTTCTTCTTCCATTTATTCCTTGGGGGGGGGACTTACATTTAGGAAGAAAACATTCAGTATCTTGACAGACAAGTGAAAGAATGTAAGGCAAGGCAGCAATAAACAAACACGTCCCTTATTTTCCACTGCAAGAGTCTGGGTAAGTGTTAATGCTAAAACAATTGAAAGGTTACAAAATAGTTCACTTGTATGAGCTAAGAAAGCCCGAGTACCAAAACAATTGTAGCCTTGAACAAGACAAAATTTATTATAAAATTAAATGAAGACTTCTGCTCTAAGTTTCAAGCCATCTTTTCTTTACACATTAAAAATGAAAAGAACAACCCAAAGATCAGTATGGTGAGCCTCAAAATCAACTATCCCTCATCTTTTTACTATCTCTCACCTCCAGGGAGCTGTGTATCACACTCTTAAACTTATTAAGGAAGGGCATCACACAGATGTATTTGTCAATATCATAAGTAGAGATGGGCACGAAAGAAAAAAAAATTGTTCCGTTATTCGTTTCATTACGTAACGAAATGAATAATGAAAATATTGATGAAATTGGAATGAACCGAACAGAACAACGAAAATTAGGTTCATTACGTTTCATTTTCATTAACGGCCACATGCAATGAAATGAGCTGTTTTTAAATGTTAAAAAACATCCTGAATATCCGTAAAAACCCAGCAATAATTATTTATTCTGCCTGATAATACCTACCAGGGGGGTTGGGGTCTTTAAAACTTTCATTTATGTCTTTTCTCAGATCGCTGTATTTTTTTCCTTTAAGAAGAGTTAGGGGACATCGATCCAAAATGGCTCCCAGATGCCTAATATTGATTTCTTGGGTATTAAATGCCCTGGACATCCCTAAAAACACAGCGATAATTATTTGAAATTATTACCTACCAGGGGGTTGGCGTCCTTAAAACATTTGTTTTTGTCTTTCACCCATTGTGGTGTATTTTTTCTTTTCCCTTTAAGGATGACACAAAATGGATTCCAGCCACAAGATGTATGCAAGCCATGTGAAGGGGTCATGTGTAAATTCTTGGACAATTTCAACCAATAGCATGCCCAGGTTGTAGACTGGGTAGTTGTGGCAGCCACAGAGGGCATAAAAAGCTCTGGCAGCCCCCATCCTCCTTGCAGTCTGCGGTGGGAGTTAGGGTGGGATTGCTGCTGTCTCTGCGACTTGTTACTTTAGGCCAGCCAGGCAGGTGTGTGTCTTTGTGTTCCTGCTGGCTGCAGCCTGGCTCTTGGGAGAGAGAAAGAAGAGATTTCTCTTGCAGCCTCCCTGTGTGTGTGTGTACCTCTCAGTGAGGACCCTCCCCTGCCCCGCAGTGCAATTACTCTGCGGCTGCCTTACACCCTCGGCAATGCCCGCTGCTGCCTTTGCAGACCCCCTGCGTACCTAGTCTATACTGTGTCTCTGCCAGCATCATTTTTTTTTACTGTTTTCCCTCTGGTCTGGGGCGCTGGGGAACACCCGCACGTGGAAATGCTTTAAATTGTGCAAAAAGCAGGTAAAAACGAAAAATGAAATGAAATTTTTTCAAAAAATTCACAAAAAACGAAAACAAACCGAAATGGGACCCACAACGAAAAATGAAAAACTGAAACATCATTTTTTCGATGCGTGCCCATCTCTAATTATAAGATCACATTACAGCATCTGTCAATACCCACGTGTGTATAAATCTTGAAAGTTAAAATCAATTTTCAGATTAACAAGTTTTTAAAAATCAGGGAAAAACACCTCCCAATGATAAGACATTGTTATATAAAATGCCTAATAGTTCCAAACTGGCTGAACTATTGTCCAATCAGGACAGAACCCAGTATCTCACAAACATTTTTCCTATACAGTACTGTATAAACAGGAAGGCATGAACTAAACAAGCAGCTTTCTGCCTCTCAATTACCCTGTCCCCCTATAAATTCCACAGCTTACTGCAGTTACCAGATCTCACATGAATGTCCTATTGCATAGTATCTGGAACTGAATTTGGAATGGTACTGTATTTGACTTCAGTAACAATCATCTCTGAGAAATGTATACATGAGGAAATGGTTGAAAACAGTTTTTTCTTGATAAAATCACACCTAAATTCCTTCAGATGTTTTGCTTTCAGCATTAAAATCTATTTTACAATTAATTCTCTTTTATAAACTGTATTTCTGACACAGAAAAGGTTAAAAATAAAATGTGAACAATACAGCCACAGGTTAAGTGTATTTTATTATAACATATTACATTTTTGGAAATCTTTCTCAAAAAAGACTGGGAATTTTATATTTAGAACACAAAAAATGTAAGAATCCACGATAACAGCAGCTAGAATGTTATACCCACAACTGTGAAGGATAAACAAGATTCCTGACAAAGATCAGTACAGACCAGGTGCTGAACTGTGCAGAAATAGACAAGATCTCAGCATTACTGAATCCAAATGGACATTACGAAGATTTCAATGAAAGATGGCATGATTTCTGTAAAGTTTAGATCAATATTATAAGTCAAATAAAGTTCTCTATTTAACTTATGTTTAACTTAAATACTTAATAATCAAAGATACATATACTATTATGATAGGATGCAAATTTTATCTGAGAAGACTAGAATCATTCCATTTTTTTTCTGCTTTTCACACTAAAATTTATTTGTTGGAAAATATAAATAAATTCAAAAAACCCAACAGTTTAGATTCCATCCAGAAATGGTTTAAAGTATCAAGCAGAATGACGCCCAAGAACTGGTAACAATTTTTAATTACTTACCACCATATTATAGGCATCAGGTACCTCAATTTCAAACTGAAATGTTCCATTTTGATAATAACCTTCATCTGTAAAAGGAAAAACAGATGATTAACAAACATGCAACATCACAGGATAGATACTACCAGGAGTGTTTTCTCTTGAATATTATGTCCAGAATCCTACTGTCAGTCACACTAGTACTGAGTGCAAATTGCTACTGTGTAAGGGGTCCTCTCTTGTGTTCTTAATGTGTGCCAGTCATAAGAGTTGGGTCATGACAACTACATATCTGCTAGATGTGTGGTAAGACATATTAGTCACAGCCAGTGGGGGGGGGGAATAACAATATTATCACATTTAAAGCCTGTTCTTTTTATTGTCAACATAAAGTGTCCACATAGTTAAAAATGTAGTTGCAAGATTGTAATTACAGTAACAAAATGTGGGACAACAGTATAGGTCAGTGCTGGTGAACCTATGGCACAGGTGCCAAAGGTGGCACTCGGAGCCCTTTCTGTGGGCACCTGATGCCGCCCCTT
The DNA here is from genome assembly GCA_023846285.1 of Phrynocephalus versicolor. Classification (NCBI taxonomy): domain Eukaryota; kingdom Metazoa; phylum Chordata; class Lepidosauria; order Squamata; family Agamidae; genus Phrynocephalus; species Phrynocephalus versicolor. Next base: position 17,585,949 of record JAHTLZ010003542.1, on the reverse strand, counting down.
CACAGCCACCTGTATTCAGGTTAAATTGATATACTGGCACTTTGCAAATAATTAGTGGATTCTGAATCACAGTTTGGGCAATCAGTCTCTAATAGGTTTGTCATCACTGGTATAGGTGTATACAATATTACTTCTGCATTAAAAAAAAAGTTGAATGGGAAAACACATTACTTTCAGATTAGATTCAAAACCAGTCAATGAGCATCATAAAGAAATGAGCAGGACCTGCATTGTGGACTGCCTTTACTCAGCATTCTAGTCCAGTGTTGGCGAACCTATGGCACGGGTGCCAAAGGCGGCACTTGGAGCCCTTTCTGTGGGCACCTGACATCGCCCCTTCACAGCCACCTGTATTCAGGTTAAATTGCAGGGGTGTCCAAACATCAGGCCTCCAGATGTTTTGGACCACAACTCCCATAGGCCTTTGTCACTGGCAATCTAGGCTTGGAATTCTGAGAGTTGTGGTCAAAAATATCAGGAGGACACCCCTTTTGTATTGGCACTTTGTGAAAAATTACTGGGTTTTGAATCACAATTTGGGCACTCAGTCTCTAAAAGGTTCGCCATCACTGTCTAGTCAGTCAGATACTCCATTCTATCCCCGCTCTGTTTCAGCAGGCTGCAAACCAGCTCAGCTCTCACTAGCTTTTCTGCTGCCCCCCCCCAAAGATTGTTTGTACAGTGGTACCTTGTATAAAGGAATTAATTCATTGCAAATGAAATTATGTTAAGCAAAATTCCTTTATACAAATCCCCATAGGAATGCATTGAAAAGGGAGTGATCCCATTTTTATGTTGTAACGGATTTTACCCAGAGGCGATTATGTTAAGCAAATTTCCCCTATCTCCGGAATTGTTTATGTTGTACAAATTTTATGTTATACAAGCTGTTTGTTATACAAGGTTCCACTGTACTCCTGTGAACTCTGGTGTTTCCTCAAACCTGTCCATATGTCCCCTCTTTTGAATGGGTGATACAGTTTGGATCAGATAAACATGCATTCTAATTTATTCTGGATATGACACCAACAAATCACTTTCACCCATCCTTAACGGCAGAATGTGAACTGATACTGCTTCCCACTGCTAAAGTTTGACAGAATGTTAAAGAAAATGTTGGCAACTAAATAAAAGGGAGAACCTTTGACTAACGATGCAGCTTCTGTAAAAGAAGCATGTTTTGTCAACAGGATCAGTTCAGTTTGTACTTCTAGACAGCTGCAACTGTAAGGTATCCGTGATTACTACTGAATAAGTGAGCAAAAAGGAAGGAAAAGACTGCATGTTAGGAAGAGAGTGGGAAGAGCGCTTCAGAAACGAAACGAGAGGAAACATGGCTGAGAAAAGGAACCGAGTAGGCAGAAGACAGAAAAGCGGAAGAAAGCATGAAGAATCGGGGACTTGGAAGAAGAAACAACAGAAATCTCTCACATATGGAACAGTCTCGAGTCAAGCATTGTCAGTGATCCTATCATACTGGAACTAACCAACATGGGAGGTCTGAGAGATACGGAAGTTCCTATTAGCTGATTTCAGTCCTGAAGAAGGTATAGGCAGCCCATGCATGGTGAGAGAATTATGTAAGAAAATCTCAAACTCTGCTATCCCACTGAACATGAAGCGTGTATAAAGAGGAAGATGCCACGATGCCCTTTAAATCTGAGTCCCAATTGTCCAGAACAGGAGTTCCAGATCATACGGAGATGCTATTACCAAGATATCTTCGTCTTTCCCTTCTCAGACAGCTGTGTTTCCATAATATGCAGTGCTTTAAAGGAGGCAGTGCTAGCACCCACTCCCTTAATAACCAAATGGAGAATTAGCTCCTAAATCACTCTCTTCACACAATCTTTATGGAGGCCATATCACTGGACATATAGCACTACAGAATGCTCAAAGAGACATCTGGAAAGCCACATTACATACTCTGCTCAAGAATGATTATTATAATTTGTGCTGTTTATTCCATCCTAAAATCTTTCAAGTCTTAGTTAAAAAGAATGAGCAAATATAAGATTCATGTTTTCTTCTGCAAGCCAACTTTCCTGGAGTATGGTATAACTGTGCCACCTAGTGTCTATATCTATAGAGCACCAATTCTAAGTATGAGAAAAGAGGTCAGTAAATAACATCCAACAGTGTTTCAGATCTACCCCAAAAGAATACACAGCAACCCCCCATTTATAGCGATAAATGATAAAGGAAAAAGCTGCGATATGCAGATGCTGGGTTAGGTCGGGACTGGGGGGCCTGTCTGGGGCCTCCTAGACTTACCTTAGGCCTGGCACTGCCCCGAACAAGAAAAAGTATTGAACCTTTTTGAATTTAATGGTATCCTGCATTAATATGTCAAACAATGTGATCTGATCTTCCTCTAAATCAAGTTTATTGACAAACATAATGTGGGTAAAATAATAACACAAAAAAACTGATCTATACAAAACACTCATTCAACATTCAGAATGCTTGTGGGGAAAGTAAGTGGACCACTGGTTTGTGCCCATCTCTGAACTCCATGCATGTACAGTCCCCATGATCGTTCAATGTTACAATAGCAATATCTATATATCTATATATATTTGAAAAATTACCTGGGTTTACAGTAAGAAGAAAGTAGTGAAGTTTATTTGGGTCAGGGAATTTCACCTCACAGGTACCTTAAAATAAAGATAAAAATCTGAAAATAATTGACAATTGTGATATTTTTATTAAATCCATAGAGCAAAGGAAAGATATCAGAAACAGAACTAAAAGAGAATGCTGCAAAAAGATATACAGAGGGTCTACCTTAATTATATAACTGTTCCTCAGAGGTAAGTAATTCAGTTTTCATTCAGAACAATCTTCCACTACTTGTCTTAAAAAATGCAGTCTATCAGAGGAAGACTTGTAATACCAAAGCATACTGGGTAAAATATTCACTTCTATACATTTTTAAATCTCCCCTTGCACTGTGCCCCCCCCATTAAACAACAACAGCCTTTCACTCTCACAATAGCTGGCCAATAATGCATCCTCATCCTGGAAACACATGATTAGTGGGGTGCCACAGAGATACATTACAGCCCGTTGTTGCTCAAAAATTTCACAAATGACTTCGATAAGGCCTGGGCATGATTCTAATTAAAGCTGCAGGTGACATTGAACTAGGAGTGGTGGGCGTTGGCTAATACTTCAGAGGACAAACTCAGGATTCAGGAAAAAAACAAATTCGAGAAATAGGCCAAACCAATTTGAGTTTTAAGGAAACATGTAAACATTCTATATTTAAGCAGGAAAAATCAGAATCATGAATATAGGAAGCCTTATGACATGGTGGCTAAACTGCAGTCAAGACTCTGTTCACAACCTGGATCGAGCCCGACTGGGCTCAGGTAGCCTTCCAAGATTGGTAAACTGAGTACCCACCTCACTGGGGGAGGGGGGGATGTGTAGGTGGCATAATTAGATTGTAAGCAGCCCATAGAGTGGTTTAAGCACTATGGGGCAGTATATAAGCAGTACACTTTGCTTTTGCTTTCAGGGGAAAAGACATGTCAACTTCACAGTAGACCATTAGGGAAAAAAAAACCTAGCAGTTTTAACAGATCACAAACTATGCATAAGTCAACAACATCATGCTGCAGGAAGAAAAAAGAAAAAAAACTTAAAATGATTATCCAGCTGCATCAACAGCAGTACACCATCTAAAACAAGTTAGAGATGGGCATGGATCTTGGTTCGGAGGTTTATGCTGGTCTGTGAGCATGGCACCACAGGTACCGTACATCTCCTTCCCCCATCTTTCCAGTCAATGACCCCACTTTGGCTGACCCCACAGCCAAAGAGGAGAGTGCACACCTCTCCTCTTTGGCTGTTTGACCAGTCACCAGCAGGAGCACAGGCCTGCCTGTCTTGCCACCTTGTTTGAATGAGAGATCAATCAAGGAGGTGGGGCAGGGAACCCTGTGCTTCTGCTGGAAACTGGCTGAACAGCCAAAGAGGAGGAAGACAGGAGTGTGTGCTGACAGGTGAGAGGGGAATCCAGCCAGGGAGGTGGGGGAGAACACACAGCACCTATGGTTCTGTGCTGATGAACTGGAAAGAACTTCTGCAATCAGTTTCATACCCATCTCCATCATGCAGGGCAACAGTACTAGTCTACTCTACATTGGTTAGACCTCACATGGTCCAGGACACCACACTTTAAGGAGGATATCAAGAAACTGGAACATGCCCAGAGCAAAGTCTGCTCTAATTTTCAGCCCTGCTGGGTGGGGTTCTGTCTCACACTTGCAACTTCACTCCTTCTCCCACATTCCCCCTGAACAAAAGCAAGTATTGTGGGTACATGGGGTGGTGGTGAAAAGTCCTGCATGAAGGGGAACAGAGGTGGGTACATGCACGCCTTAGGGAACCTTGGTCTAGAGGAAGGAAACCAGTATGAGAAGAGGTCTGGAAACCAAACCTTACGAGGAACGATTGGGAGAGGGATTGGGCATGTTGAGTGTTGTGAAAAGAATAAGAGGCATGATAGCCATGTGGAGCAAACTTGTATTCTGCAGTTCCAGAGAGTAAGACTCAAAGAAATGAGTTTCAATTGCAATTTTGTCTCAACATAAGAATTTCATAATGGAAACTATTCAACACTTGAATGAACTTGAGCTTTTATAACATAGATGTACATGTACATCAAACTGCCCAGCAGTACATTTTTACAAAACATACAGAATTTAAATGCATCTATTGTCTCTGATTTCTCATCGATGAGAAAGTGTGATATAAACTTTGAAAACAAAAGCTAATTATTCCTTGGAAAACATACTGAATATTCTACTTACAAGGTAAATTTACTTCAAGTTCTGCAACTTCTGTTAAAAACGAAATAAAAATAATGTTAGCTAGCATCTGGTATCACAATATATAGAATAATAAAGTAGTTCACATTCAAATTGATATATTACAATACACATCACTTAGAACAATATAAAGAGTACATTAATATACATCATTAATATTTTAAATATAATCTGATGATCCTCTTTCCACCAACATAAAAACAGTATTTCCATTTCCTATTCGCAATGACATAGACCATCTTCTCTTTACACTACTGCCAGTTGCTCTCTACATCTCTTGCATTGCCATCAATTTATAAATTGGAAGGCACTTGTATCCAAGTGAAGAATACTGTAGCATCTCCAAATTTTGACATTTTCTTCAAAAAAAAGTGAGAAAGAAAAATGGCCCTCCTTCCAGTACTAAAGCATTCTGCTTATATGCCACCCCATAGCGTTTCAAGCACTTGCTGGGTGGTTTACAATTTAATGATGCAGGCTATACATTGCCCCCACCCCCACCCCAGCAAGCCTCAGAAGGATGGAAGGCTGAGTCAACCATGAGCCGGCTACCAGGGATTGATCCCCAGGTCGTGAGCACAGTTTTAGCTGCAGTACAGGCATTTAACCACTGCACCATGCGTCCTATGTTTTAAATCTGTTTCTGAAAATACAGTCAAGGATAAAATAATCTGCATTATTTTGAAGTGGTGCCGTTATTGGTGAATGTTTAACTCTGCAGGAAACAGCAAATAGTTTGGGGGCCTTTGTGTTCCATGCTCACCCTTCAGAAATTATTCCTGGAGCCCTTCTTTTGATATGATGCAACATTTTTGGAAGCACTGTTAAAATCCTCAGAAATGTTTTATTAGAACATTAGAAGAATTATTTCATTTTGAATAAATTAAGCTTGCTCCAAGGCCTGATGCTGCATGTGTGTATTTAAAAAGTCCATAATTACTTAACTCTTCTTTTACCAACCTGCACACTGCACATAATGACATTTTCCCAGATGGTCAACCTTGCATCTCTCTGCATACCTTCCATCTATCAACATTGTTCCCCTCACATATATCCTGCAATTAGTAATGAAAATACATAGGGGACGTTAGGGGATCAGTTTGTTGGCCAATGACCACAGAGTCCTTTTAGCTTCACTGCTACCCCTCTGCCTAAACAAGAGAAGGACTAGGGTTGAAGGGTAAATGTGAAAGGCAGGTATGTGCATGAAGTGTGATCCTTATGCATGGAAATAAGTTATAATGATTACAATAAATGTACTCCTAAGTAAATACGTTCAGAACTGATACATGGAATAGAAGTTAAGACAGGTACCTTAAACTACTGGTTATGCACTTTTCCACGCACAAGTAAATCCATAAGCATCTTAATTTTCTAAAGTGCTCTTTATTCCAGGATCTCTGGAATTCCAGGATCTCTATCAGCAGAATACTGAATTTGAAATGTGAAATGACATTACCTTTGACAAGCAATTTATCTCTAACTGATACTCTTCGAGTAGAATCAGATGCTGAGTTGGATGTCCGGGGTCCCTTGACACCATCATCCCGCTTCAGTTTGCTTGCCAGTGTTAGCATTACTGCTATAGCTAGTATAAAATAAAGGGAACAACATACAGCTCATGATTTATGTCAGCTTTTATCTGTTTTTTCTTCCAAAGTGTTAGGCTCAATTATAATAGAAATATTAATTATAATTATAATAGAAAGCATACAAGTAAAAACTTGTATGTTTTCTTGCTTATGCATAGCAATACAGAGATTACAATTGCTTTTCACAAACCTTTATTAAATTAAATGAATCCATTAATCAGTCAGACTAATCACCCAGATAGTCTAGCACTATCTGCTTATAATGGAAGCTACATCCCAAGGTCTCAGACAAGGTTTTCCTTCAGAATCCTTACTGGAGATTGAATTTGGGACTTTCTGCACTATCCTTCTTTGAGAGACAGAATGACTGAGACCATCCAAGTGACAGCTTGCCATCCTAACTAGCTCTCAGACTAGTATTATTATATATTATATTATGTATTACATTACATTATATCTTATCTTACATTGTATATTACATAGAACCTCCACACAACAAAATGGAAAATTAAAGCCAAGGTATTTCACAGTAATTATATATATGAAGAGTACACACTTATTTATAATGATAATATACATGGACTGCATAATCATTCATAGGCTGAAATCCTGTTGCACAGCCCATATACACAATGGGAATGATGTCATTGACAGCAGCAGGTTGCGGCAGATTAAAAGCTTCCTTTTGAGGGGTTGCAGAAAGTATAGCTCACACGCAATGTAATAAATCTGTGTGCACCTCTACAGTGCAAAAAGAAGCCTACAGTCTGCCGTGTTCTACTGTTGCTGGTGGCATCATTCGTGTTGTGCAGATAGATCCCCATCCAACAGGATTTCATCCACAGTTTAATCAAACATAGTGGCTCACTGTGATGCTTTTCCACGTCTCTACTGATTGGAATTATATATAATGTAATTAAATAATTACATTAAAATCTAAAGAAAAACTGATACGGCAGAACAGAGCAGAATGTACTGATACTCAAGCTGGAAGTAAATAACAGCCCAATACAGCAATGTCTAGGTCTAAAACTCTTGACTAAATCAACAAAATTGGATGGGGGGGCAACCACATCCATCTCAGATGCTGGGCATTCATTAATCCACACTCTGCTGTTTGTGCTCCTCTTGGGAACATGCATTAGGAGTGCAACATTTACATTAAAAAGATCCTGGCGTCACGAACTTTTATTAAAGGGGTAAGAATACTACAAAATTCTCTGGCATAAAGGGAAAGTAGCATTATAGGAACACTTCACAGGCAATACTTTGAGATGCATCATTGCTATATTCACACACTTTTTAAAAAGGCATGGAAATGGAAATCACTTTTATTTTGCTTTCTGACAAAAGATAGAGAACCAGAGATACTTTGAGGCAGGGGTCCTGTACATTGAGAAAACGACAACACAAGGTACAGTACAATGAAGTTAAGATACTTCCCCTTCTAAAGTGTTCAATGTTTTTAATTACTACACACACACACACACAAAATTAGACAAGGATCCAGTTATGACTTAAAACAAAAAAAGTCTAGAAAACAAAATTTTTATCACAAAGTAGTCAACTCATGTTACAGGACATCAATTTGGCACAGTTAAAAAAACACAACATAAAACACATGCTTTACGCAGGACCTAAGCTTTTCAAAGAAATCCATGGATGACAAAAACGGCCAATAAACTTGACCACGCACCAGGTGCGGGAAGGGAGGGCGGGGAGAGAGAGAGAAGACTGGATCTACTGAAGGTTCCTCTGGCCCGACCGGTTTCTTGGAAACGAAAGAAGCGGGTTCAAGACAGAACAGATAGATCTGTTCAACTATTCCCGCCCCCCTCCCCGCCTCCTGCCCCAGTGGGCAGCCCCCAAACCAGCTGCTCGTGGGGAGGAGGCCGGCGGCAGGAAGGACATCGCCCACGACTGAGCGGACGGCGGGGCCAGCATCTCTCGCCCCCCCGCATACACCACCCAGTTGCCTTTCCGTCTCTTTGAGAATGTCCTTCCCCGGCTGTTTAAGAGCGGCGCCCTCCCCCCTCCCCGCACCTGGTGGCCAGGAGTTCCGTAGGGGAAACCCATACTGTGAAACGAGCCCCCGTTGAGAAGGTTGAGAAGTCGGGAGGGGGGAGGGGGCGGCCCCACCTGTTCGATGAGGGACGGAGGGAGGGGGCGGAGGGAAAGGGAGGGGGTGTCGGTTAACGGTCTTCCTCGCCCTGCGCGCGAGCGACAGAAGCCTCGCTGAGGAGAGGAGATGCCCCCCCCCGCGCCCCCCCCCCCCCCCCCCCCCCCCCCCCCCCGGCCGGGGGGGGGGCCTCGCCCCCCCCCCCCCCCGCCAGGAGTCTCACCTTCAGGTCGCGGCTCCCACACCAGCAGCAGCTCGAGCCGCCGCCAGTACCATCCCCGGGAGGCTCCGGTTCCTTCTCCCTTCAGCAGAAGCTCCGCCCCCGGTTCGCCGGCTGAACCGGAAGTGAAAGGAAGAGGCCGTCAGGCACAGCCCCCATCCGCCCGCCCCCGAGGCGTCACTTGATGACGTGAGCGAGGGAGGAGCTTGGGTCGTGGGCTCGCGCCTGCGCACTGATGCCAAAGGTGGGGGGAGGTGAGCTAAACTCTCGCGAGAAGATATTGCCTAGTCGCTTCTCCTTTTGGAAGCTCGGTGGCGGCTCAGAGCGCCCTGTGGTTTCCTTCCCCGGGCAGGTGACGGCGGGGCAAGACCTGGGAGTGGCTGGTGGCAGCCCCTTTAATTCATTTATAGCATTTTAATTCATTTATTGTATTTTAGAGTATTTTTATCCCGCGTTTCTCCTTGGAAAAAGACCCAAGGCGGCTTACAGTAATGAGGGATAATAGACAGCCCAGTACAATTAAGACATGTTCAAAGAGAACAAGGAATTGAGGGACATCTTACAGCATGAATAGACATTACATTACATTAAAGCAACACGGTTATCTACCAATATGGAAACTTTAAAAAGAGTTTTCATGTAGAACTGAAAGAACTGAAATATAAGGCCAGGAAAGCATTCTTTTTCGTGACAAGGTGAAGTATAAACTTATGACTGCAGAGATTTTTGTTACCGTTCCATGAGGATGCAACAATCATGGACCACTGTTTTTCATGGAAATGGGGTTCCCCACTTTTCAGCCAGCTAACCTAGCTGTACATGATGTACAAACATTTTGATCTATGTTGGACCTGTTTCATTTGGTGTGGATATGTCATTAACATCAGTGGGTTCCAGAAGCAACTAATTATGATATTTCGTGTTATGTCTATAATCACATTGTTGCTACTAAATATATATTTTAAAAGGAATCTCAGGACATGGGGCCTTTTTACATGACCCCTAAGATCCGCTGGTCCCTTAAATTCGGACCAGAGATCTTGAAGGTTTGTCGCTCTCCCTGCGTTCCCACCCCCTCCGCACTTCCTTGTTCTGTCTGCGTGAGGGGAGGGAGAAAAAAAGGGAGAAAAGAATGCACTCTTACCTCCAGAGTGCCTGTGGAAGTTGCTCCGACCCCCCGTCACTTCCTGGTTCCTCTTAAAGGGGCGGGAAGCAAAAAAAAGAAAAGAAAACCAAAAAGAAGCGAGGAGAGCCCGGCACTCTCCGCATCAAATTTTTTCACTCTCCCAGAGCAGGTACTTGAAAGGTGCGCTGGGTCGCACTTAGGTGGGCGGGGTCGCACTTAATTTTCTGTTAGCTCCGGAGCTGGTGGGGAAACATTTTTAAGCTCCGGAGCTGGGAGCCATTTGCAGCGGAGCTTAGGGGTCGTGTATAAACGCCCATAGTGTGTAATTTCTTTTAAATCACATCACCTGACCTGGACAACAATGTACACTGAGGCAGAATCTAGAACTGCAACAGAAGTTGATTTTAAGAACTAATGAAAGCTGAAGCTTGATTGTTACCTTATTTAAAGGCACAGTACTCCTTTCATAACAGGTACTATATATTGAATCAATACAGTATGTCAGCAGAACCACAACACAAGATTTTAACCAATGAACTAAAAAGACAGCATGCAATAAGGCCACTTGCTTTTATTAATACTCTCAGAAGCACTTCTAGCTGTTTCCCAGACTTACTCCTTTTGCCTGAGGGAAATGCAGAGCCAAAATGCCTAGATAAAGCTATCTGAGCACTTCACTAGCTAAGCCCTAACTGATGTAACAAATATCCACACATCAACGACTTTCGTTTATAATCAGACTTCATTTAACTGATTTCATAATCCAGCCCTATATGATGCTTTCTTAGCCAAATGTGAGCTAACACAGCTATTCAGCAAGTAAATAGCCAGTTCTTATATTTTAAATCTCCTAGTCTTATTTCATTAGGAACTCCCTGGCACAGTGGTTAAACTCCCCAAACTCTCCTCATGGTCCAGGTTCAATCCCAGGTTCACTCACCTTTCCAAGGCTGGTAAATTTATTTACTATTTATTTATTTTTACAACTTATGTGCTGTCCACTACCCAAACATTTCTGGGCAACCTACAATCAAAAGAATTAAAACAGTTAAAACATAAAATATCAATAAATAATGAAAACAATAAAAACCTTACACTAAAATAATTACACTAAAATTGCCATCAGAGGACCGACAATTATTGTATTACCTGGCACCAAAATGTCATTAATGTTGGTGCCAGGCGGATCTCACTCGGGAGGGCATTCCATAGCTTAGGAGCAGCTGTAAAGTGAGTACCCAGCTTGCTGGGGGTGGAGCTCAATGTGTAGCCCTGCATAACTATCTGGAAGTTGAGTCATGACTACTGGACGGAAACGTTTCACTGTTTGGATGAGCAGCAAAACGTTTCTGTCTCTCAAGAAAAAGAAGTCCAGTAGCCATGACTCAACTTCCAGATAAACTCACCTAGATGCCTGAGAATCTTTACAGACACCCTGCATAACTAAATTGTAGCCTACCCAGAGAGGGTTTTAAATGCTGTGGGGCAACATGTTTTGCATTGCAATGGCCATGAGGTAATTAGCTAAGAATCCTATACCAGGCGGGCACATGTTACTTCTTAATCACAGCTGGTAAGCGGCAGCAGCATTAGTAATAATAGCAGCAGCAACACCAACACTGTGCCTTCAAGTCAATTTTGATGTATGGTGACTCTTTGGGGGGTTTCCTAGGAAGAGAGAACTCAGAGGTGGTTTATCATTGCCTTATTCTGAGGATGCCCTGGGACTGTGCAGCTTGCACAAGGCCACACAAGCGAGCTCTTTTGGATACACAGCGGGGAATTGAACTCCCAACCTCTGAAGGCAGATATCTAAATCACTGAGCTATCCAGCCAAGTTTCACAGGTGGTATCATGAGCAATAATACCATTGCAGAGGCAAGGACTTATAATATGATCAGAGGATGATGTAACAAAGCAAATTCATGACTAAAGAGATGAATTTGAGTGCTTAAGGATGATTAATAGTGCTAATTTGCACATTATGTTCCGTTGATTAAATGTTTTAAGGGGGGAAATTGAGTATGATATATTGGTCCTCGGGGTGAAGGGAGCACTGTGTTGTGTTGTTTGGTGTTTTTTATGTACAGTATATAATTTGTATTTTAGTAAAATAATTTTAAAAAAGTTAAACATTTTCCTGAGATACTTTATTTTGGTCAACTGTACTTAAATAGTTTAAGTCCCATTACAACTGACATATTCATTCCTTATCTTTCCTACCTTGTTTCAATTGCTGCATTTTAGGATGCTATTATTTTTCTATTTAATAAATTCTCTTATTGGTATAAAATAGTATAATAATATGCAGATGTATTTTTTTTTCATACATACAGTGGTTGTTAAAGAAAAATTGTATGTTTATGCCTATATCTGCTAATTGTGAGTTACATTCTGTTCATCTGGCCAGAGTAGGCTGCACTGCCACAAAAGGCCTCTGAGAAACCATCTTCTCTGAAAGGAGGAGAAACAAAATACAGTAGGATCCTGCTACTGTATCTGATAGGGATCGGTTCCAGGACTTCCCGTGGATAACGAAAACCATGGATAAGAGAGAACTCCAAGGACCCCCCCCCCAAACTGCTGTTTTGTGACAGTAGGTTGCTTTACAGCCGCTGTTTGTGACAGTAGCTTGCTTTACGGCTGCTGAATTATTTAATTTTTTCCTCTTTCAACTGTGAATAACTGAATCAGTGGCTAATGAATCAGTAGATATGGGGGTCCTACTGTAGAGTCTACTTAAAATTATTAAAGAGAAAGGAATCAGCAGAAGAGTTTGAAAAACAAGACAGACCAACCAAATGCAGCACCCTGGTAGGAGAATACATGTAGCATATTAATTTACGCATGCATCTTAGTGTGGTGTTGCTTCAACTTAACCCATATTGGGCACAGAAAGGGCACTTTTTAATTCTTTCCAAAAGTGATGACAGATTTTTATTTTTACTTTTTACAAATAGCAGAAAAGTTATTTGTAGAGGAACAAAGACACATGGTTAGCCCAGCAGGTCAATAGTTACATGCTGTGACTTTTCTTTCCCTAGCAACACTTTCTCCATTCCAGGTCCTCTCACATGACTGCTGAAGATTCAGACCCAGAAGAGGTGTATTCCTTCTTGTCTGGCCAACTGAACCAACCATTATGTTTGCTTTCTTCTTTTAAAGGCAGCCTTCCAGACGGTGGGCGAGGGGAACAGTACTGGGAGAGGAGGGGACCCCTGCCTTGGCAAAGAGGAGCTATGCCCTCACAGGTCTGGTCCAAGTCTCTGTGTGGGTTTAGGAGGTCCCCACCAGATATTGCAGGCTAATTTCAACCCTTACCAGCAGCTGCCCTGCTGATTCCATGCTGGATTGAGCTGTCACAAGAGGGGGTGCAAAAACTGACTTTGTCCCTAGGCGCTGAAAACCCTAGCTACGGCTCTGCTTTGGCACCCATGGCATAGGTTCGCCCACACTGCCCTAGGGTCAAAGTACTGCCCAAGGAATGAGAAAACGAGAAAAATGGACGCTCTGGTGCTGGAAGAAACTTTTGAGAGTTCCCTGGACTGCAAGGAGATCAAACCTATCCATCCTGAAAGAAATCACCCCCGAATGTTCACTGGAAGGACAGATTTTGAAGGTGAGGCTCTGATACCTTGGCCACCTCATGAGGAGAGAGGAGTTTTGGAAAAGTTCCTGATGTTGGGAAAGATTGAAGGCAAAAAGGAAAAGGGGACGGCAGAGAATGAAATGGTTGGACGGTGTCATCCATGCAACCGACATGGATTTGACCAAACTCCAGAAAGCAGTGGAAGACAGGAAGGTGTGGTGAGCTCTGGTCCATGGGGTCACGAAGAGTCGGATAGGTGTAGAGTCGGATACAGTGTAGGTGTATTTTAAATGAGAGAATGAGAAAAATGGGTGCTGTGGTGCTGGAGGAGAGTCTTGAGAGTCCCCTGGACTGCAAGATCAAACCTATCCACCCTGAAAGAAATCGACCCTGAATGTTCACTGGAAGAACAGATTTTGAAGCTGAGGCTCCAGTACTATGGTCACCGCATGAGGAGAGAGGACTCCATGAAAAAGTCCCTGATGCTGGGAAAGATGGAAGGAAAAAGGCAAAAGGAAAAGAGGACGGCAGAGAATAAGATGGTTGGACGGTGTCATCCATGCAACCAATATGGATTTGACCAAACTCCGGGAGGCAGTGGAAGACCGGAAGATCAGCTCTGGTCCATTGGGGTCAGGAAGAGTCAGAGACCACTGAACAACAACAAGCAATGAGCATTCACTCCAGCCCACCCATAACGGTGCTGGCAATCTCCAGCGCGCCCAGGGATGCCTTCAGCGCGTCCGATCCGAAAAGGACGGCTCTCCTACACTTGGCGGCGGCGGCGGCGGGCAGTAACTTCCAGGGGCAGGGCGCGTCGTCCAACAGGGGGCGCCCCCTTGGCGTTCGATCCCGCCGGGTGTCGGCGGCGGCCGAGAGACGGCGCAGCTCCCGAGCCGGCCCCGACGTTGCTCATGCGCAGAGCGGGTCGGGTCCCGCCGCCTGGGGCCGTGGGAGGCGGAGCTCCGGCTCAGCGCGGCGGCGGCGGTGGCGGCGGCGGCAGCGGCTGGAGAGTGTGTGCAAGTGAGAGCGCGCGCGCCCGGTTGCCGGCATGCAGCCGTCGGCCGCCGCCGCCGCCGCCGCCGTCGAGGCGCCTCCTTGCGCGGGAGAGGCTGCCCCGGGGCGGCCGAGGTCTCCGGTGGCAGCAGCGGGGTCCTCCTGCGCGTGGTAGGGGGAACCGACACCCCCCCCCCCCAAAGTGGCGCGGCTCTGGAATCCGCGCTTCCATGGGGCTGAGCGAGTGGCTGGAGGCATGGTGGTGGTGCTGCTGCTGCTGTTGCTGCCGGCGCCGCGGGAGATGCCTCGGGGAGGCGGCGCTGCCGGAGAAGGAGCCGCTCATCAGGTGGGGAAAGAGTCGCTCTGGCGGTGCAGGATCCGAGGAGGAAAGGCAACAGCAGCAGGGTGGGGGTCAGCGCCTTCAGGGCACCCGAGGGGCTCGGCTTGCGAGGAACAAACAGGAGGGAGAGGTTGTGCTGATGGGCCCCAGGGGCGCAAGGGTGGGGGATGGGGATGGGGCGCGCGCCAGGGGCGGCAGGAGATCCAGGCAGGCGCTGATCCCCTGCCGCCCGACCGCTCTACCAGGACCTGCCAGTGGAGCTGACACTGAGCAGGGCGTCTCCGCTTAAAACAGATCTAGGCTGTGGAGGGGGGGGGTCAGGGCATCCTCCCTAGACCTGATCATGCCCCCCGCCCCCCTGGTGTTAATGTGTCCCGGTTTCAGAGGTACATTTGAGACCCCTAAGATCCGCTGGCCACTTAAATTCGGACCAGAGATCTTGGGGGTTTGTCCCTGTTCCTGTGTTCCCACCCCCTCCACACTCCTGGCTGCTGTCTGCATGAGGGGAGGGAGAAAAAAGGAAGAAAAGAATGCCACTCACCTCAGTTCTGCCCTCTTGCTCTGTATTCCAGTCTCTTAAGTATCTCTTAAAGGGGCGGAGGGGGGGCAAAAAACAACAAACAGAAGCGAGGAGAGCGCGGCACTCACTACGTTACATTCGCATCAGGAATTTTTCACCCCCGGAGAGCAGGTACTTGAAAAGTGCGCTGGGATGTGCTTAGGTGGGCGTGATCGCACTTAATTTTTTGTAAACCCCGGAGCTGGTGGGGAAACAATTTTAAGCTCCGGATCTGGGAGCCATTTGCCGCGGATTTTAGGGGTCGTGTGAAAAGAAGCTGACCTAAGACAAAGCAGTGCTAGGTCCCCGAGGACAAGGGGCTGTCTCTCCTGGGCAGGCTTTTGAAGCGTGTTATGTTGACGGAGTTCTTCTTGAAGACTGGTGGTATAGAAATGTATAAACAAACAAATACATTGCTGTATTGGAAATGAATGGCAGGGTTACCTAACGGCGGATAAATAGGAAGGCGAAAAAAGTCTTCTGTGTTGGTGTTTGTGCACAGATGCTGTCTTCCTGTAGGGTCAGACAGCCTCTGGCTCTTCTAAGGTTTTACAGTGGTACCTTGTATAAAGGGATTAATTCGTTCCAAATGAAATTATGTTAAGCAAATTTTCCTCTATACAAATTTCCCATAGGAATGCATTGAAAACAGAATAATCCCTAATCGCAACCATTTCTGTTAAGCAAATTTCCCCTTTCTCCCGAGTTTTCCTTTATGTTGTACAGATTTTATGTTATACAAACAGTTTGTTATACGAGGGTCCACTGTACAGTATTTACTTTTTGTTCCCTTCAGTGAACAGAGCTCCCGAATCTGCCCTTCTCGATGTACAGTCCTTGTTCAGTCTTCCTTTTAAACATTGGGAAGCCCTGCCTGGACAGAGGATTCTTTTGATTTGCTGGACAACCGGTTCCAGTGGCTGCCAAGCATTTATTTCCTGATGGGCGCATGAGAGGGCTTTGCGGAAAAGTCACCCTAGGTCAGCGGCAGGTGTTTGCTTATATCTGGAGAGGCTCGGTCCCTTCACTCCTCAGATCAGGCGACATGTTACAGCCTTCTTGAGGTGGGCAGCGAACTAGGCTGCATGGGCCATCGTATTTGTACCATGGTTCCTATGCTAGTGTAGGAAAATAAATGTTTGCCTTGGCATGGAGAATGCATACCTAAATGCACGATGACGACAGGCAAGTTTATTTTACGCTGTTATGACTGCCCTTTGGAGCATATTAAATAAATATACCCCAGTCTTATGGGTGCTGTATATAGATAACCCTTCTCCAACCAGGGGCCCCTCAGAGGTACGGCAAGCATTGCCATTGTTTAGGGACGATGGATAGTTTACACTACAGCAGCTGGAGGTTGTTGGGAGGGAGTTTTGTCTATAGGTCATATTGGCCACCTTGAGGACCCCAGCCCATCATTCACAATAGGGACACATTGGTGCACCCTTCCTGTACCTTTTAATGCTCCAATAAAGTTTTAGAACATAATCCCGCTTGTTACCGCATTCCCCAACAAGCACATCACTGCTAGGGTGGAGAAGCTGAAGCACATGACACATTAGTGCCAACACCAGAAGATACTAGCATGGGCCTATTTATTGTTATAGCTGTGTAGATGCCCTAAGCACATCCGATCTCGCCTGATTTCGGAAGCTAAGCAGGGTCGGCCCTGGTTAGTACTTGGATGGGAGACCACCAGGGAATACAATTTGCTGTTAGGCGCCTGGAGTAGGAACTGGCAAGCCACTCCAGTATTACTTCGAAGAAAACTCCATGGACATGGGGTCACGAAGAGTCGGTCATGACTGTAATGAGACAACACACACACACATTTATTGTTATATAATATTTATTACTCCTGTCTAATCAATCTAGATCTAATACATTGTCACTCTGTATTTGACAAATTGCAGCCTTGCCTTTGATGAGCTTAGTCCTAGATCTTTATAAAATCAAAGAGACTGGTGTTCACTTATTGTGCTTACTTAGGGTAGAAGTTAAGTTGGAAGAAGAGTACATGAGTGGATCCATGTTTTGACTGAGGTTGATCAGTAGTTAAGGAATAGTCTCAGCTGTTTTTAAAAAGTGTTCCCCCCCATTTCGGTAATTTTCCTGCTTTTTAAAACAGAAAAACACACACACATAGAAACCAGTGTTTGATAAAGGAAGGTTGTCCAGCATTTAGTGATCAACCTACGGTAAGAAAGCAGTTCTAAAAGCTACCAAAGGCAACCATCAGCAGATGTACAAGACTTGGATTCACTCCACAAAGGAGACCAGTTTATTCCAACCAGTTCTATCTGGATCTAAGGAAACCACACCTATCAGTGTAGGAGATGCTATTTAAATCTGCCTAAAAAGGATAATTCCTGTGTACGGCTAGGCATAACTCATAAATCTGCCACACCTTACACTTCTGGTGTTCAGCTGAAGTTTCCTCTGGGAAATGCTTTCTGGAATAGGTATGTTCCTCTAAAAGCTACACCTGCCCAGGTGAAGCGGGCTAGAAATCGGTAGTTTTTCCATTTGTGTAGTGCACACAAATAGATACTTCAGGCTTTCAGAAGGCAGCAGGATTAAGAGGTTAAAACTTCAGTTTCAGTAAATAATAATGTTGTATTTCCCCTTAAACATGGGAGTGCTGACATGGAAATGTTTTAATCAACCCTAATTACATGGTGGCTAGAGCCAGGTAAAATTTAGTGTGGTGCTTATTATTATTATTTGGTACATTATATCTGACTTCCCTTGTGGATCTTAAAGGGCATAGGAGGTTCCCAGGTCTTGTCCTGTCCCAGCACTGACCGCATTCAAATCAAATTGGTTGCTCTCAGACCTTGCTCTGGGAGCTGTACCAGCTAGTAGGTAGCTGTTGCAGGCACAACCCGGTGGCATTCTGATTAAGAGAATGGCAAAGCAGAGGGCTTCACTGGCTTAATATGTGCTGTAGGATTATACAGTACCTCAGTTTCTGCAGGACAGATTTCTGTTCCTACTACAGATGTCACAATTAAGTTATCAGGTTTTGTAAATTTAAAAGAGCAGTACTCTTCTTGGTTAGCTTGGTTCCTTGGGCAGGAATGATTGTAAGAGTACTGGTCTCTTTTTAAAAAGTTGCACTTAAAAACAAAGTGAATTGAGCATTTTACCTTTGTTTTTTAAATTTTGCTTCATATGACCAACTCATGAGATTTCCGCAAGTGATGGTGATGCCTCTTACACCCAAGTAAGGTTTGTTCATGCCATTATGTCATTGATTTCTAATGTTGGCATGCAGCTCTACTCCATCCAGAGCTCAGCTTGTCTTAAACAGTAGGCCTGAAAGGCCAGGTTAATTGAATAAATCCTTCTTAACATGTGGATTAAACCCATTTAGTTAGCGATGCCTAATTGACCATATGTTTTATATCTGTGCATACAACATTGAATGTTTTAAAATATGGCTGCTCTTAAAGCACAGTTCATTGATTTTACTTTAGTACATTTTTTTCTTTTTGAAAAAGCACAGAACTTTTATTTCTTTGGACCTAAGCGTGATCAGACTTCACTAGCATCTTTATGGTAAACCTCCCAGAGTGACCTTGCTGCCAGGTGGATGATATAAAAATCCAATAAGTTAATAAATAATAAATATAAATAAATAAATAAAATTGTAAATGGTGAACAGACTATTCCAAATGAAACATCTCCCGAAAAAAGCAACATCGGGTAGGAGAAGAGGTATAAACCATTTGTCACGATTAGATCTGTTACATATGCAGTCAAATCAGTGAAAGCAATAGCAAGGTTTTGTGGTCTGATCTCTCAGTTCCTTCTTCTGCAATCAGCTCAGAGAAATAAAAGAGAACCTACAGCACATACTTCGGAATGGTTACTGGCACGTAAATAGTTGCCCTGTCTCGCCAGGAGGTTGGACAAGATGTCCATTGGGGTTCCTTCCAACCCAACAGTTCTGAGCTTCTGTATGCCATGTTTTGTGTTGGTGCTATCTAACAAAAAACATTTCCGGCCAGTCTTTGCCTTAATACCAATTGTGAATAGAGGGATTCATTCATCTCTTAATAGTAGTACAGCAGGACCTCAGTATCCGCTGGGGATTGGTTCCAAGCCTTCCCGTGGATAATGAAAACCGTGGATAGGAGAGAACGCCAAAATGTCCCCAAAACTGCTGTTTTGTGATAGTAACTTGCTTTACAGCTGCTGTTTTGCAACAGTAGCTTGCTTTACAGCTGCTGTTTGTGACGGTAGCTTGCTTTACGGCTGCTGTTCTTTGTGATAGTAGCTTGCTTTGTGGCTGCTGAGTTATTTATTTATTTTTTCCTCTGCCAACCACGCGTAACTGAATCAGTGGATAATGAATCTGTGGATATGGGGGTCCCACTGTAATTCCATTCTCCCCAAACTTCTGCCCCCTTCCCCTGTGCAGCAGTCATAGAGACAATATGGCTGGCATTTCTTCGGTCCACTTTAAAGACTGTTGCACAATTGATTTTAAGTAGAGAGGTGAAGCCAGGTGCTCTCGAGGGCTTTCGGAGGTCACTTTGTAGTTTGGCACAGGACCCTTTCTTTAATAGCACTTTAAAGTAGTGATCCAGTTATTTAATAGTGGCTTTACAGAGAAAATCCCTTCAAGGAACTGCAGCATGAATGGCCACAACTGTTGCAGTATGTTGTTATCAAGCAGCCTCCGACTTGTGGCGTCCCTGTGAACGAGTGGTCTCTAAAGCTCCTTTTCCTCAATAGCCCTGCTTGCACTTGCAAGCTCAAAGGCTGTGACTTCCTTTATTTACGGAGTCAATCCCTCTCCTATTTGACCTTTCTCTGATGTTTCCTGAACCAGCTGCAACAGTTTCCTGCCTTGTCCTGCAATCTGTTAGTGGAAGTCTTTGGAATCAAGCGAGTTCCAAGTGATTAACTAGGTCAGGCATGTTCAAACTTCAGCCCTCCTGATGTTTTGGGCCACAACTCCCAGAATTCTAAGCTTAGATTGCCAATGACAAAGGATTCTGGGAGTTGTGGTCCAAAACATCTGGACTAGGTAGTCCCTTTCCCTGGTCTCTCTGGGATGTCTCTGTCTCTCTCATAAGCAAAGAGGGAGGGGGAGATTTAAGGCAAGAATGACACTTATCTCTAAATTAACTTAAGGTACATGCGGTGGGGTCTCGCTGCTTGATCTGTTTTCTCTCTGCTCAGTGGTTTAGGCACTTGGCTGTTTCCCTATGAAAGGAGCTAAACAGGGTCCCTTCCAGCTCTTCAGACTATTGTCATTGTTGGCAGTAGGGATGGGCAGGGAATGGGGAAAAATGTGTCTCGTTTTGTTCCGTTTCGTCCCCCCCCCCATTTTGTTTCATATCCGTAATGGAAAAAAATCACTTATGAAACAAAACAAAATGAAATGAATCCCCCACAGCACCAGCGCTCTAGCTGGTGCCATGGGGGGATTCAAAAGCCTCCTTGCAACCGCCTCCCAGCTGATTCTGACAGCTCAATCCCAGCTGGGAGGTGGGCCAGTAGGAGGAAAAGAGCAGCCAGGCAGAAGTAAATTCCTTGCCTGACTGCACCTTTCTCCCCTGCCACCCGTTGCTCCCCGGGGGGGGGGTATTTTGGACAGGGAGTGCTATAGGCAGTGGGGCCAGCCCCCCCTGCTCCAAGCCCTCCCTGTCCAGAAAAGCTCCCTGGGAGGAGGGTGGAGCACGGGAGAAGGAAGGAGACAGCGGTAAATTCAAACAGAGCTTCACTTTACCGCTGCTTCCTTCCTTCTTCCTTGTGATCTCCACTTACCAGCTGGAGCTTTTTGACAGGTTGGAGGGTGTGTGGGGAAGGGTGACTGTCAAAAAGGCCAGGCAGGTAGGCAGGGAGAGGGGTGAAAGGCAGAATGGAGCATGGGGGGGGGGAACCTGCTCTGTTCTGCCTTTTGTCCCTCCTACCCCCGCCGCCTACCAGCTGGGCCTTTTGACAGGTTGGGTTGTGTGTGGGGGGGTTTAGGGAACCCTCTAAAATCTGGAAAGATTTGGGGGTAAGGGAACTTATTTATTTATTTTTATTTATTTTAGAGTATTTTTACCCCGCCTTTCTCTGAGGAAAAAGGACCCAAGGCGGCTTACAGAGGGAGGGATAATATACAGTTCAGTACAATTAAGAAAGCATTGCACTAAAGCTGCAAGATAATATGAGCAGTTAAAAGGGAATAATGTTCCATGTAAAGTTTACTGTAAGCCGCCTTGGGTCCTTTTTTCAAGGAGAAAGGCGGGGTAAAAACACTCTAAAATAAATAAATAAATACTAAACACAGAAGAGTTCCATGCCAGAACTCCAAGATATACGCCACTGCTGAACCACCAGCATAAGAAAAGTTTACTCCGCTATGCTCAAAAGCATATAAATAAGCCACAGAGGTTGTGGGATTTTGCTCTGTGGAGCTATGAAACAAAAACTGGGACTTTCTGAACCGCTGGATTAGCGTTATGTCTGGAGAGAGAAGAATGAACCCTATGCTGAAAAGAGTACTCTGCATACAGTGAAGCCTGGTAGTAACTTGCTGATGCTCTGGGGCTGCTTTGCATCCTTTGGGACTGGAAACCTGCCGTGTGTGGAAGACAAGATAGACTCTTTGAAGTTTATTTATTTATTTAATTATTTACTTACTTAATTACTTACTTATATACCACTCATCTTCCAGAGGAACTCTGGGCGGTAAACAAACATCGAGTTGACAATTAAAAGAATAGTTATAATAATAACCATAACAAGAAAAAAGTAATATATAAATAGCTAGCAAGATGGTCGGGGAAAAATTTAATTTAATTTAATTTAATTTAATTTAATTTAAGTTCCTGAGCAATGAGCTAGGATTCCTCAGACATGCTCCAGAGGCTGGCCATGCATCTCATTTGCAACAAAGGTGGTTTTCTAAGTACTAAAGACACTTGCTGTAAAGGGGTTGAATAATTTTGAGGATGCAGAATTCATTGAAAGTTGCATTTTCCGTTGAATTTGGGGAAACCACTTGGAAATAGTTGTTGTGTTGAGCTATTTCAATTGGTTTGGTTGTTAAGTTTGTTGTCAAAATCTACAGACTTCCAGCTGTTTAAAATGAACAAAGGTCAGGAGTGAAACATAAGTAGGTGAGTTTGCATGAAACAAAATATAACTTCTGATCTGGGTTGTGTTTGTAGTATTATAAAGAAGGATTGCAAGTCCCTATGCCCGATGCCATTTGCCCAGTAACAGCTTTGAGGAGGGCAATAACAACTTGGATATGGTAATTCAGACATGAAAAGATGTGTGATATATTTCAAACTAAAAATGCCAGTAGATAAGATGGTGGACCTCTCTTACAGCTTCACCTCACTCCACTGAAGACTGGATTCTGGCTGTGGCCAGTGCCTAGATCGCCATTTAAAAGCACGTTGGTGACTTTAACTAAGCATTCTCTCTTTTAGTGTGATGAAGAGGAAACAGATGAATGATGCTGGTTCAGGAACACCTTCACCTTAGCTCAGTTCAAGGTTCTGCACTCCAGATTGCTGGAAGGCAGATACCAGCGTCTGCCAGTTGTATGTAGACGTGTCTTCCCTTGTAATGAGGAGACGATCGAAAATATCAACCATGTCCTCTTGGAGTGTTCCCTTTATTGGGATATCTGGGGGATTCTTCTTCAGTCCATCATGCAACAAATTCAGGGGAGGCCAAGAGAGTTTTGTGTTGTACACCTGCTTGCAGGCAAAAAGCCAGATGTAACTGCAGCGGTGGCAAAGTTCTGTGCTGCAGCAATGAGGCATCGCTGTTCCCTGCCCACTTTAGGGGGTGGGGCCAGTTGATTGGTAATGGTGTTTATGACCATTGTGTATTTATCCTTACATCTTCTTATGGTGTGGTTTGGAGGTAGTCTGGAGCACTGGTATAGTCCCAGGCTGGAGACAGTGATTAAATGATTAGATTCTAGACCAAGCTTGTCCAAACTTCGGCCCTCCAAATGTTTTGGACCACTACTCCCAGAATTCCAAGCCTGTATTTCCAATGGCAAAGGACTGTGGGAGTTGTGGTCCAAAACATCTGGAGGGCCGAAGTTTGGACAAGCCTGTTCTAGACTGTTATTGAGTTGACTACCTTGCTATTGAGCCTACTGGGCTGGGAAGATTTTACCTGCTCTGGTTTTGGTGCAAAGGTTATATTAGTGTATTATGTTTGTTCTTGCACACATGCTTTTATTGCTTTATTATGCCTTTATTCTGGTTTTATGCTGAACTGAGATAGGAATGTATTTTGTATTTTGTCTGGTCAGTGACCGAAATAAAGATCTACTGCTGAATGATGCTGGCAATTCAGATGATTTCCATTTTCCATGTTGCTAATCTGGTTTCAACTTCTCTTCCTTTATTGCACTTTAGTAATAACAACCCTTATGCTTCATTCGGAGCAACGCAAGCCTGGGATGAAGAGAAAAACTTGTGGAGTGCCCCCCATGACATCTCCCACACAGAAGCGGATGATGACCGCATACTGTACAACCTCATTGTCGTTCGAGATAAACTGGACAAAGATTCTGAGGTAAGGCCTGTGTTGGATGCTGAGTAACTTAGAAGTTGGCAAACATACATTTTGGATTCCTGATTGCAGAATCCTTATAACCATTATGGTTGCAGAATTACATAATGTAGCCTAAATTGTAGTCTAAATACTAACTTTTTAAAGGCTGTGGGGTAAATGCCAAAAAGTTTGCTCAGTAGGGGCATTGTATGACTGGGTTGCTGTAGTTCTAAAAGGCTTTGAATCAAGATGATGGTTGTCTGTTTGTGCTGCTTTTGTGACTTCAAAAAAAAAGTGGATTGTGGTCTTCTACAATTTTAATTGACAAGTATAATTCTTTGGCAGTATTAAAACTCAAATCATTACTCCGTAAGAAGAAAGTTCCTCAGGAAGATTAAATGTGATAAGTGCCTCATTCTGTCACCATCTCTTACCCTCCTTCCTTGAGATTCTGAGATGGTGCTGGAATGAAGAAAGATATAAAGTAAACAGATGAAAGAAAATCATCTCAGGAGTTTGCTCTTCATTTAAAATGTTTATATGACACCTTTCTGTCAAAACAGATCTACACGGAAGCAACACAGAGATTACAGTAAACCCCCCGCCTATTGTGGGGGTTAGGGACCCACCCAACCCGCGATGACTGAAATTCCACGATATGCGGATGCAGGTCGGGTGGGGGGTGCGCCACCACTGCTTCCCAGGCTGTTGGAAGACTTTTGTAAAAGCCTTCCAGCAGCCTGTGCAAGGGAGGTGGATGATGTGATCCGCCACGCTTGCTGCAGGGCTATTCTACCCCCAGCCAGCGCCAATCAGATTTTTGGCGCTGGCTTGGGGCCAGCGCTCCCCAGCAATCTCCATTGAAATGCATTGGCTCAATGCATTTCAGTGGAGAAATTTTTCCCCATTGGAATGCATTGACCCAATCCACCCCAACCGCCCAAAATTGCCCATTGAAATGCATTGAGCCAATGCATTTCAATGGAAATCGCCCGGGACTGGAAGGGATTTTAAAATGGACGTGCCATTTCTCTGGAGCCCCCACGGGAGGGAGGGGGAAGTGGCGCGTCCATTTTAAAATCCTTTCCAGTCACGGAGGGGGCCGCCCGAGCACGCCGCAGGGAGACGTCTCGCAGTGGCCCACCCGGGCGGCCTTGGGGGATCAGATCCGCTGCCACCGCCTGAGCGCGCCGCAGGGAGACTTCTCGCAGTGGCGCGCCCGGGCGGCCTTGGGGGACCCATGGGCTTGTCTCTGCAGCCGAGAGCCCTTTAAAGATCGCTCCCCGCGCGCCCGCTCCCGGCTGCGGGGACAAGGGCTTGTCCCCTGGCCAAGAGCCCTTTAAATATCACTCCCTGCGTGCCCACTACCCTAGGGGAGGGCACGCGCGCAGGGAGCGATCTTTGGAAAGGGCTCCCGGCTGCAGGGACAAGGGCTTGTCCCCTGGCCGAGAGCCCTTTTAAAGATTGCTCCCCACGCGCCTGCAACTCCACTTCAGAGCTTGTCTCCACTGCCAAGAGCCCTTTAAATATCATACGCTGCTTGCCCGCACCCTCAGGGGAGGGCAGGTGAGCTGTGTATGATGGCTCCCCTTTTCCTCAAGCCCTTTCGGGGGTAGTGCGGTCCCGTGGTATGTGAACCGCGAAAGGCCGGGGGGGCACTGTACTCCCTTTTGAGTAAAATGTTCCAAATGACACAGCAAGAAAGCAAAACAAATAGTGCTATAGTACACTACTCTCTCTATTTTTTAAACATCAAGGCATTTACCCTAAGAACATTTTGCAGGGAGGAGCAGTACTTGGATTCTCTTCCTAAAGGTTTCATGTGCATAAAATTAGCCTTCAGTTGATGTCTGAGATCTTGGAAATATTATTTTCTTGAGCTACTACTGCTCACATAACATAAGAAGATGTAAGCATGTGTGGGGAAAAAGGTACCTTGCAAATTCTTAGACACCTAAGCATGCCACTAAATTTATGTGACCATCTGGGTCGCTGTGTGTATTTGAGTATCAAATTGGGGGAACCAGAGGCTGGGAAGTTAATTCCGCTCTGTGCTTTCTTGAAGAGCCAATCCATCAGGCCTTGGGCATCCCTGAGAAGAAGGAGCTGGTAAACCACTTCCAAGTACCCTATATCTAGAAAACACCAGAAAGGGTCACCATCAGCCAGATTCATCTTGAGAGCAGATAATTATCAAAGAAAATATTTCTGCTTGTTATCAGCATCCATACCCCTACTCTAATACAGTAATACAGTGGTACCTCAATTAATGAATCATAGAATCATAGAGTTGGAAGAGACCTCAAGGGCTATCCAGTCCAACCCCCTGCCATGCAGGAACCCCATCACAGGATGCCCAACAGATGGCCATCCAGCCATTGCTTAAAAACCTCCAAAGAAGGAGACTCCACCACCCTCCGTGGCAGCATATTCCATTCCCAAACAGCTCTAACTGTCATGAAATTCTTCGTAATTTTTAAATTGAATCTTTTTTCCTGAAGTTTGAGACCATTGCCCTGCGTCCTAGTCTCTGAAGCCATGGAAAACAAACCAGTCCCCTCTTCAATGTGACATATTTTCAAATATTTAAACATAGCTATCATATCCCCTCTCAGCCTTCTTTTTGTAAGGCTAAACATTCCCAGCTCCCTAAGCCACTCCTTGTAAGACATTTCTTCCAGACCCTCAGTTATCCTGGTCGCCTTCCTCTGTTCAAGATTGTCAACATCGTTTTAAAATTGAGGCGCACAGAACTGGACACAGTACTCCAGGTGGGGTCTGACCAGAGCAGAATAGAGTGGTACTATCACTTCCCTTGATCTAGATATGATGCTTCTGTTGATGCAACCAAGGATCCTGTTGGCTTTCTTGGCTGCCGCATCACACTGCTGACTCATGTTCAATTTGTGGTCCACCTAGACTCCCAGATCCCTTTCATAGGTACTAGTCTCCAGCCAGGTGTCTCCCATCCTATATCTGTGCAATTCATTTTTTTATCTAGATGTACCACCCTACATTTTCCACTGTTGAATCCCATTCCGTTAGCTTTGGCCCAGGACTCTAATCTGTCAAGGTCCTTTTGGATTTTCATCCTATCCTCTAGGGAATTAGCAACCCCACCCAATTTGGTATCATCTGCAAATTTGATCAGCCTACTCTCTATTCCTTCCTCCAAGTCATTAATAAAGATATTAAATAGCACCGGACCCAGAACAGAACCCTGGGGCACCTCACTGGTCACGTCTCTCCAAGCTGAAGAGAAGCCATTAATGATCACCTTTTGGGTGCGATCAGTCAACCAATTACAAATCCATCTAACCGTGGCATTATTTATCCCACAATCTACTAACTTCTTTGCAAGTATACCATGGGGAACTTTATCTAAGGCCTTTCTGAAATCTAGATAAGCAATATCCACAGTGTTCCCCTCATCCACCAGGCCTGTAATTCTATCAAAGAAAGAGATCAAATTGGTCTGGCATGACTTGTTTTTAAGAAATCTGTGTTGACTTCTCATAATGACAGCATTGCTAGGTAAATAATTACAGACTGCCTGCTTAATAATTTGTTCTATGATCTTGCCAGAAATTGAAGTCAAGCTAACTGGGCGGTAATAATTTGGGTCCTCCCCCCCTTTGAAGATAGGGACAATATTCGCCCTCCTCCAATCTATGGGGACTTCCCCTGTTCTCCAGGACTTCTCAAATATTATTGCCAATGGTTCTGAAATTAATTCCACCAGTTCTTTTAATATCTTTGGGTGTAATTCATTAGTCCAGGAGACTTAAATTCATTTAATGTGTCCAGGTGTTCCTGTACTACCTCTCTACCTATTCTATATTGCAATTCACATCCTACCTCATCTACTCTTTGTGCCAAGGGAACTCTTTTTTGCTTTTTGGAGAAAACTGAGGCAAAAAAAGGTGTTGAGTAGTTCTGCCTTTTCCTTGTCTCCTGTTAATAATTGGTTATGAAATTAATCCATTCTGCGGGCCATTTCGTTGTGTGAAAATTTCATTAACGGAAATGCAGAATGGCCCGACGGGCCGGATTTGGCCCCTGGGCCGGACTTTGGGCACGCCTGGTTAAGACAGTCACTTACCCATGACAAAGAGGGGCAGGCATAGGTTGCACCCTTCAGTGTGTGTGGCTCGCACTGGCTTCCAGTGAGAAAGATACTGTGAGTACTACTGGCACAGTGATGATGGCAGAACCTATAGTGGTTAAAAAAAAGATAAGTGGCAGGAAGTCTTGGGAACCTTTCCTTGCCTGCATTAGTAACAATTACTTGCCATCAAGTTGTTTTCTAGGTAAAGAGTGCTTCCAAGTGGTTTTACAGTTCCCTTCATTCCCATGCTGCTTGTCCTGGACTGTACAAGCTGGCTCTTCTTCCAGCAGGCCTAGCGAAGAATTGAACTCCCAAGCTGTCAAATTAAGTTGAACAGAGCTTTACTTACTTGCCAGTGTCTAAATGGAGCATAAATGTAATAAAACAGCATGCACTCTTATTAGGCAGCAGAGGAACATCATTTGTTGCTGTCCTGAAGCTGCAAGTCTCCTGCTTGTATCTTTCCCAAGCTCAGGCTGGAAGAGAATGACTTGGTAAGATCATTAGGTTGAAAACAGAACAAGGATTTGTACCTGAACTTCGTGTGTCCAAACCCCTTCGCTTAAAAGCAAAGCATAGCAAAGTATTCTGCTTATATACCTCTTCACTCTTGAATGATGGCGCCTAAGAAGTGACCTGATTGAGGTTTATAAAATCATCCACGGTGTGGACAAAGTTGATAAGGGAAAACTATTTTCCCTTTCTCACAACACTAGAACTAGGGGGCACGCCATGAAACCTTTGGGTGCTCGATCTCAAACAAATAAAAGGAAGTACTTTTTTTCACCCAGAGGACCACTAGTCTGTGGAACTCCCTGCCAGAAGAAGTGGTGACAGCTGTTAGCCTTGACAGCTTTAAGAAAGGATTGGACAAGCTCATGGAGAACAAGGGTATCAATGGCTATCATTCTGGATGCCTAACAACAACCTCCAGGTTGGAGAGAGAGGCAGGAGATCTCTCAATGCCATTTGCAAGGGATCATATGCAGGTGAAGACATCTGCTTGGGAATACCCTGAAGCAAATGGTGATCTTCTGTGTGAGACAGGCTATGGCCTGTTCCAGCAAGGCTGTTCTTAGGTTCTTATACCGCCCCATACCACTTCAAGTAGTCTCTGGGCAGTTTACAGTTTAATTACAGTATGCAGGGTACACATTGCCCCCCCCCCCCAGCAAGCGGGGTACTCATTTTACTGACCTCGGAAGGATGGAAGGCTGAGTGAACCATGAGCCGGTACCTGGGATTGAACCCCAGGTTATGAACACCGTTTTACCTGCAGTACAAGCATTTAACGACTGCGCCATGGGGCTCAGTTAGGGCCCTGTATTGCACAGCACTACATTGTATTGTGTGACGGAAGTAACGTTTTGACAGCAGCATATGGATTATACATGCATGTATCCAGGGCAATAGCTTTTCACTTCTGTAGAGTGACATAATCAGGAAGCTTGTTTTGACACTCCTTGTTAAGTTTGTCTTTATGCATTATTTTAATCAGGGCATTGCCTTCGTTTGATAACAACATTTCCTGCAAACTGAAATCTCAGTTACGCTTGCCAGGCTTGGTTGACAAAGAAGGGAGAGGATAATTTAAAGGAAGCCTTAATCGCTACTCAGAGATTTGTTTTGTGAAGGGTTGAAGGATAAATTTTATTTCTAGTGTGTGGGGAAGGTTTCATAGCTGTTTGCACAGTGTTTGAGCTAAATTTCAAAACCAAGCCCTTCTGCTTCCATAAACTGATACAACAGCAAGTCATAATCTTGTAGGGAGCAAACAATTATAATGTTGCATCTCTAAGGTTCATCTGCATCAAGAAGTGAAACTCACAGTTGTTCAAGCCTATTTCTTAGGCAGTGAACAAACCCTGCACTTGTTTTTTTAGAGCAGGGGTTGGCGTAACACAGCCCTAGATTTGCCTGTGGCCACACAGAGGCCCATTGTGATTCTCCAGCCCCCTTACTCTCCCCAGGAACCCCATACTTTGATTATAATTATTATTACTTTTTTTTTTAAATCAAACTTAGGTGGATGAGTGGATATGGCCCATTTGTCATGTTGTAGTTCACCACCAGCCTGGTCACCCTCCCCAGCTTGTAATTTCAAAATGTTGCCACTTAAGGTTACATGGGGGCTTCTTCAATGAAAAACGACAACAAAGAAAATACTGGGGGAGTGTGGGAGTCAGTGTAGTGCTCTTCCAGCATTCAGGATGAGGCCTCCAGGACTCTGGAAGCTGCCCTGCTCTGTTTTAGTTGAATCTGTGGGGGGTCTAACCCAGTGGTTCTCAACCTGTGGGTCCCCAGATGTTCCTGGACTGCAACTCCCAGAAACCCCTTCCAGCACAGGGAATGGTGGAGGCTTCTGGGAGTTGCAGTCCAGGAACATCAGGGGACCCACAGGTTGAGAACCACTGGTCTAGACAATATGCCCTAAAATCTGTCATTCTGAGAGATGGAAATAGGGGTGAGAGGAGGGTCAGGGCAGCCTTTGGCCTGAATGGTACTGGGTTTGTTTGCTATTCCCTGCTAGAGTAGAGCCATTAATTAGTGGGATTTATCTGTGTTGACATATTTCAGCAATTGATTCAGTCAGCTTTTCCTAGCTCTAGATTAGCAGGTAGATTTAGGGCACTGAGTTTGTTTCACTAAGTGAAGGAGAGGAGAGTATTTTGAAGCCTGTTTGCTCAATGGCCATTTTCCTTTCTTTATTAAAGGAACTGCGAAGAAAGGGTCTGTCCTTTTTATCCTTTTTCATCAGTGTTAAGTTCTGCCCCAACAGAAGGGCTTGGCATTTCCACAGAAACATTGTGAAAAGACCTGACCCCCCCTCCCGCTTTAAGGGAAGTGCTATGTATTTCTAGAGAGTAATATGAAAGCTCATCTTATTTAAGAGCCTTTGCTTTTGCAGCACGATACCTAATTCAGCCCCAAATTACTCTTAATGTAACAAAGGCTTAAAACAGTCTGCACAGAAACTATTCTGGACTCTTTCTAATAGGCCCAAATGAGTCGTGGCCATTAAATGGGACCCAGAAAGCATTTAGGACACAATCATCAGATTGGTTGAATCAAATTCCCCCCTTTCAAACCATTAGGTATTCCTGAGAAGAGCAAGTTAACACTTAAAGAAACAACACCAAGTGAGTCGTTTGTACTGATGTAATGTAAGTCCATGACTACATGGCATAATCATAACAGTTGTCTGTTCCAACTGGGTCCCTCACCTGTCCTACTTAGTTCATTCTATGTGTTCCTTCAGTGATTCACACTTTTGAGAGGAAGGTGAGATATTAATAAATCAATAAAGAAATACTCTGTTTCCCCGAAAATAAGACATCCCCTGAAATGGGAGCAAAAATGAATATAAGACATTGTCTTATTTTCGGGGAAACATGGTAGTCCCCAGGCCATCTCATTGCCAGCAAGGCTGATAATGGAACATATGATTCTAGAGCTCTCCCTTTACCCATGCCCATGATGATTGGAAAATATTTCCCAAGTATTTAGAAACAGGAACATATGCAGTGCCTTCTTGTTGGCTTGCCTGTATAATCCAAATGCCTTATTTTAATGTTATTGTAACACATGGGAAAGCTGTTTATTCTGTCAGTTATTTCTTCAATAGTCTTTGCACACATGCTTGGCAATATGGCATCAGGATAGCATCATGGACAGAAAGGAGCAAAATCTTATCTTAAGTGGAAACTCTTCATCACCCAGAGCAACCTCACTGCAATGTTATTTTTTTTTTGAAGGAACAAAATAAAATAAGCTTTGGATCTGACATGGTGTTAGATAGTTGTCTGTCCCAGCTTTCTTGATATTGAAAGATGCGTTAATGTGAAGCCTCAAATGAAATGTAGTAGCTGTACATCCGAATGTCTATTTTTATTTTCTTTAGTATTTTGTTGTTGTTGTTGTTGTTGTTGTTGTTGTTGTTGTTGTTAGTAGTAGTAGTAGTAGTAGTAGTAGTAGTAGTAGTAGTAGTAGTA
>JAHTLZ010003542.1:17538893-17553928 GCA_023846285.1 Phrynocephalus versicolor | reverse complement strand
TAGTAGTAGTAGTAGTAGTAGTAGTAGTAGTAGTAGTAGTAGTAGTATCTTGATTTGATATGTCTGGGGTTGTATGTTTGGGCATTTGTTTTCCGCAATGTGTTGTACACTGCGCAAAGTTCCTGCGGGAAAATCGGACGGTTAAATGTTTCCCTTATCTGTCCTGTCACATAGTTCAGAAGGCCAAATCTATCTCTGTTTATATAAAAAAAGACTAAGATTAAGATATCCCCAATCAGTGTGGAGTGAAGGGCAGAATTGGGTTTTTTCCCCACTTGCCCCAAAAGGGAACTCCGCCTTCTGTGGAAAGCAATGGCTTTAATTAGGAACTATTATGGTATGTGACTCAACATAATCCTCTTAGTGGTGCAGTTGCGTTCCTGCTCTGCAAATCTGTTAATGTTGCCAATAGCATTTTAGATTAGTCTCCTTAGCTTGAAAAATGAGACCGAAGCCTGAGACTTCACGGTGGGTCGGGCTGAGATGTTAGAAAGACAACTCATGCAGTCTGTTTACATGGCAGAGGTGTGTGTGCGTGTGCGTGTGTGCACGCACATAGAGCAGGGGTAGCTGCTAAACGTGTCTGTTTCACTGAAGTGGAAAAATCTGAAACTTCAACTTCTCCCACTGCTGTAACATTAAATGCAGAGCTGGCAGCTTCATTGCAGTGGCTCAAAGGGTTTACAGTGACAAGCCATCCTTGCCATATGGTATTTATTTATTTATTTATTTATTTATTTATTTATTTATTTTTACCCCACCTTTCTCCTTGGAAAAGGACACAAGGCGGCCAGACAGTGCTTGCGTATTCTTGAAAGTTAGCTATTCAGGGCCCAGTCCACAGTTAAATTAGAACAACTAGGTTGCCCATCTTAATTCTAGCAGGGAACTTTTAGGAATGGCTGCTTACATCACCAGGGTTAGAATCTGGTATAACTGAGTTTAAGATCTACTGGTTCAGCCCTCTGGGCTGCTTTTGATTCCCATTAAAAACTTAGTACTGTCTCTTCCATTTTGGTATACAGTACTCCCCCATTTATTGTGGGAGTTTGGTGCCTGATCCACCTGCAATAAAGGAAAATCCGCGATATGCAGACACCCACGTAAACTGACCTTGGGCTGTTCCTGCCGGCTGTGTTTCCAAAGAGAGGCTTTTAACCCCCTCCTGACACCTCAGCAGACCTTGCTGCCAGAAGCTCAAGAACTGTTTGCTGAGGTATCAGGAGGGGGTTAAAAACTTCTCTTTGGAAATAGCAGCCCAGCAGCCCAAGGTTAGTTTGATGAGGTGTTAGGGGTTGGCTAAAAACCTCTCTTTGCAAACGCAGTCAGCAGGAGCAGCGCCAGCTCTGTTTGCTGAGGTGGCAGGAGGGGTTTGAAACCTCTCTTTGGAAGCCTCTTCTCTCAAGAAAAAAAACGCGATATACTGAGACCGTAATATATGAATCGTGTTGTTGCGGGGGACTACTGTATCTCTTCTCCTCCAACATGCTTTTTCACACACGACACAAAAGCTGCTGTGCAATTTCCTCAAACAGGAACTGGTCCTACAAACTGTTTCCACTACAACCCTATTAAAATGGAGTGAAATAATTCTGTCAGACCCGTTTTCCCCATGTCTTTCTTCTCCCGTTTGCTAGCTGCCAAATGCCCGTTGTGTACATGTGATACATTATTCGTGGCATGGTTTAGTTCTTTCATGTCTCTTATATACCACCCTTGCATCCTTTGAATTGAAGGCCGATTTAAAAATGCTTTCAGCAGATGAAATACATTTTAGCAGATGAAGCACATTTTCTAAACATGAGAATATCTTTGTTGAGCTGTGGCAAATTCACAGCAGGGATGGACAATATGATTTTCTTGTACCCTTATCTCAGAAGTGTCAGCTCTCTCCATTGGCGTGTTAGATTACTTATTACGCGTTCAACAGCCACCTGTTTTGCCTTTTGGGGAAGCTAGAAAATGGGATGACAATAATAACCATTTACTTGGAAGCAGTGGGTGAAATAAAGTTAAAAGTAATTGCTTAAGGGGAAAATACATTCCAGAACAGATGTATCATAGTCTAAATGATACACTCTCCG
The DNA here is from genome assembly GCA_023846285.1 of Phrynocephalus versicolor. Taxonomy (NCBI): domain Eukaryota; kingdom Metazoa; phylum Chordata; class Lepidosauria; order Squamata; family Agamidae; genus Phrynocephalus; species Phrynocephalus versicolor. Next base: position 17,551,844 of record JAHTLZ010003542.1, on the reverse strand, counting down.
CACTTTAGCATCTGCCATAATTACTGAAATGTGCCATTAACTGTAGTCAGCATTCCTATAGTTAGCTAGCCTTGGGCCCTGAGGCTTTTCCTCAGGATCTAGCTTTGAGGGGTGAATAAATGGCTATGTAGAGAAAGAAGGCTCCTTCCACATGACTTCACCTCTTGCAACACTTGGTCAGTTCAGCCAAAACTGTAAATTGCACATTTGGTGTTTCAGGAGCTAGGTCGTACAAGTGCTGTGGGTAGTGAGTACAAGTGCTATGGGTACTGAGTAGACATGGGCACGACTTGACGAAATTCTCGTTTCTGTTTCCGTTACTCGTTTCCGTTACGCAACGGAAACGGTAACGACAATTACTCCCCCAGAACTCGAACTCGAACCGACAAAAGAAAAATTGGGTCTGATTTGTCGTTGTTGTTCCTGGCATCGCAGCGATCGCACGATGCCAAGCGGCACAGAAAAAAAGTTTTAAAAATAAAAACAAACCCGATTCCCGGGCAAAAAAGCAGGCGAAAATATGCCTGCCTGAGGGCACCTACCAGAGGGGTGGTTTCTGGGGGGGGGTCCCCACTCCAGCCTTCTCCCCCTCCTGTCCTGGGCTGCTGGTGCCAGGCTGGGAGGGGGCATCCTCAGAGTCTCCATTTGCCATGCGGTGCGGGGGGATCCAAAATGGCGACTGCAATATTTTTTTTTGAAATCGTGGTCCAAAAACCCACCAAAGCACCACAGAAACATGCGAAAATTAGCTATTTTAAATGCTTGAATTTTTACAGTAGCCGCAGTGGGTTTTTCTTGCAATAAAACGTCTCCATTGATTTTATTTTATTTTATTTTTATTTTTTTACACCTGCGCACGCGCAGTGATGGGCTGGCCATGGGATGGGACCATGCAAATTTTTGGAGCCATTCCACCAATCGCATGGCCAGGTTTTGCTGATGCTGAGACTTGCTGGTACCAGGCTGGGAGGGGGCATCCTCGGCGTCTCCATTTGCCATGCGGTGCGGGGGGATCCAAAATGGCGACTGCAATATTTTTTTTGAAATCGTGGTCCAAAAACCCACCAAAGCACCACAGAAACATGTGAAAATTAGGTATTTTAACTGCCTGATTTTTATAGTAGCAGCAGTGGGTTTTTCTTGCAACAAAACGTCTCCATTGATTTTATTTTATTTTATTTTTATTTTTTTACACCTGCGCACGCGCAATGATGGGCTGGCCATGGGATGGGACCATGCAATTTTTTTTACCCATTCCACCAATCGCATGGCCAGGTTTTGCTGATGCTGAGACTTGCTGGTACCAGGCTGGGAGGGGGCATCCTCGGCGTCTCCATTTGCCATGCGGCGTGGGGGGATCCAAAATGGTGACCGCAATATTTTTTTTTAAATCGTGGTCCAAAAACCCACCAAAGCACCACAGAAACATTTGAAAATTAGGTATTTTAACTGCCTGATTTTTATAGTAGCAGCAGTGGGTGTTTCTTGCAACAAAACGTCTCCATTGATTTTATTTTATTTTATTTTATTTTTTTTACACCTGCGCACGCACAGTGATGGGCTGGCCATGGGATGGGACCATGCAAATTTTTGGAGCCATTCCACCAATCGCATGGCCAGGTTTTGCTGAGACTTCTGGATGTGCCAGAGAGGGCATTAAAAGCCCACCAACCCTAATCCTAATCCTAATCCTAATCCTAACCCTAACCCTAACCCATACGCCAGTACACTGTGTTCTTAGTGGGCCAGAGGCACCCAGAGGTACAGCCCACTAACCCACCCTAACCTTAACCGTTACCCTAAGCCTAGCCCTTACCCCCAACCCCATGCTCTGGGAACTGGAAGTCAAGTTGCGTTAAATCGCGGCGGTAACGACAAACGACACGACGAAACGACAAATTTTTGAAAAATTTCGCGAAAAACGGAAACGAGCCGAAACGGATCTGTCCCGAAAAACGACAACTTGGAAAAAAATTTTTCCTGGTCGTGCCCATCTCTAGTACTGAGTACAAGTGCTATGGGTAGTGAGGGCTGAGGGCCACGTGCCTCCTATTGCTAAAGAAGGGATTTGAAAATATTACCATTTCCCTCCTTCCAATCCCCTACTTCTGATATTTAATGTTTGAATGTTCTTAATGATTAAGAACAGAAAGGGTTCTTCTTCTTCTTCTTCTATTTCTTCTTCTTTTCTTTTCCATATACCATATAGCACTTTGGGCGGGGGGACAAGAGGGCAGTCTAGAACAGCCATTCTCAGCCTTTCTTTGGCCATATTTTTAGGAGCTGTTCTCAGTTTCCAGAGCCCCCTATCATACAAGGATACAGCGCAGTAGAGATGGGCATTTCATTTCAGAAGGGGACTGGTTCTGAAATGAAACATGCCAGCACAGCTGGCACTCAGAACCCAGTCCCGCCCTCTGGAACAAAATCAACCACTGTCTTACCTTGCCGTAGTTCATGTGGGGCAAATTCCAACCAGGAAGCAGCCTCCGAGGCACCATCTTTCCCTCTCCCTGGTACTGACCAATGAGAAGCTGTGCAAGGACATGCATCATTCCACCTCCCTGTCTGACTGGCCAGTGCCAGGGAGGGGGAAAGATGACACTTTGGAGGCTGCTTCCTGGTTGGAATTTCACCCAGCATGAGGTAAAGCAAGGTAAGAAAGTGGCTGATTTTGTTCCAGAGGGCGGGACTGGATTCCGAGCTCCAGCTGTGCTGGCATGTTTCGTTTCGAAACCAGTTCCGTTCCAAAACAAAACACCCATCTCTACAGCACAGACATATATCATTCAGAAGTGTAACACACTTTTCAGTCTGTGGCCCCCTTCCATCGAGAAGGGCTGCTGTAGATCAACAAGAAATTGGCTGACATTCCTTGAAAGAAATCCAGCATTGGTGTCCTAGTTTTTAGGGGAGCTGTGCTGGATGCTGGCATGGATTTCACAGGGGAGGGCAACCCAGTGAGTTCCATGGTGTAATGAGTTTGCTCTGAGGATACGTCAATCTGGCAGCACAAAGGAGACCAACTTCCCAAATGACGGGGGAACTAGAACGTTTTGGGAGCAACATGCACTCTCTTGGCATCATGTGTGTCTAAGCCTTTTGTGCCAATTTGAGCTACGTGTTATCCCCAAACACTCTCCTCTTTTAGATCGTAGCTGGGCCCATGTTCTTGTATCTGTTTTATAGTGTAAATACTGGGGGGGGGGGGGAAGAGACGAGACCCTTTTTTGGGGGGGCGGCTGCTTTCTGAACTTGAACACAGCATCCTATGGGCTGAGCTTTTGTATAAAACAGGAGCAAAGGCAGTGATGGCTGTGTCTGTCTATAAGAAGCGAACTGTGATTCTTTTATATCCGGAAGTATTTAAATATTCAGTTTCCTCAAGATTATCATAATGTTTTCTCACGGTCCTCAATATATAGAAATTGAGGAGGTCAATTAGGTGATATAGGGAGGGGGGGAAATCCCGAGTTTTCAGTTATATGGGATTATTTACATGGAGGCACAGCGGGCTCATGGCACTGAACTAAAAGCAGGATCATTCTACAATTCCTGACGTAGAGACAGAGGTAGGGAATTGGATTCCACACTGTGTCTCCCAGAAGAGCCAGCCTGTGTGGCCTTGGACAAGCTGCACAGGCCCAGGGCACCCTTAACGGAAGAAGGGGTTTTTGATTACTCTCTTATCTAGAAAACGCAAAAATTTAGATTTCTCTATCTAGAAAACCCAAAATTATTAGATTTGAAATGAACTTCAGTTTCTCCATTGTTAATAATATTTTGAGGAAATATGGTCCACTTGTGTAAGCTAGAGCACAGCACAGCACGGCAAAGAAATGCGGCTTATCATACTCTGCACATATCTCACGTAAAGGGCTCATGGAGAAAAACATATGGAATCTGAATGTACTGCCGGGATAAAAACTGGAGTTTTCAAGTGAAATAAGGAAAAGTTTTAAAAAGAGCGACCCCCCGCCCCGGCCCGGAATATGTGTCAAGGCTGGATAATGTTGAAAAAAGAGAAAAGGCAAGAGATCTGAAACACAGCCATTGTAAAATTCGTCATCTTCGGTATCTCGCCACATATAAGCTCCGCAGAATGTACTGGGCTGATAAAGGAGACACAGTACACTGGGTGCAGGTTTTGTCTCTATCTTCTGTGAGTGTGTGAAGGTCAGTGGTAGCCGGTGGAAAAAATGAGGAAGATTCCTATTTCACACTGCTTCCTTCTTTGCCTTGTGTCATTCACACTCATTCTCTCATTTTGTTTCAACCCCCCCCCACACACAATCAGTGCATCAGATGACCCACCCAGAATACAAGGCTCTCCTAATGGACCAGCCGCTTCGTATCTTGAGATTCCTAGAGACTGCTCTACCCGTCTCGTGCTTAGTAGAAGGACATTTCCCTAGTTTGAATCCTGAAGGGAGACTTTCTGTCCCTTGCTAAAGAACAGTAGAGTCACACACACACACACACACACACACACACACAGAGAGAGAGAGAGAGAGAGAGAGAGAGAGAGAGAGAGAGAGAGAGAGAGAGAGAGAGAGAGGGAAGTAGTGTGATTGAAAATCCCCGTGAAACTCCAGAAAGAGACTGAGAAGAGCAGATTATGAACCAAGGCAAAAGACGTTTGTTCTGTCCCCCCAAAAGTAAAGATTGGAAAGAGGAGGGGAACTCCATACAGTTTTATTATCTTGGGAACAACAACCCTTTGCACATATTTGGAGAATAAGCCCCTGACAATGGAATTTGCTGCTGGGTAAGAGAGGCGTACGATGGTGCAAGGGTTTCATGAAAATGCACGCACGCATGCATTGCGCTCACTTCCCCCTGCTCCTCGCTGCCCAGGTCCATTCAAGCCCGCAGGCAACAGCACGGCCTTTCTTCCCAACTAGCTATGCTGCAGGGAGCAGCCTCTGGGTACAGAAAGTGGGGTGGAGGGAGGAGATCTGTGTCCCCAGGCTCAAGCCTCAGATCTGCAGCACAGACCCACCACGGCCGAATGCAGCTGCGATGACTCAGAGATCACAACAAGCCATAGGGAGGATCCACGTTGCCGGAGCAAGTCGTGAACAGGTTGTGACAAGAGGCAGGTGCAGCTGGATCTCAGAACGTTTCCCACGCTCCAGCTTGCCTTTTTCTGTTATTAAAAGAGGCATGTCATGGGGCTCACGGGATGCTGACCAGCTTTCCAAATGTACTAATGCTGGTTCTCCCTTTGACGTGTATCGAAATCCTGTTGGGGAAAACCATGCAGCTAACTGGTAATCAGTCACGCAAGCTGTTCCTCCCTCTGACTTGACATCTGCCTGGCATTCAGCTGGGCAGATGGGTTTTTGTGTGTGTCTGTGACTGGTGGTTGGCAAGGGAGTGGCACAGGCAGCAGAACAAAGGGGTGGAGTTTCTTGTGTGATTTATTGAATTTATTTATTTATTTATTTATATAGCTTGTATGCCGCCCACTACACAAAGGTCTCTGGGTGGCTCACAATCAAAATAGACAATTAAAACATCAAAATTGCAATAAAATTAAAACAATAAAACATTTAAATACAATAAATACAATACATTAAAACACTACACTAAAATTGCCATCGGGACCCACAATCATCAGTTAAAAAACTTCTGGAACAGGAATGTTTTTACCTGGTGCCGGAATGTCATCAACGTCGGCGCCAGGCGGGTCTCACTTGGGAGGGCATTCCATAGTCTGGGGGCAGTTGCTGAAAAGGCCCTGTTCCTACAAGCCATCCCTTTCACTTCCTTGAGGGATGGCTCTTTCCCTTACCACGATCACTGAAAACAACAGGATTCTAGCCAGAGTCTTATTTGACGCTTGCTTGCTTGTCTCTTTCAGTCTTATCAAAGTATGATAGTCAGGCCTGCTTACATTCTTGGATAATTTTCATGTTTAAGCAGGTGCGGCCTGAGGCTGCAGGAAAAGGCAGCGGGGTGGGTTGGTTTGGCTTGATAATTGGTGCTAAGGCGTGGTGACAAGTGTAGACAAGCGCCGATCCCGCCACATCCTCTCTCTGAGAGAAAAGTTGTGGCTACGAAAAGCAAAGTGTTCTACTTATGTACCATCCCATAGCATTTTTAGAACACTCTGGGCGGTTTACAATTTAATTATGTAGGCAATACATTGCTATGCCACTGGAAGGAAGCCATGCAAAGTTTTTTTTTCCCTCTTGTGTTTCTACATGTTGAATCCGAAATAAATAGAGAAGAGTTAGACACCAGAAATGGCAGAATTAAAAAAAAACAAAAACAAAAAACAAAACAAAAACCAAACAAAAAAACCCCCACCCAGGACACACTTGTCACTGAATTTAAAGCAGCGGTTCAGAAGCACGGAAACATGAAAGGGCCATTGAAATGGGAGGCTTTTGCGTGCCAGGAGGCTTGTTTCTGTTTCTATGGGCTTGAATTGAGACAAAGGTTTCTTATCTGCTGCTTATCGTGGCAGGAGTTTGCGTGACCATTGACTTTTTAAAAAAACTGGCCATTTTTAATAATTTGTCACTGTCACTACTTCTGCTTTTAATTTCTGTCTAACTTTATGGCCTCTAGTCCCAGCGCTTACCTTTTGTGTATTGGACGCAGTGAGCCATAATCTGTGAAGGCTCATGGAATATTAAACAAACAATTGTCACATACTAACATAGCTGCCCTTTTATAAAATGCTATGGTAGCTTTGAAATTGCAATTGGTTTTTACTTAGTACTTTCACATACGGTTGTCCTGGAGGTTCCTTTCCAGACAGTTTCTACCACACAGAAGAAGATGTTGCTTTGAGCAGGCGGCAAGTCCATGTTTTATGTACCTTTATATTATTTGCATATTGATTAGCAGGCACCCACAGTGCGGAAATTAATGTGTACCATAGGTTATGCCTGCCAAGTTTTGTCTCTTTGTATTCTCCATTACTTCTGGCAGTAATTCAACTGCAATTCCTGAGGTGTGTATCTGGTTGCGTATTTGTTGTTCAGGGGGAATTAAGCGCTCTGAAGTGATTTCATGTTTTCAGAGCTAATCCATCTCTTAAGCTGTTGGAGATCATAATGCCTTCGCTGTGACACCTGTAGCCATAAGCGCTAGGGATCACTTTGCAGGCTATTCTTTTCGGAAGCAGCTTAACCTCACCGCTGTAGGTGGCAGAAACCTAGATTTCAAGCCCATCAAAATTAATTTCAACTTAATTTCTCAATGGGGAGAAATAAAGAGCATGCTTTGTTTCCCTTTTGAAATAACTGCACTGAAAAGTGATAGGATACGACTGGATTTATGCTTCAAGTATCTTTTGATGGTTTTGTGGGTGAATTGCACTAATCGGGATGCTGTTTTAGCGGATTCCTGTTGGACCTTTTTGTTGTTGTTGTTGGGACATGAACAGCTTCTTCATCACAACACTACTAAGTGAAGACACTTCTCCTACAATGATGGTCTTTGTCCCCAGGAAATCCATTGCCATTCTGCACTCAATGCATGCCATACTTGGGGGTCCCTACATAATAAAATAGCATTGGAAAATAATTTTCAAACTCTTGTGGAAGTAGCTGTTTTAATCATCTCCTTCTGGACTCCTGCTTTTACTGTTAGTGAAGCAGAGGCTACAGTTGTTTGCTTCTGAATTCGTTGCTTCTTCCATACCTGGGTGCATGTTGATTTCCTCCAGTGTCAATTTTGGCCTGCACGGGTGGTTGTTCTTTTAGAAGATGGGAACAACAAATTAGCAGTTCCTTTGCATCTTTCCTCCCATGAAAAATAAAATGGGTGCCTGTACTTTCTGGAAGGGCATATTTTTCATATGTGTGTTTTCCAACATGGAGTTGATAGTATGCTGCTATAACAGTGGTTCTCAGCCTTCCTAATGCCACAACCCTTTAATACAGTTCAATATGTTGTGGTGGTGACCCCTCGCCCTGCTTGGAAGAGGCCACGAGCCACCTTTGGCAGGCCACTGCCGCAGGTGCCATAGAGAACTTCCCTCTACATCAGGGGTGCCCAAACTTTTTATAAGGAGGGCCAGATTTGGTGGCTGAGAATGTGTCAGGGGCCGGTTGCTCCCCGACCCTGCCACCTCACTGCAAGCCCCACCCACTGACCCCTTGCAACCCCACCCGCAGAAAGGAAAGCGGGGACCAAGGGAGGGAGGGAGGAAGGTGGAAACCAAGAGAGGAAGGAAGGAAGGTGGGGAACAAGGAAGGGAGGGAGGGAGGAAAGAAGGAAGGGGGGGACAAAGGGAGGGAGGAAGGAAGGAAGGAAGGTGGGGACCAAGGGAGGGAGGAAAGAAGGAATGTGGGGACCAAAGGAAGCACAGGAAGCCGTGGCCACAGGTCGCCCCTTGGAAGAGGTGATCTGTGCGACCTTGCACCCCCCAAGCTCCCCAGCGGTGGCGACGGCTCACACACCAGCCCACCCCAAAGCTCCTTGGCGGTGGCAAAGGCCCACTGGCCTGCCCACCCCCACACTTTTCCCTGCAGTGCCGGTGGCGGCAGACCGCCCAGCTGCCCAGCCGCCCAAGCTTCCCAGCTGTGTCAGTGTTGGCAGAAGATTTTTTTTTTAAAAATGGGGTGAAGGAGGGGGAGGGAGGGGTAGACCAGCCAGCCGCGGGCCACTCAGAATGGCCTGATGGGCCAGATTTGCCCCCCCCCCCCGGGCCTGACTTTGGGCAAGCCTGCTCTACAAGCACCCTCAGCCAGTTGCAGCCTCCGGTGCCATTGACTGACATCCCCTCCAACCTGTCGAGCTTTAACTCACTCTTTCCCCCTTCCTCCCCCTTCTCTTCCAGACCCAAGCCGTTGGTGCCTTTTTCTCCACTGGCTCATGGCGACCCCTGTGAAATGGTCGTTCGACCTCCCAAAGGGGTCCTGACCCCCAGTTTGGGAAGCACAGTGCTATAAGCTTTCCACATCCAGAGAGGTTCTGTGTGGAGCTTGCTCCTGCAACAATTCCAAAAGGAATATAGCTGTAGTGCAATGCAGGATGCAAGATATGTCCCCATTCTGTGATGGGATCACACACTCTGCCAGAATTAGATATTGGGCAGGAGGCGGTCGGACCTTGACCAGCATCACCTTCCACATTACCAGCTGGCTTGTTGCTCAGCCAGAAAACCCCACAGACTCCCTTGGAGGCATCCCCTTCAGGATCTCTGGGTTTTCTTGCAGGCCTCTTCAGAAAGCCCAGACCAGCTGTAACTGAGCTATACTGACGGAGGAGGAGAAATAATTAGCTTTGTGTTCATTTTCTTCTCAAGATCTGCATTATGGAATACTATGGAAGTCAGTGCATCTTTACCACAATGCAGAAATCAACATAGAAATCTTTCATTCACCCCCTCAACTTCTCAGCACTCACTTTCCAACTTTTTGCTACAGCCATTGGCGTGCAGCAGGAATTCATCAACAATTTCATTGCTGCTTCTTGAGGCTTGAATGAGGATGCTGAGTATAGAATCATAGAATAATGGAGTTGGAAGGGGGCTATAAGGCCAGGTGGTTGTCTGATTTTCTCTTTGAATGCCTCCCATGCTGGAGTGGTCACCACCTCCCAAGGTAATTGGTTCCGTTGTTGTACTGCTCTGTTTTTCTTGAAATGCAGCTGAAATCACACTCCCTGTAACCTGAGCCTCTTATTATGTATTTTGCACTCTGGAAGAATTGAGAAGAGATCTTGCCCCTCCTCTGTTTCACAACCTTTCAAGTATTTGAAGACAACTGTCATATCTTCTCTCAGTCTTCTCTTCTTAAGGCTAAAACTGCCCAGTTCTTTCCTTTTTCTTTATTTTAAATTTTTTTATTAATATAAAACTACAATGTGAAACATAAAACAACATTTATACAAAAAGGAAAACTTACTCAAAGCATTACCAAACAAAACAAGCCCCATGCACCCCTTTCTGCCATTCCTCATAGGGCTTTTGTTTCCAGTCCCCTCACCATCCTTGTTGCTTTCCTCTGATCTTGTTCCATTTTGTCATCACCCTTCTAAAGTGTGATGTCCAGAACTACACACAGTCCCCAAAGGGAGGCCTAACTGGCGCTGAATAGAGATGGGTGTTTCATTTCAGAAGGGGACTGGTTCCAAAACGAAACATGGCAGCACAGCTGGCGCTTGGAATGCATTCCCACCCTCCGGAGCAAAACCAACCACTGTTGTACCTCACTGTAGTTCGCTCTGGGCCAAATTTCAACCAGGAAGCAGCCTCCAATGTGTCATTTCCCTCTCCCTGTTGCTGGCCAGTCAGACAGGGAGGCGGGATGATGCGTGGCCTTGCACATCTTCTGATTGGCCAGCATCAGGGAGAGGGAAAGGCGACGTATTGGAGGCTGCTTCCTGGTTGGAACAAGTCCCCTTCCGAAACAAAGCACCCATGTCTATTGCTGAACAAAGTGGATCTAGTACTTCACGGGATTTGGAGACTATACTTCTGTTAATGCATCAATAATAGCAATTCCTTTTCTTGCTGTCACTTCATACTATTGACTCATATTCTGCTTGTGATCTACAACAGTTCCTAGATCCTTTTCGCCTGTAATAATCAGCCAAGCATCCCCCATCTTGTAATTATGCATTTGTTTTTGTTTTTCCTCACTAGGTATAGAACTTTGAACTTATCCCTGACAAATTTTATTCTGTTGTTTTCAGCCTGGTGCTTGAGTCTGTCAAGATCTGTTTGAATTTTGTCTCTGTCTTCTGGGGTTTTCTCAATTTCACCCAATTTGGGGTCATTTACATATTTGTTTAGCATTTCCCTTTAGCTGCTCATCCAAGTCAGTAATAAAAATGTCGAAAAGTGCTGGGGCCAGGGCTGAGCCATGTGAATACACCATTTGTTACCTCCCCCAGTTTGAGTAGGAGTCACTGATAAGTATGACTCTCTGAGTATGATTCTGTAGCCAGATAGGCACCCATCTCATAGTTATCCTGTCCAGCCCACACCTAGTAGGTTAGCTCGTTAATCAGGATAGCAGGGGCACTTTGCCAATGTTTTCCTGAAGTCTAGATATATTGCATATGCCGCATTCCCACAGTCCATGTGGAAGGTCACTTGATCCAAAACGAGATTTGCCCTTGACAAATACATGTAAGCTTCTAGCTATTCGTGTATTGTTTTCAAGGTGCTTACAGAATGACCATTTCATAATCTGTTCCAGAATTTATCCCCGAGATTGATTTCAGGTTGATTGGTCTGTAGTTTCCAGGTTCATCCTTTTTTTCTTTTTTTCTCTTTTCTTTTCTTTTTTTTTTTTTTTGAAGATAGGGAAAACTTCCAGTCACCTGGCTGTTCATTTTAAGAAAATAATAGATAGCGATTGTAAAGCAAAGCAAACAAAGTGTTCTGCTTATATACCGCCCCATACCACTTCAAGTAGTCTCTTGGCGGTTTACAGTTTTAATTGCAGTATGTAGGCTACACATTGTAAAAGTTCTTCAGCCGGTTCCTTCTTCGATGCAGTTCATTGGGCCCTGTAGATTGAACCTGTTCAAAAGTAATAAGGTATTCCGTGACTCTTTGTCAATCCTAAATTGCAATCCTGCCCTCTCCTTTTGTTCTTCACATTAGCTCAGAAGCTCATGGACATTTTTTCGACAAAGTTCTGAGTTAAAGTAGGGTACTGTACCATCACTGTATAATTTTCCAGCCAGTTCTGTCTTCCTCAGGAGGTTAGGTGTTAGTACAAAATACAAGCCTGCTGAAACAAATTTACCACTTTAAGTGTTTTCATTGCTTTTTTGTTGTAGATTTGCCTAGTGTTATTATTTGTCCCCTGGTGGAGAGGTTACATAAGTGGATATGCTGTTTTGAAAAATTGAAGAGGTTGTTTCAGAGGCAACTGAGAATTAAACTGTTTTTTGTGAGGATACGGTTGGCTTCCATGAAGATCTTGCTTCTTTATCAGGTTGGAGTATGCAGACTGTTTCCCCAACCTTGGGCGGTTACTTCACATCCGTTTTGTCTCTGTAGTTGTTGCGTTTAGGAGCGGTACAAAAAATGTTATTTCACGTCCGTCTCGCAACAACTGAAATTTGTCTCTTCCACGCCCCTGGAACGGGTGCTAAGCGAGATAAATCTGTATCTAGCGCTGGGGTTGGGTTTTCTCGTGTCCCTCTTCTGTTCCGCTTCTTGTCCCGGTTAAGAGGACGTGAAGCAACAACTTGACTGGTACAAATGCTATTTGGTCTGCACAATCCTGGCTTTCTGGTTTTTTTTCCCTTGCATCCATCTAGTGGTTAGTGGGTGAAGCGACATACAGTGGTACCTCATATAACGTAGGGTTTGTATAGCGAAAAATCCGTACAACGTAAAAAAATATCCGCCCCCCCTCCTCCCCCGCCCACCACCTGCGGCCGTCTGGGAAAAGGAGGGGGGCGGATTTTTTTTCGGGATTTTTCACTAAACAAACCCTCCGGCCGCCCCTCCCAAGGTGGGAGGGAGCCAAGCACGGAGGACGAGGGCAAGCGTGGCCAAGAGAAGCAGCCCCGCCTGTCCCAAAGGCTGGTTGCACCTCCTGCGCCCTGCTGAGGCTGCTGTGGCTCCTGCAGGGGAGCCCTTATCAAGGCTCCGATCAGGGAGCCCAGCTGATCGGCGGCCTGTCAGGGAAAGGCCCCGATCCTCGGCTACCAGGACTAAGCCGGGAGCCCTCCCCCGGCAAGGAGAAAGAGGCTCCGATGGGTGGGGGGGCGCCGGCTGGAGCGGACAAACCGCGCGTCTGCAGCAGCCGAGGATCTTGCCCTTTCCCCCCCTCGCCCCCGGTGGCTGCGGTGAGCTGAAGAGCCCACCCCCACCCGGACCCCCAGCGCCTTCGGGGATTGCTCAAGGCGGCGGCGGGGGAGGGTGGGCAGGGGAGGGAGGCCTCCGCCGCCGCAGCCGGTGCGCTCTCCCGCCTCCCGGAAGAGGCCAGCCGGCGGTGGGGAAGAGGACGCGGGGGAAGGTGG
>JAHTLZ010003542.1:17499074-17538883 GCA_023846285.1 Phrynocephalus versicolor | reverse complement strand
GAGGGGAGGGAGGCCTCCGCCGCCGCAGCCGGTGCGCTCTCCCGCCTCCCGGAAGAGGCCAGCCCGCCGCCGCAGCCGGTGCGCTCTCCCGCCTCCCAGAAGAGGCGAGCCAGCGGTGGGGAAGAGGACGCGGGGAGGGTGGGCAGGGGAGGGAGGCCGCCGCAGCAGCCGGTGCGCTCTCCTGCCTCCCAGAAGAGGTGAGCCGGCAGGGGGGGGATTCCCCGGGGCTCGGCAAGAGGTTGGGGGGGAATTCCCGCCCACCCCCCTCGCCCCAAAAAAACCTAGCTCCATTGGAATGCATTGGAACGGATTAAATCCAGTTCCAATGCATTCCTATGGGGAACTAGGATTTGTATAACGGAAACCTTGTATAACGTAATTTGATTCGGAACGAATTAATTACGTTATACAAGGTACCACTGTATGTCATTAATTTCCCTATGGGAAAAACCATGCAACTCACATGTATCAGAAAGAAAACATTATCAATGCTGCCGCATTGGCATATGAAAACCAGAATATCACTAAGTCAAAATATTGAAAAAGAATTTTTATACCCTCCAAAAAAGGAAAAAGGAAGCTAGACAAATTTAGTGTTTGTCACGGCACAAGACTGTGAGGTAACACTTGTCATGAGACAAGTTATCACTACCATGGGAACACTGAAACAGGGACAAAACCACGTGATCGTGACCAACGCAGTCACGGTACAAAACTAGTCACAGAACAAAGAAGGACATGAAGTAACCACCTTAGTCTCCATTTTGGTTTCCTATAAGGTTGAGTTGTACTCAGTCTGTCGAAGTTGATAGAGTGATGGACTACATTCAGGAGAACTGGGTTCAAATTATGCTGACCCATGAAAAGTCATGTGTGTTTGCGTGGCACGGTTGAAACCATTCTTTAAATATCTCACCATGAAAGCCCTATTAGGGTCTCGGTTAGTTGGTTCCAACCTGACAGCACATAACACAGAAGGTTGAGCCAAAGATTTAGGCAAACATTCTGCCTAAATGAAAAAAAATGTTTTTGAAATTCCTCAAACTACTGTATTTTTCAGGGAAATCAGACAGAATATCCTCTTTTTCTCCTCTTCCTCTTCTCTGTTCTGCTGTATACCATTCTAATTGGCTGTGGCTGCAGTTTCATTTCTTGTTTTGGATTGGAAACTAATTTGATTTGGTTATGTGCTTTCCCTAGTAGAAAATTGAGCTGATTTGGGGTCTGGGAAGCATGCTTAAGACAATGGGGACAAGTTGAAATGGATTGGTTAAGTGATGACGTCATGTATTCTAGGAGGAAGCAGAAAATGGCTGCCAAACTATAACTGACTGAAGCTACACAGGGCCTCGTTCCTGAAGGTCTGATGCTTACGTGCCAGGCCCTCGGGCAGTGCAGAAGGCAAGGATGGGTGTCTGTTGAGAATTCGCTTTAACTGTAAAATTGTTTCTTCTCCTTTGAGGTTCTTACAACATTGTTAAAAACAGGAATGCATTTGTGGATGGAGGAGAAAATATTTAATAAAAGGGCCTGGGTCTCTTCTCACTTCTGTACCTCCTTTGGGTTTAAAGTAGGACCCCCCCCCCATATCCATGGTGGATTGGTTCTGGGCAAACCTGCTGATACAGAAATCCGTGAATAAGAGCAAACTTTCTTACCTGATGATGACAACAGTGGCAGTGGCAAGGGGCCAGTGGCCACAGTGGTGGCATCATGTGGCTCCCAGCAGGGTGCTTGTGCCACTGGCAGGGCATTTGCGGTGCCATGGCCACCAGCAGGATGCTCCCACTGCCTCATAACACAGGCAGGGTGCTTGCTGCTCTCCATCCATGAATAAGTGAATCAGTGGATATGGGGGTCCTAATGTGCTTAAAATATTTTCATTCCACCTTTTTCTTTAAAAGGTGGCCAACATCATTAAAGAATAGTATTTAAAGCTAAAATCAATAAGTATACAAATTAGGGATGGGCAATTCATTTCAGAACTAGTAGTTTCTGAAACGACCCACATGAGCCCAGGTGGTGCTCGGAACCCTCTGACACACGCACAGCCAATGTATTACCTTTCTCTGTGCCGGCATGGAGCTGAGCTCCAACGAGGAAGCAGGCTGCGACATCATCTTTACTTGCTCCGTAGTGCTGGCCAGTCAGACAGGGAGGTGGGATGATGCAGCTCCTGATTGGCCAGCACCACGGAGCAAGCAAAGATGACATTGCAGCCTGCTTCCTGGTTGGAGTTTAACCCCGTGTGAGCCCAGAGAAAGGTAATACATTGGCTGCATGTGTGTCAGAGGGTTTCGAGTACCACCTGGGCTCATGTGGGTCGTTTCAGAAACTACTAGTTCTGAAATGAATTGCCCATCCCTAATACAAATACAGTGGTACTTCTTAAGACAAATTTAATTCGTTCTACAGGTCAATTGGTCCTACAAAAAATCCGTCCTATGAAGCACAGTTTAATGCGGATTCCCATAGGAATGCATTGAATTCGTCTTGCGAAGCATCCCATAGGAAAATTTGTCTTACAGGGTTTTCCTATTCCCAGACGTTTCATTCGTCTTACGATTTTTTTTATCTTAAGGGGCATTTGTCTTATGAGATATTACTGTGCTAAAAATGATCAAACAAATATCACACTAGAATGGATAAAGAAAAGCAACACAAAAAGCACAGTTAAAGGTATGTGTTTGTTTGTTTGTGTGTGTGTGTGTGTTTTGTGTCATTACAGTCGTGACGGACTCTTCATGATCCCATGTCCATGGAGTTTTCTTGGAAGGAATACTGGAGTGGTTTGCCAGTTCCTACTCCAGGCACCTACAGCATCTGGTATTCCCTGGTGGTCGCCCATCCAAGTATTAGCAAGGCCTGACCCTGCTGAGCTTCCGAAACCAGGCAAGATCGGATGTGCTTAGGGCATCTAGGCAGCTATAGTTAAAGGAGTAAAGCACAACAATTCATTTAAAACCCCAATTGAAGCATCAGATATCCCTGAAGAGAATGGTCTTTGCCTGCTTGCAGAAGGAGAGGAAACGGGGCCAGCCTAGCCTCCGGTGGGAGGGAGTTCCAAAGCAACGATGGAGAAGGTTTTCTCCCATCTCCCCACTAAACACACCTGTAAAGGTGGTGGGACTGAAAGAAAGGCCTCTCCTGATGGTCAGGAGAAGTTCATAAAGGGAGATGCAGTCCTGGAGCTAACTTGGCCCCAGGCTGTTTAGGGTTTTATAGGTTAAAACAAGCACTTTGAATTGTGCCCGGAAGTTGATTGGGCAGATGTTGGAGAGTTGCTGTAACAGGGGGTTATCTGGTCCTTATGGCCAGTTAGCAGTTTGGCTGCTGCTTTGTACCTGCTGAAGTTTCTGAATGTTTCCCAAAGGCAGCCCCACATAGAGTACAGCAGTCTCGCTGGGACATAGCTAAGGCTTGTGTCATCGTGGTCAGATCAGACTTCCAGAAATGGGCACAGCTGGCACACAAGTTTTAATTGTGCAGAGGCACTCCTGTGCACTGGTTGTGTAAAAGTAGAAAAGACCTTTATTCTCTCTTAAATCATCTTTAAAAAGCTCTGGTTCGACGCGTTTCGGCAGGGCCTTCTTCAGGAGCTGACTAAAACAAAATTAAAATTATAAAATTACATATTAAATATCTTTCTGTAAATTATAAAAATACATATTAAATATCTTTCTGTAAAAGAAATACATGGTGTAGGATTTGTAGACATACTGCAGTATATGTACTAAGACCATTAAACATGCCAGAATATATTTTGTAAAACACCATAAAATCATATGCATACCGAGCTTGTTTTCTTCTTTGGTCTGCAACAGCTCCAGACTTGATTTAGAATGAAGACACTGGTGAAAGGAACATTCATAAGCAGCTGTGCACAGTGTCAAGGGCAGTAAGATAACATTATGGTTGTTATAATTAAGAGAGGAAAATTGTCTCTTCATTTAACCCATAAAGTATTAGGGTGTTTAATTTCAGGATCCAGTCTCTCTCTCTCTTCAGTAGAGACCTCTCATAGTTCCCAAGAGTGGGCAGCCCGTTGGTTAGCTATTTCATGGAAATGAACCATACAATTAAAGATCTGTTGTTCTGGGCTGTATAGAGTAGGACCCCCGTATCCACTGAATCATTATCCACTGATTCAGTTATCCACGGATGGCAGAGGAATAAATAAATAAATAATTCAACAGCCGCAAAGCAAGCTACTGCCACAAAGAGCAGCTGTAAAGCAAGCTACTGTCATAAAACAGCAGCCGTAAAGCAAGCTTCCGTCACGTACAGCAGCTGTAAAGCAAGCTACTGTTGCAAAAGAGCAGCTGTAAAGCAAGTTACTATAAAAAAACAGCAATTTTGGGGACATTTGGGCATTCTCTCTTATCCACGGTTTTCATTATCCACGGGAAGGCTTGGAACCAATCCCCAGCGGATACTGGGGTCCCACTGTATAAACTTCGCTTGCAGATGGGCGGTATAGAAATCCAACAAACAAACAAACAAACAAACAAACAAACAAACAATAAGGCAGGGGATCCTGAATATATGAAGAGATCTGAAGATTTGTGGGGGGCGGGAGACAGAAAGAAAAGTGCTACATCTGTTTCTTCCTTTGTAGGAATGGCAAAAACTGAACTATGACATCTATACCCTAAGGCAAATGCGAAGAGAAGTGAGAAATAGATGGAAACGTATCCTGGAAGACCTGGGTAAGTCTTTTAAAGTCAGATAAGGGGGTGATGGTGGATGGATTTGTTTTAAAGCAGTTTAAATAAAGGAGGAGTGCAATTAAAAACAAAGCAAAAGAAGTCAAGTTTTCCGGGTTTGGGAAGAAGAGGGCTATTTTCAGGTTTAAAAGTCCCTCATATATTGCATGTCAAACTGCAAAAAGAAAAATATGTGGATGCACATCAAAAGCAAACACTGAAGTTATTAAAAAGAAGAAAATGTTTTGTGGGATGTGAAGCACTAATGCATTTTAGTGGTTTTGCATTTTAGTGTTTCATTGTGAGACATGAGACAGATGAAACAAATGAAGCTTTGTTTTGGCCACCTTAGAGCAAAGGAGCTTTCTTGCACCTTCATTATGTGTGTGCAAACCCACTGAACTGGCCATGGCCGTGCTGGGAAGAGGAGCCAATAAAGAAACACACAAGAAGGAACAGAAGGCACATTCCAGATTTTCGATGGCAGTGATACGATTCCCGATGCCTGTACTCCTCCATAGGTAGCCTTGTGGCTCTCTCTGTTATTAGATCTCACCTGTTTCTGCCAGGTTTTGCCTATTTTTGTTCCTTCTCAGCAGTATTGGAGTAGGGCAGTGTTGGTGAACCGATGGCACGGGTTCCAAAGGTGGCGCTCGGAGTCCTTTCTGTGGGCACCCAACATCGCCTCTTCACAGCCACCTGTATTCCAGTTCAATTGCTGTACAGTGGAACCTTGACTTGCGTCATTAATCTGTTCCAGTGGTCTAGACTTAAGTCAAACATGACAAGTCAAATGAACGTTTCCCATAAAAAGCAATGGGAAAGTGGATTAATCTGTTCCAGATGATGAAAAAGACCCCTGAAAACAGCAATTTAACACAAAATTGACTGGGATAGGAGAGTCCTTCTGGGGATGTAAATGAAATGTCTCTTCAAAGAGAGGAGGAGGCAGTGGAATTATAGTCCACAAGTTATATGCCTCCACTTTTTAATGTTCATAGCAACAACGTCTAACATTTAAGTTTTACTGATTTTTAACCTGATGTTCCAAGTTCTGAACAACTCTATGCTTACCATTAGAGTCTCACAACTGTACAGCTCCCCAACTAAAATGCTTCCATTGTGGACCAGACTTCTGCAGCCAGATTTTTTACAAGACTGAGCCGACTGTCTAACCAGCGAGGCCAGCCCCGAGCTCCCGGCCCTTCTTCTCCTCCGGCAGCAGCGGCGGCTTCGGTGAGGCCGAGGACCAGCTCCAGGTGCTCTGAGCTGGCCTCACCGAAGCCGCCGCTGCCGGAGGAGGGGAGAAGGCAGGAGCAGTTTGGAGGCGGCAGCCACGATGCTGAGCTGTGGCAGCCGCCCAATTCCGGTGCCTTGCGCCGGGGCTCCGAGCTGTAAGTCAAAGCCTGCGACTCAAGTCAAACAGGCCCCTTCTTGCTGCAAGTCAAATATGATGCAGGTCAAGCAGTATGTAAGTCAAGGTTCCACTGTATTGGCCCTTTGCGACAAATTAGTGGGTTCTGATTCACAGTTTGAGCATTCGGTCTCTAAAAAGTTCGCTGCCGCTGGAGTAGGGGGTTCAGAATATTGGCTCACATAGGACTGTGTCATTGTCATCCTCTTAGAACTACGGGGCTGGAAGGGACCCAGTGGATCATTGGGTCCGGCCTGTCCCAAGGCACGACAGTGGGGAACCCCATCCTCTAGCTCCGTAGGCACAGACCCTCCAAACCGCTGAGCTATCATGCAGCCCTTCTTTCTCAGGTTTTCAGAAGGAAGCCGATACCCTCTTGTCCGTGACCAAGCGGAGTATTGTGAATGACTCTCAGAACATGAGCAAAGCCCGTGAGATCCTCTTGAGGCTGTCTGAGGAGACAACTATCTTCCCAACAAGCTGGGAGCTTTCGGAGAGGTACCTCTTTGTGGTGGTGAGTCTTCCTCTCGCTTTCCGTGTCTGCTTTCATGTCTTTCTTCACACACACACACACACACACACACACACACACACACACACACACACACACACACACACACACACACACACACACACACACACACACACACACACACAATCACTTACATCAAATTCCATGTAAAATCCGTATAAAAAGGAGCAAAAATAGATACACAGGAACCAGGAATGGTACTTGGCTTGGAGGACTACGATTGTTGGTTCCTACTTGACACCGCATAACATAACAAATGTGTGTCAACCTTTATAGGGCTTTCATAGCATCATAGAGTTGGAAAGAGACCTCAAGGGCCACCCAGTCCAACCAGCTGCCATGCAGAAACCGCCACCACAGTATTTTTGACTGATGGCCATCCAGCCTCTGCTTAAAAACCTCCAAAGAAGGAGACTCCACCACCCTCCTTTGTGGCAGCATCTTCCACTGCCAAACAGCTCTAACCACCAGGAAGTTATTCCTACTGTTTGCATTGAATCTCTTTTCCTGTAGTTTGAGACCCTTGCCCCAAGTCCTAGTCTCGGAAGCCATGGACAACACAATACGACATCCTTTCAAATATTTAAACGTAGCTGTTATATCAACTCTCAACCTTCTTATTGTAAGATAACTGACTTGTTTAAGGATTAGGTTTACCAGTTCCACCCCTCCTCCGTCTTAGTTTCCATGGCTTGAGCAGGGGCTCGAACCCAGGCCATCTGGGTCTCATCCATCACTCTACCCATTGCACTACACTGGGTAGTTTGTTTAGCATCCCTTAAAACATAGGAAAATGCTGCTTTAGTTATCCAGAAAAATTCTTTCTGTTGGTGTTCCTTGCTGAAATCAAGATATTTAATGTTTGTGCAATCTATAAATCTGTTAAGGAAACATGGTTTTGAACTGAGTGGAAACTGGCGTTTTGTCCTCTCTCACTGAACAGCCTCCCTAACAGGCTGCCACTTCTCTGAAAGACGTTTTTACTTGTTGGCTTCAGCACGCATTGTTGGAGCAGAACACCTGTCTGAAATAATTATAGATGGCATTGGACGTTGTTGTTTTAAAAGTAGAATGGCTGCGCCCGTTAGAATATCATGCATAATTTATTCTGGCACAGAACGTTTCCCTCTACAGTAGGTAACGGTTCTGCCAACACCGGCTGTTGGAATCAATATCTTATTTATTAAGATAATGAATACAAGTCCTTTGTTTGCAGTCAATACACAGGACAGCCTGCTGCATTAGGAACAGTCATAACATTCAAAATGTCAATAGCATGTTAAAACTGATACAGTGGTAGCAGAAATCATCCCCCCCATTCCAATTTCATTGTGGTTGGGGAAGTTGGTTCTCTTGCATTTTAAGCCAGCGTTCTAAAAGGTAGGCGAAATAGACGGATAGGAAGGGGTTAGTCCAAGCCTATTCATTGCAGATCCCTTGGCTTCTAAGTGTAGAACATTAATGTGATGAGACCTCTCTGTAGAGGCTCTGTTCACTTTGGAATCCATTCGGGCCACTTGCTGCCGCCGCCGCTGCTGCTGCTGCTGCTGCTGCTCCCGCTGCTACTCCTTACATTGTTACTTAATCCACATTTAGAAATGCCTGGGTAGGGTTGCAACTATAGATGTAAAATTTCCAGAAGGTTTAAAGCTGGGGGGGGGAGGTTATTTTTTGGGGGGGAGGGCGGAAATTTTCAGAAAAAAATGAAAAAAAAATGCTACATTAGCACTCCTCCCCTTTACAGCTTGAAATTCATTCTGTTACTTTAGGAATATAAAATATGACTATGGATAATTTGACTTGGCATAAAATTGTCACAACTCGCGTATTAAACTATAGTGTATCCAAACAGTTATTACAGACAGAATTTACTTTTTAGAAATTAATGTAGCTAGATGATTTGATTTTCTGGAATCAGATAGATGTAATTTCTTGTCTTTATAAATTAATTAATTAAATTTAATTAAGTATATACGTTCAGGTTCTTTTTTGGCCTTTTCACACGACCCCTAAAATCCGCGGCAAATGGCTCCCAGATCTGGAGCTTAAAATTGCTTCCCCACCAGCTCCGAAGTTTACAAAAAATTAAGTGCGACCACGCCCACCTAAGCGCATCCCAGTGCACTTTTCAAGTACCTGCTCTCCGGAGCTGAAAAATTTCTGATGCGGATGTAAAGTAGTGAGTGCCAGGCTCTCCTCGCCTTGTGTGTTTTTTTGCCCCCGCCGCCCCTTTAAGAGATAGGAATCATGATGACAATGGGGCTCGAGGCGGCTTCCACCGGCAGACGGAGGTGAGCCTGTGTTTTTTCTCCCTTTTTCTCCCCCTCCCCTCATGCAGACAGGAGCAAGGAAGTGCGGAGGGGGTGGGAACACAGGAAGAGCGACAAACCCCCAAGATCTCTGGTCCGAATTTAAGTGGCCAGCGGATCTTAGGGGTCGTGTAAAAACGCCCTTTGTTGCTCTGAATTTTCTTCCAGTGCTTTGAGGCCTACTGAAGAGGACAGAACAGAACCAAACATACCCACCCACATGCAAAAACAAAAGTGAAACCTTTTTCTTGTGTTAATTGCAATGGAAGAAATGCATCTTGTTCTTGCACTGGAGAGTCCAATATGTAACCTAGGACTTGCTTGTCCTCAGTGCGCAGAAATTAGAATAATCTGATACTATGCATATATTTTTTTGGAAATGATTTGGAAAATATTTGAACACTGCCTTAAAATATTTTATTCATCATGTTAAATAAAACACTCCATAATCCTTTTTCCTTTTTTTTAAATTTTCCAATTTTTCAGGAAAAACAAAAACAAAAACAAAGATGCTTCAGGGAAAAAATGGGAAAAAACTGTCTCTGGGGCCCCCCCCCGGAGTTTTGGGGGGTTTTTTTCCGGGCCTTTACTTCTCTAGTTGCAACACTTTTTGTTTGGCTATAGTCTGGCTCATGACTGGTCAGTTCATGGTGATGTGCCATCATCTATCTTTCTTTGTACCCCATCCTACATTGCACTCGAGGGCCAGAAGCCTGTTGAAGAGATATGGGGTGGAAAACCAATCATGCAGGTGGTTCCTCCCTCCCGTGGACTGGCCTTCAGGCACTTGGTTGCACACAGATAGCTATATTTATTTATTATTTATTTGTTTGTTTCATTTCTATACCGCCCATCTTCCATCAGGAACGCTGGGCGGTTTACAAGTAAAAAACATCAATATGAGCAGAAAAGAGGGGGATACCCTCAGCAAGATGCAACAGGGGACATAGGAAAAAAAAGAGGTGAGATCAAAATAAATAAATTAAATTAAAGGTCGCCATATGCCTCCCTAAAAAGCATAGTTTCCAAAGCCTTTTTGAAGGCGGGCAGGGACTGTGCAAGGCGCAGCTCACTCGGGAGATGGTTCCACAACAAGGGGCCCACAACAGAGAAGGCGCGGTTGCACGTAGCCGACCTCCGCGCCTCCCTAGGAGTGGCCACCCTGAGTGAGCACGCCTGTGACATTCGAGTGGGCCTGGCCTCAGTTGACCTCTAGGAGATACACTCCGACAGGTATCAGGAGTGTGATGAATTGTACAAAGACGAAGTCTTCCGTGGGGTGGGGAACCACGGACACAGTTGTCCTTGCGCATTTAGTTGTTCTTCAACACTATTCCAGTGCACATCACCGCAAGCTAACTCTGTCGTGGAAATGTAACAGCGCACGGAACTTTGATTTGGGCCTTTTTGATAGGAGAGGCATGGACATCTTACGGGCAGCTGCTTGTACGGCTCTTCTTTGCTATCACTGTCTTCCCCCCCTTCCCCCCGCCCTTGTGCAGGATCGCCTCATTGCTCTCGATGCTGCCGACGAGTTCTTCCGGATGGCCAGCGTAACGTATCCAAAGAGGGCCCATTCAGTGGAAGATGACGATAGTTGGAAAACGGCCCAGTGCGATTCTTTGTCCTAACGCTGCTCCCCTTGCCGTGGAAATAGCTTTCTGTTTCGGACAGCAGAAGCCAGGGAGTTGCAACTTCTCCTTTCTGGGAAGAGGCGTTCGGGATCAGCGCGTGGCGCGAAGCCATCGAGTCTCGTGGCCTTGGATGTGGCCTGTGAAGGGGATGCCTGGACTCTTTTGTAAGCCTCGGTGCTAGTCTAACTGTTGGTCGTCTTGCACCTACACTGACAACAAACACAATAAGAGCACCCTGGGCAGGGCGAGGACTTCCTCTGTTAAACTGTTGCTTCTTGATATGTAGGTGAAATGATTTATTTCTTCACCAACTCAGTGAGTTGTACTTCCTGTAAGCATCCCCCACTCCCGTGTACTTGTTTCAGTGAAATGGTAATAGAGGGTAAACATCTGACCGCGTCAAAAGCCGTTTTGTCAAGTTCTTTCTCTCCTGGGAGCTTCCCCCCGTGTAAGGTGCCAGCGACAGCCTTCCACCCCGTCTCCCGTTCTCATCTATGCAACTTGAGCCCCTCTGTCTGGTAGATGTACATGATGTAGGTATTCATGTGACAACAACCAACGGCATGTTGTGAAGAACATCAGCAATGGAAATGACATTCCTGGCAACAGATGTGTCTTACTGTGTCTTAAGTTATCTTGTTAACAGGCAAAGAAGCCGGAAATTAAATCTTGACTCCTCCAAGCAGATATTTATGCCTAGAGACTTTTTTTAAAAAAAAAATCTCATAGTTATGACATATTGAGTTTCTTGCCACTCTGAAAAGGTCCTCATGCAAAAGGTTTCTTTCTAGATTCTGAACAGAAAGCACACACTCCCCCCCCCCATGGACCTTTCTCTGTAGGAAACCTCTTGGGTGAAATATAGCCCCAGGTCTGGAGGCCCTAAGTATGTCCAATCTCGCTTGATTTCGGAAGCTAAGCAGGGTCGGCCCTGGTTAGTACTTGGATGGGAGACCACTAGGGAATACCAGGTGCTGCAGATGTCTGGAGTAGGAACTGGCAAACCACTCCAGTATTCCTGCCAGGAAAACTCCATGCATGTGGAGTCACGAAGAGTCGCTCACAACTATAATGACACAACACACACACACACACACACACACACACACACTCACTCACACACACACACACACACACACACACACACACACACACACACACACAGGCAAAGTGACACCTTATTCCAGGGGGTTCCTGTGCTCCCGTGGGCTGTTTTATTTCTTGCATGCTAAACTTGGACATTCCAGCCTCCTGAAGGTTTGCTCAGGCCAATCAAGGGGCACGTTCTCTTTTGGCAGGTCTGTTTTTGCATCATCTCAAGCGTCTGGGAAGATTCTCAGTCGCCCAGGTGAGTTTATCTGGAGGTTGAGTCATGGCAACTGGACTTCTTTTTCTTGAGAGAATTGAAACGTTTCGCTGCTCATCCACCTCACCAGCCAGGAGAGCACATTTTCATCCCTCAAGAAGAAGAAGTCCAGTTGCCATGACTCAACTTCCAGACTGTCTCAAGTGTTTGATCAAAGGCAGATTGACTTGATAGAAAACTATATCGTGTTACGAAAGCAAATGGCACAAAACATGGTTTGGCATGTCCCAGAAACGTTATCTCGCTGACTCTTGCTCAGGAAATAAGCAGTAGTTTTAAACTACCACCGTGGTGATGGCTCATCAGTATTTTGGAAAAGCAGAAAGCTGCTGCTCCCACCAGATGGTATTTGATTTTTGTAGAGGCAATACTGTAAACAAAATGACAGGAGGGATTTTAAGTGTCTACGCCGATGATGTTCATATAATTGTTGAACCAAATGTGTTACCACTTTTCCTAGAGGAACATACTATTTATCACTTCCGCATACTGAGATTTTTAATTCAAACAAATAAAAATATCCCATCTGAAAATTCTCCTTTATTTAAATTATGTGGTTTTTTTCTGCATTCACACTAAAAGAGACTGAGTATGGAAACGAGAGAGGTGGTGGGTCTTGATCCATTTTTGTATGATAAACAGGGAATGTAAAATATCAGTAAGTACTGTATATACTTGAGTATAAGTCAACCTGAGTGTAAGCCGAGGCCCCTAATTTAACCCCCCCCCAAAAAAAACCTGGGGAAACGTATTGACTCGAGTATAAGTCTAGAGTAGGAAATGCAGCAGGGCCTGGCAGCTCCTCCTTTGTGAGCTGGGGGAGCAGGGTGTGATGTTTAAAATGATTTTTAGCCACCGAGGCAAGCACTTGTCTCAGTGGCTAAAAGTATTGACCTGAATATAAGTTGACGGCCCCTTTATCCAGCTCAAAATTAGGGCTAAAAACTAGACTTATATTCAGGTATATACAGTATGTTTTGTTCAGCACCCCGAGCCAAGAAATTGCTGCTGTCTTCCTATCTTCCTGCCTTTCCTTCTAGTTTGGAACTTTGCCCCCCACCTAAAATATTTTCAATTGGGCAGACATGCACACCTTTCAAGATTTGCTTAGGGCCACCCTTTCCCCTGCTGCCTGACTACCATTTCACTTCAAATACCAAATCCCCCCCCCCGGGTCCTGGGGTTCCTCCTTTGCCGATCAATTGTAATGCTGTACCACATCATGACGCCCTCTAACCCACTGTGCTTAATCCATGGGTTGGCAATAGCAGGCCAGACCGAAGGGGTCTTGTTTGCTTAACATTTGCAAGGCTGAAGGTTTCCTGAAATGGGAAGGTGTTTGTAAAAAAAAAAATGATGCCGATGAAATGTCTGTTGAAAATCAGTCGTTTCAACCTGGCGTTAGGCAAAAGCACTATCCGGTATTTTACAAGAAATGGCTGTCTTTCCCAACAGATATCTTTCCAATTAATGACTCTTGGTGTCCCATTATAAGGAGCAGGGGAATCTGGGGAGAGACTCCCCCTAGCTTTTGGGGTGGGGCGGTGGTGTGAAATCATATTTGTCATGGAGCCAAATATTAGAGATGGGCACGACTAAAAAAAATGGTTCTTTGTTTTTTGTTGAGGGGGGTCTGTTTTGATTCGTTTTCATTGGGTTTTTTTTTTGCAAATTTTTCGTTTTTGTTTTGTAACAAAAAACGAAAACAAAAAAATTCTCTTTCGTTAGCATTCTTTTTAGTTCAATGTATTTGCTGCAACGAAAACGAAAAACACAGCAAAGTTTTTCATTTCGTTTCCGTTTCCGTTTTGTTTTTTGGAAATTTTTTGTTTTTGTTTTCGTTGCGTAATGAAACGAAAAAACAAAAACGAAAATGAAACTTTCACTGAGTCGTGCCCATGTCTAGAGCCAATAATACTTACAACTCCTTCTGTATTGTTGTTACAGCATGACCCATATGCTGGCCATATACTTCCTCTTACTCAAGCCAGTCAATGGTACATCTGAATATAATCCTCTACACCGGGCATGTCCAAACTTCAGCCCTCTAGATGCTTTGGACCACAACTCCCACAGTCCTTTGTCATTGGGAATCTAAGTTTAGAATTCTGGGAGTTGTGGTCCAAAACATCCGGAGGGCCGAAGTGTGGACATGCCTGCTCTACAATGATCCATAGCATGATTCATATTATGTGGGATTTGAATATTTAAGAACATAAGAGGAGCCATGCTGGATCAGGCCAAAGGCCCATCTAGTCCAGCTTCCTCTATCTCACAGTAGCCCCAACAAATGTGTCTGGGAGCGAACAAGACTAGATATCTGTCCTCTGATACCACTGCCCTGCATGTGGCCCTTGAAGTACCCCAGTTTTAAGACTGGAGGTTGCACATCTCCATCATGGTTTGTATCCTGTGATGTACTTTTCCTCCAGGAATTTATCCAATCCCCTTTTGAAGGCATCCAAGCCAGATGCTATCACCATATCCTGTGGCAGGGACTTCCACAGACTAACAACATGCTGGGTAAAAAAAATTAAAAAATTAAAATAGAACATGGCTTCTTAAGCCAGGATAGGGGAGTTTCTTAACCTATTAATTGTCTGTCTGTCTGTCAACCTAGCACCAATTGCCTGGTCCATAGATTTATGCCTGCTAATGATCTTTGTCCAAGAAGTGGCACAGAGTGAGCAGTATAAAACCGTCATGTTCCCAGTGCATGTTCTTGAGAGCACAGACTCGTGATACAGGAACACAAGCATATCTACTCAGCGCTTGGATAGGAGGCAACCTGGAAATTGCACCACCCTGAGGAAGAATCGAAACAGACGTTAGACTGTAGACCAGGCACGTCCAAACTTCGGCCCTCCTGATGTTTTGGCCCACAACTCCCAGAATTCTAAGCTTTGATTGCCAATGGCAAAGGACTGTGGGAGTTGCGGTCCAAAACATCGGGAGGGCCGAAGTTTGGACATGCCTGCTGTAGATGGTGATGAGAGCTGGAAGCACATCTGATTTCTCTGTTCGAAAAACTGGACTTCAAAGGAAACGAGTGAGTAGGTCTTTGAGAACCAGTAACTAAGCAGAGTAAGTAAATTTGCAAACTTGTTAGGTGGAATAAGGTCCTAGTGTGTGCTCAGAGCTGCCTAGATGTCCTAAGCACATCCGATCTTGTCTGATCTTGGAAGCTAAGCAGGGTCAGACCTGGTTAGTACTTGGATGGGTGACCACCAGGGAATACCAGGTGCTGTTAGGTGCCTGGAGTAGGGACCGGCAAACCACTCCAGAATTCCTGCCAAGAAAACTCCATGGACATGGGGTCACAAAACAGCAATCACGACTCTAACGACACAAGAACAATGTACTTGGACGCTTTCAGCAGTGAGAATCTATCATCAGTGTCTGGCTCTACATGTTAGGTTAAATTATGCTAGATAACAAGTGTTTGAGCACTAGGTGGCGCTGTTGCTTCATCTATTTTTCCCTCAGTGCTCCTACACTAATCTTGTACCTTACCTTTGAAGGGACTTTGAATTTTATATTGCCTTGGAAATTTCCAGCCTGTTGCGTTCGGTTTTGCATAGATTTTCTTGAATTTTTGCTACGTTTTAAATAATTATATTCTAACGAAAGCCTTTTGGTAAAGTCCCTCACTCAAGGCTCCTGGGCAGCCTTGCCCGCCTTGTCCATTGTCAGTCAGGAACTGGTTAAAGTATTTAAAGCAACAAGTAGGAATAAATGGCTGGTTTTCATGGCAGAGGGATGTAAGCTGTGGGAGAGTGAGGACTCTTTGGGATTTTTTAATTTTCTCATAATCATCCGTATTTTGGAGCGAACAAGAAGAGCTGACATCGAATAAGTGAGCATTGTTACCAACGAAATTTGCTGACATTGAATGATTGAGCATAGTCCCAACAGACAGCAAAGAACTTCAGGAGAATCTGTCCAGTTTTGAGGGAAAGGGGACCAAAATGTCAGATGTCGCAAACACACACACAAGCCCAAAGTAATCTTTATCAGGCCACCATTTTTAGCTTCCTGTCGGGCTAAGCAATGATTGACAAAGGAAGGATCTTTTGGAACTGTGGTGGGTAGCTTAATGAAATGTAAATCCCATCCCTTCTAAATATGCAGCTCTCAGTTAAAAGGCATAACAACAGAAGGCAATCAATAATGGTTTCTGACACCTCTCAAACGAACAGATTTATTTCGGAGAGAGCTCTTAGGAGTGGCACATGTGTTCCAGGAAGAGGATTGTCGTTCACAAAAGCTGACACTGTTAATCTGCTAACCTCAAAAGGCACACAAAGGTGTTGTGTTGTGTTGTGTTTTGTTTTGTTATTTATGCTAAGAGGTGGCTGCCGCTTTGAAGACTACCACAAAGAAAAGACATTGCATAGCTGCTGTCTGATTCTTCCTTTAAAGGTTTTTTTTTTCCCCTGGCAAGAAAAAGAACTGATAGGGCACTCAAAAACAGGGGAGAACGGCCTTGTCGATGTTGCCCCCCCAACTGCTAATTGCTGGGGACCTTGCATGGGACAGTGTCGTAGCCCTCGTGGCCTCTGCTTGGCCATGGGAAGTTAGGCAGGTGTTAAGACTTATTCAGCAGGGATTTTTTTAAAATTTCTTTAAAAGGTTGGCTTTCTATCAAACCGATCCTGTAGTTCATCTTTACAGCAGGACTAGAGAAGTCTCTTTACTCTGTGGTGGGTCTCACAGTCTCTTCCTTCTGCAGTGGGCTGGGTTAAGGGACCAGAGTGGGCCCAAAACAATCTTACCAGTTTGGGAAGCGCCTGACTGAATTTCATGTTCCGTTGAACATGTACAGTAGCATATGGCAAGCCTGATGCTGATAACATTGCAAGGGAGACCAGTATTATCCCTCCACTGCAGTTTGGAAATAGAAATTGGGAGTAATATCGGCCAAGGCAGGTCTACGAACATGCAGCAGACATGACATGGAGAACGGGGTAGTATTTCCCAAAGAATATTTGGGGTTTCAGACATAGCTTTTCAAGATTTCACCCGTTTCTACTGATGTGATGACTTTGGCGGTTACTTCACGTCCGTTTTGTCTGTTAGTGTTGCACTTAGGAGTGGTACAAAAAAAAGTTACTTCATGTCCGTCGCACAACTACTGAAATTTGTCTCAACCACACCCCCAGAAAGGGTTCTAAGTGGGACAATCCTGTACCTGGCACTGGGGTAGGGTTTCCCTTGTCACTCTTTGTTCCCGCTTTCTGTTCTGAGACAAGACACTGTGTAGTAACGACTGTTACGCAACAAAACATTAGTTTCTCTCTGAAAACTGTGTCCATTTTTTTTAATTTTGACTTTTCAGAAGCGAAATATCAAAAAAGAATTTTTAAGTCCCCCCCCCCCAAAAGGAAAAAGGAAGCTAGACAAATTCAGTGTTTGTCACGGTACAAGACCATGAGGTAACGCTTGTCACGAGACAAGTTATCACGACCATGGGAACACTGAAACAGAGACAAAACCATGTGATTGCAACCAACGATGTTGCGGTACAAAACTCGTCGCAGAACAAAGAAGGATGTGAAGTAACCGCCTTTTTGCCTTAGATGTTTGGTTTTCAAAGGATGTTTCTAGATTCTCCTGATGTAGCTAGGAGATACCCAGTGTGGTATAGTAGGTGGAGTGACAGCCTAGGATTCAGAAGGTCCAGGTTCATCTTGGTGCTGAGCCGTGGAAACATACTAGGATGTGCGACACTGCTAAAACCTCTCTCACTTGCCTTGATTGCTCTTTTAGGGTCGCTTCAAGTCTGTTCTGACTTGCCAGCAGAGAATGACAATGTGGCCAGAAGGTGGCAAGGCAGCTGCATCTTGTCTTTTTCCACAGAGAAGAGGGAAAGTGCCAGTTGTGCAAACTGTCAACCGTTTAGGTATATTGCAGATGATAGTTAGCAAACGTGAGATCTGTTGCAAATGCCCTGCACATTCCAATAAGCATTGCATGAGGTCAGGCACAATTAAGGAAATGTATTACTAGTGGTTCTTAAAATGTATAGCTGTATTTAAAAATTAAAATATTTTGATGAAGTTTTGTTTGTTTGTTTGTTTTGCTTCCTTGAGGAAACCGTGGGCTGTAAAGAACGTGTGGTGGAAGCAACTTGCTTTGCCAAATGTTTCCTTTGTGACACTTGGGGCTGCTCAGGTGGGCAGGCAACGGTCTCTTCTACTTTCACCTTGGCTCCTCTCACCCCCCCCCCCAATTTGCCTGAGGGAAGAGTTTATCAGGCGTTCCTCCTCATGGTTTTGATCTGAAGCCCCTTCCAACTCAGGAATTACACTCAAATTTCCTTTCCTTTCCTTTCCTATAAATCTTTTTTTCTCATGACATACTTAGCAGCATTTTTGAAAATGTGGATAAAAAAACACTGTGGAAGAAATAGCTGCTGTATTGAAACCTTCTGCCACGATTCAGCCAACTGTTAATCTGGACTATTGAATTTAAGATTTAAATTACAGCATTTCTCACAGAACGTAATTCAAGTGCTGTTGTTCAAATACATGTATTATGTTAGGCAAGTAGCCTGGTGTCCATGCATACTTGTACCCAGGAAGGTAACTGTCAGCCAAGCCTGGGACCCGGGTGACCGGGGCATTCTGGGAGCTAAAACTTTCAGACAGAGCTTTCCATGGGCATGGCTTTGCCTGTGCCATGGTCACCTGCTCTGGTCGTCATGCTCCGACACAACAGGCTGATTTCAACCTGCCAAACCCATCTGACCCACAAGGCTGCCTCCTCCCCTTGTTGTGGAAGGGCTGATAGTGGAGCCGTTGCAAGAACCAGTCCTTTCCTTCCCTCCCTGGGGAGAGAGACAGGGGCAGTGGGAAGAAGGTGGTACATTCCGGGGCAAGAAGGGGATTAAGGGGAGAAACCGTTTGAAAAACCTTCCTATTTGGGATGATTTTTGCAGCTCCCATTAAAACAACATGTGGGGTATGCCCAGCAGAGTGATTTCCAAACATCTGAAGTGACACACATACACGCACACAGGCTTCCAAATTATGTATGTGTGTGTCTGTACATAAGAACATAAGAAGAGCCATGCTGGATCAGGCCAAAGGCCCATCTAGTTCAGCTTCCTGTATCTCACAGTGGCCCCACCAGATGCATCTGCGAGTGCATGAGACTAGATATCTGTCTCCTGATAGCACTTCCCTGCATCTGGTCCTTGAAGTACTATGGCTTTAAGCCTGGAGATGGCACATCTCCATCATGGTTTGTAACCTGCGATGGACTTTTCCCTCAGGAATCTGTCCAATCCCCTTTTGAAGGCTTGCAGGCCAGATGCCACCACCACATCCTGTCTGCCAGCCTGTCTCTGTCTGCCTAGGGCAGTGCATGAACGCATGGAGTGGGTTGCCCTCCCCTGCTCAGGATGATACGCTCCCTATTCAGTCCATATACTGTTAGGGCTATCAGCTTTCCCTGTAGCATTTCTAGGAACGTTTGTAGGGTGTACAGGGAATTCTGTGGAAGGCGATCCTTGGATTTATATGTTCAAAACTGCACTCTGAGAAAATGTTGAACCTTGACATTTAAGACCACGTGTTGTTTGTGTGCACACAACCCCTTATTAGCTTCTCCGTTTCCAAACTAAGGTATTTAAAATATCAGTGCATCTTGTAATCAGTTGGTTGAACTGGGCTTTTAAGTATTCTCAATTGTCCCCTGTCTTCCTGGGTTTGCTAAAAATATTGCCAAAGACCCCCACCACTTGACATACTGGTATGTGTCCAGGAAATGCTGTGATGTCACTCATATGGAAAAACAGAATACACTTGCCATCTTAACAGGGTCAGTGACTTGATCCCATAACAATGCTTGCAGTTCAGTTGTTGTCATTTAGAGTGGCTTTTCCCCCCAGCTTCAGCTTCTGCCCTTATCTGTCTACAGGAATATTCATACTTCCGCATGAAGTGCTGATGCAAGATCTGACATGTTTCTTATCAAGAAAGATAACAAAGCCTTGAATCTCAGTACCTTGTGGCGTATTGCAACCCCCCCCCACACACACACACTTGAATTCTTACTCGTGCTGATTAAACTGCAATCATGAAACAAAACAGATGAGGCCATCCATCTTGGTTTGGCCAACCTTTCAAAGGAAGTGAACAAACCTCCAGCCTGCACGACCCTTTCCTCAAAGGCATCTGTCTGCAGCATTACTGATCGTCGCCTTGCTTATTCGAAAGGAAGTTAAATGGTGCCCCATTTAACTTCCTTTCGAACGTGCTGTGTCTTCTTATTTTACCTGAAACCAGTTTTATGTAACATGGAAGGCAGAGGGCAGACTTGAATGGGTCTAATGAAGAGGAGAGTAAGGATTAGCCTGGAAAATCAGACAGCTCATTAAAAAAAAGAGGGCTTCCAGATTAATTAGCTATCTCCTCTTCTTGGTGTGGTATTTAGTTAAATACAAACAAAAATGGCTGTTAATAAAAGAATTTCCATCATCTAAAAGTCTTTCTAAGCCTATCACATTTAGGTCTGCTGTTAATCTATCTAAACAAGGCAAGATAAATCTCTCCCTATATGTGTGATGAAGGGGATCTGGTCATCCCTAGAAAGATGTACAGTGGCTTGCACAGAAGCCCTTTCTCTTGGCTTCCCTGGTGGTAGGTCACCTTGGAGACAGGGATAAGCAGTGAGGTGGCCAAGTTTGTGGATGACATGAAACTTTTCCATGTGGTAAAAACCAGAGGAGATTGTGAAGAGCTCCAGAAGGATCTCTCCAAACTGGGGGAATGGGCTGCAAAATGGTAAATGTGTTTCAATGTAGGAAAATGTAAAGTAATGCATATTGGGGCAAAAAAATAAATCCAAACTTTATCTATCAACTCATGGGTTCTGAGCTATCCGTGACGGATCAGGAAAGTGATCTTGGTGTGCTGGTGGACAGCTCCATGAAGGTGTTTACCCAATGTGTGGCAGTGGTGAAGAAGCCCAATTCCATGCTAGGGATTGTCAAAAAGGGGACTGAAAATAAGACCGCCAACATTATAATGCCATTGTACAAAACGATAGTAAGACCACACCTGGAATATTGTGTACAATTCTGGTCACCACATCTCAAAAAAGACATAGTGGAACTGGAAAAGGTGCAAAAGAGAGTGATTAAAATGATTACCTGGCTGGGGGACCTCCCTTATGAGGAAAGGCTAAAACATTTGGGGCTCTTTAGTCTGGAAAAAACGTGCCTGAGGGGGGGGATATGATTGAGACGTACAAAATAATGCAGGGCATGAGTACAGTGGATAGAGGGACGCTGTTCTCCCTCTCATAAAATACTAGAACTGGGGGACATCCACTCAAACTGAGGGCTGGGAGAGTGAGAACAGACAAAAGAAAATATTTTTTTACCCAGTGTGCTGTTAGTCTGTGGAACTCCCTTCCACAAGAAGTGGTGATGGCATCTGGCCTGGATGCCTTCAAAAGGGGATTGGACAGATTCCTGGAGGAAAGGTCCATCACAGGTTACAAACCATGATGGAGATACGTAATCTCCAGGCTTAAAACCAGGGTACTTCAAGGGCTAGATGCAGGGAAGTGGTATGGAGAAACAGAGATCTAGTCTCATGCGCTCCCAGATGCATCTGGTGGGGCCCCTGTGAGATACAGGAAGCTCGACAAGATGGGCCTTTGGCCTGATCCTGCATGGCTTCTCTTATGTTCTTATGTACATGGAGGGATGCTTCTTGTATAGAATAATATTCAGTCATGTAAGCCCCACGTGTTCTCTGAAATGGTTTGGCCCTGTCGGAATTAAATCCACCTCATCGAGAAGAAGACCAAAAGTTTCCATTATGCTTAGCATTTCTACCTCTTTCCTGTTAATCTCCCAGTTTCCGAACATTTATCATGGCGGTGACCTGTTTCTTGTCACAAGGCAAAGCAAACAGAAGAGAGAGAAATACCATATCCTGTTAGCTTGTTCTGCCCAACTTGAAACCGGGCCCTTCAGACAGCAAACAGAAGACTCTCGCTGGCAAATGAAGGCTTCTGAGAGGCACCAGACTGAAGCGACCTGGGAGGAAAAGAAGGCCATGGCTTGGCTCATTCCCCTCTCCCTTTAAGCACTTCCGGGCGTGTGTAGACTCTGCCTGTGGTCAGGGCAGGGTCACTTTTAAGATGCTGCCCTGTGTTCCTTTTCATGAATGAATGATGGAAGGATGGCACACTGTGGTTCTTGAGGGATGGAGGTGACACAGCACATCTGTCTGTACCCGGTATAAACAGCAGCGCTGTCTCCCTCCCTCCTCGTCTCCCTCCAGCAACTTACGCTGATTACTCAATGTTTCCCCCCTTGTCTCCAAACACCACTTCCAATAAATCCTTCTGCTGTTTTCGCTTCGGAACAGGGCTGGAGGGTTTGAGCAAGCTTGTTCATTCGGTGCTTCTGAGCCCAGGCAAACAAGGCATCATTTGAAAGAGACCTGGGAGTAAACTCGGGTCTGGAGCAAACAATATTTCCCAGCTCATGCCAGATGAGGTTTTTAAAGACAGAGGAAACACTTGCATTGAGGGAAGAGATGTCATTTGGCAGCGGATGATTCAGTGGCACTAGGCCTTGTAGTGTATCTTGGAAAGCGCACAGCTTTTAAGTTCCTGCCATATGGTTAACCGTGTATGTTAGGTCTGGAAGTTGTGTCATGGCAACTGGACTTCTTTTCCTTGAGAGATAAAAAAGTTTTGCTGCTTATACAAACAGCTTCATCAGCCTGAAGAAAGCTAGTTGTGAATCCTCCATCTTGTAAAGGACCCGGCACCAAAACAAAAAAGGAGCAATACAGTATATGCGGTCCAATGCAGTGAGGAGTGTGCAAACCCCTACACTGGAAAAACTGAACAGCCATTAAACAGAAGGATGGCCCAACATAGGAGGGGTAACAGCTCAGGACCAGAATCAGCAGTACACCTCCATTTGAAGGACAAAGGGCACTCATTCAAAGATGAGAATGTACACATATTAGACAGAGAAAAGAGATGGTTTGAGAGAGGGGTCAGGGAAGCCATTCATGTGAGCACTGAAAACCCCTCTCTCAATAGAGGTGGGGGGCTCAGGCACAGTCTATCTGCTACTTATCAGGGTGTGCTTTCAACAGTACTGGTCAAATAAAAAAGCCTTCACCACCAAGGCCATAACTAATGGCGCATACTTTATGGGTTTGAGCACCATAGGCCATTGTTCACTTTAAAGCTATTGAGGCTGTTGTCTACCTAATGAGCCTATTCAGGCCATTGTTCATCTTATGGGCCCATTTCAGACCAGGGTGACAAAAGATCAAAGTGGACTATAAGATGGAGGACTCCCAACTAGCTTTCTTCAGACTGATGAAGCTGTGTAGATGAGCAGCGAAACTTTTCTATCTCTCAAGAAAAAGAAGTCCAGTTGCCCATGACTCAACTTCCAGAAAAACTCACCTGGATGACTGAGAATCTTCACAGAATGTATGCTACGCCATCTCAACGCAGGGTGTGTTGGGACCCTCTCGAATTTAGCCTTTTGTGCCTCTACTTGCCTTAGCCTGATCCACCTTCATGCAGCACATAAGTTTCCATTAGCCTTGTGTAGAGGCACAAAAGGCTTAATTCGAGAGGGCCCCAACACACCCTCTGTTGAGATAGCCTAGCATACACAGTTAACCATGTGGTGGTAACTTAAAGCCCAGCCACCCTTTTATGTGGCAGCCTGTACAAATATATATGTAGTTGTGAAATTTGTTGTAGAATTGAACAAGCTAGAAATTCCTTCCAGAAAATGAGGAAAGTCTTGGCAAACTGGGACTTACCTATCAGACTTCGTACTCGAATAATTCGATCCTATGTATTCAGCATACTTCTCTATGGTGTTGAAACTTGGACCCTTACAGACACATTATGCAGGAAGCTAGAAACATTCGAAATGTGGATACCATGGACAGCCAGAGTCACTAACGTGGCTGTATTACAGCTCATGAATAAAAAGTTAGAAATCCTCAATACTTTAAAGAGAAGAAAATTGCAGTATTTTGGACACCCAATGCGCAATAAGATCTGCTGCAAGTTATCCTTCAAGGAAAAATAGATGGGAAGTATGGCCTAGGGCAGAGATGGCGAATCTATGGCACGCGTGCCAAAAGTGGCACAGAAAGAGCTTTTGCCTGGCATGCAACATGCTCCTTGGCCCCCTCCACTTCCCCCTCCGCTGGACCAGCCACGAGGAATTTGTGCAGGGGGAAGTGGGGGGGCAGGGAGCATGTTGGGTGCCAGGCCAACCCTACCGTCCCCATTGCCATCACCGCCCTTGCTGCTGCCCCCTGCTGCCCCTGACCCCGCCTCCACCAACCGTGCCGCCAAGACCAACCCCATCCCTGCCCCTCCCACCACCACCACCGCTAACCCTGACCCTGTCGCCCTTGCTGCCCTCGACCTCGCCCTCGCCCCACCCCTGACCCCCCGCTGCCACCAATCCCAACCCCCCACCGCCCCTGTCCCCATCGCCATCGCCCTTGCCGCCCCTGCCGCTGCCAACCCGACCCCGCCTCCACCACCATCCCTGCCCCTCCTACCCTGACTCTGCCCCAACCGTCACCCTTGCTGCCTTCGCCCCCTTACCCCCCGCTGCCGCCGATCTCGGCCGCCACCGCCGAGTTTGGGCACTTGTTGGCAAAAAGGTTCGCCATCCCTGGCCTAGGGCATAGAAGAACATCCTGGCTTAAGAACTTAAACCAATGGTCCGCAGTGAGCACAGTTCCTTTGTGTAGAATAGCTTTAGATCAGGGATGTCCAAACTTCAGCCCTCCAGATGTTTTGGACCACAACTCCCAGAATTCCAAGCCTTTATTGCCAGTGACAACAGAATGTGGGAGTTGTCGTCCAAAATATCTGTAGGGCCGAAGTTTGGACACCAATGCTTTAGATAGAAACCAGTTCAGGCTACTGATCACCAACATTCTATGAGGGCATGGCACTCGAAGGAGAAGAAGTTGTGAACTAAGTGATAATTCAGTACCAGAGTTTGTAAAAAATATTTTGTTGTACTACATGTCTTGCCCGTACTGGCTGAAGGATCCTGTTGGTTGTTGTTGTTGACAACGATGACAACCTTTCTAAGCTCTGACTAACACTGGCATTAGAAAGAGAGAGAGAGAAATTTTATCCTCATGAATCACCATTGGAGAAACACAGGTGTATGGTAACATCACTGTGGAAAATGGTGAATTCTCTGTTGACACAGCTTTTTCTGATTTCACTCAAGCCAGAGGCATTCAGAGAGACACTTGGGTGGTTACTTCACATCCTTCTTTGTTCCACGACAAGTTTTGTAGTGTGACAGCATTGGTCACGATCACGTGGTTTTGTTCCTATTTCAGTGTTCCCATGGTTGTGACAACTTGTCTCGTGACATGTGTTATCTCAAGGTCTTGTACCGTGACAAACACTGAATTTGTCTAGCTTCCTTTTTCCTTTTTTGGGGGGAGGGTTTAAAAATTCTTTTTAGATATTTCGCTTCTGAAAAGTTAAAACACACACACGCACACAACCTCGGACACAGTTTTCTGAGAGAAACAAATGTTTTGTTGTGTGATAGTCATTAATACATGGTGTCTTATCTCAGAACAGAAAGTGGGAACAAAGAGTGACAAGGGAAAACCCTACCCCAGCACCAGGTACAGTATTGCCGTGCTTAGCGCCCATTCTGGGGTTGTGGTCGAGACAAATTTCAGTAGTTGCACGACGGACGTGAAGTAACTTTTTTTGTACTGCTCCTAAGCGCAACACTAACAGAGACAAAACGGATGTGAAGTAACCGCCTTGGAGTATGAACCACTCACATTTACCTTGAATGGTGTCAGTCTTCTGAAGGTTTGGCCCCTTGCCACGTCCTTACAGGAGAGACAGTAATGCACCTCTGGTTTGGAAGCTCACAGGTTGATGCATTTAGGGACATCCTGATTGTTGCTGAGATATCAAAAGTTGGCTCCTTTCACTTGTTTTCTTTCTCAGCTGAGGGTAAGCAATGCAATCCTAGTATGCATGGCCCAGAAGAACAATACACTAGAGGTCTTGATAACTAGGATAGCCGTTATGTGCCCTCAAGCCACCTAGGGAGAATGGCAACCTTATGACTTGTTGTTGTATTGTGACAGTCGTGACTGACTCTTCGTGACCCCATGTCCATTGAGTTTTCATGGCAGGAATACTGGAGTGGCTTGCCAGTTCCTACTCTGGGTGCCTACAGTACCTGGTATTCCCTGGTGGTCTCTCATCCAAGTCCTAACCAGGGCTGACCCTGCTTAGCATCCGAGATCAGGCAAGATTGGGTGTGCTCAGGGCATCTAAGCAGCTAACCTTATGATTTCACTCAATTTATCTCTTATTTCGTCTTCCTCTTTTCTTTTTCCCTCCATCTTTTTCTAGGGTAAATGACTTTTCCAGAGAAAGTTATATTATAACTGCCATGTCCTCAATGGATGAAAATCCTCTGATGAGGGGCAATCGGGCCATCTACTTGTCTAGGACCGCGGTCATACCTGCGTTTTCTGCGTAGTTTCCTGTCGGTGAACTACGCAGTAAAAGATTGCATGCTAACCAGGAAGAGAAGCAAATTCTGCTCCCGGCCAACCATGCTCCTCGAACAGCAGTTTTAGCAAAGTTTCCTAAACCACCGCCAGGGGCTGGATTTAGAAACTTCGCTCGAAAATGCTTACTTGTCTGCTTCTGTTGCAGTGACAGGACACTGAAAATATGCAGTAAATTCAGTTTCTCCCCGGCCTAAAAGACGGAGCCTTGGAAACTGGAGCTGGACAAAATGCGTAGTACACAGGCTATGACAGAACCAGAATAGGAAGGTACGACACAGAGGAGAGGACACCAACTGCTCATTAAAAACCACGTGACCGCTCCCGAAAAAAATACACAGCAAATATAAATACGAAGGAAACCCAGGTATGACTGCAGTCCTAGTCAGGAAAGTGAGGAAGGCTGTATATGTCCCATGACTGTTGTCCCTCTCTATGACTTTGAACACCCATTCTGAGTGTTCCATGTCTTCAGGAAGCCCTACACTTACCGTTTGAGTAACACTTTTACAATGGACGGATTTACTGAAAAGGGAGGGGAAGGAGAATTTCTTTCTCACATACATGTTGTGAGGATGGTAATACATCTGCCATGACTTCGAAGCCACATTCTTCGTGATTGCATCATTCTAGGTGACCTCACTGCTTTAAAATACAAATATCAGTCCATTGGACATGCAGTTCTGCTTTTCATACACAAAACCACACACAGTAGCAGGCCATTGGCATACAGAAGCCCTTTAAATGACTGGCTTTGCTTGGCATCTCTCTTCCCAAAATGGCCCTGCCAGATCCTTAGATCCTGCCAGAACTTTACCCACACATGAGGGCCCTTGGTTGGTTGTTGGTAGCTGTATGTGTTCTTTAAAAAGGGTGAGAGGACATTTAAGTCATTGTTGAAGTCTTCAAGGTATAATGGAAGGGAAGACAAAGCGGTTGTGTGTGTGTGTGTGTGTGTTGCAAGGATCTATCAACAGGATGGGTTCTTCATTTTATCGTGAATAATGGAATAATTGAGGAGGGCAAACTATCATGTATTTACTGTTTTCACATGTAAAGGTGAACCATGGTTTTCTGCCCCATCTGTGAGACTCAAGCTTACGTGCTCCAATACTCTCTCTTCCTCTGCACAACCACAAGCAGGAAAGCAGAAAGCATATGCTTCCCCTTACAGGTATGCATCACTGTCATTACATGTGAACACAGATAAACTGTGGCTAGTGCTCATGAGGGTGTACTGAAATAAGTCATCTTTACAACATAGTTCATGGGGCTGGGTGGTTTTCATAATAACAACAGACAATGGGTAGTTGCATCCATTAACATCTTTTTCCAGTATCCCAGGAAGTGAACACTGTTGGGCTCAGAAGTTCTGAATGTGATTGAACTGTAAATCATTTTGCTCATGAAAATATTTAGAGACTCTTTCTGGCATTCACCTCCAGGGTCACATCTGAATTCAGCTCGGATTGCTTCAGAAAAAAAAAAGTCTCCCTTAATTTTGTGTCGATTCATATCTATCCTAATTTCATGCCATTCTGTATTTATAGGACCAAATAAATACTATTTGGTGGTACTTTTTCACCCTTTCTCTCTCACTTGCTTCTGTCTTTACTAGCTTCTTAGGAAATCACTGAATACATTGTGAAACGTGTGTGTGTGTGTGTGTGTGTGTGTGTGTGTTAGAGATGGGCACAACTTAGCAGAATTTTCGTTTCCGTTTTTTGTTTTTCGTTTCTGTTACGTAATGAAACAAAAAACGAAAAACGGCTCAAAACTGGAACGAAAACGGAAACGAAACGACTAATTTCAAGCCAATTTTTGTTTTTTGTTACTGGAAAAGCACTTAATGGAGCTAAATGGGAAGAAACGAAAAAATTTTTGTTTTCGTTTTCGTTTGTCGGTTTCATTACGCAACGAAACGAAAACAAAAAATTTTGAAAATTAGCTCACGAAAACGGAAACGAGCCGAAACGGACCCCTAGACGAAAACGAAAACGAACAATTTTTCTGAGTCGTGCCCATCTCTAGTGTGTGTGTGTGTGTGTGTGTGTGAAGAATAAAAAACAAAGAACAGGCAAACCACATTGTGCCATTGAGGATGAGTGACTCTGAGGCAACTAATGAGACTCTGTGAAGTGATTTTTTTCATGTGGATATTACAGAAAGCCTCTTGACTTTACAAAAAATAATACCAAAGCAAACAAAAAAACAGGAGAAAAACAAATAACATAAGCCCCTTAATTTTTCAACTTTGTAGGATGTCAGTAAACCACATGATGTAAGCCTAGTGCATGCCGCTCCCACCAGTTTCCTGATTAAACTGGTGAATTTGGTTTTAAGCTGTCCTGATGAGAAATATAGAAGTTATTTTTTTGTATCCCAGCCAGTGGGTTCTTCAATTCTTTCCTCTTCAGTTCCCAGAGGATAATTATCTGGAAAGACAGAATCCGTGTCATGGGAATGACACATCCTTTCCTACCCTCGGACTCACAACTCCAGCTGAAGAATCCAGCACAGTGTAAACCAGCCAGTTTAAAGCCTTGGCAGGTATCACAGTCCAGGCACGAAGCATCTCTTCACCTGCAGAAAGATGAGCCAATCAAAACATCCTCCAGGGGTCTCTTGTCCTTACTTGGTTTT
Source organism: Phrynocephalus versicolor (assembly GCA_023846285.1). Classification (NCBI taxonomy): domain Eukaryota; kingdom Metazoa; phylum Chordata; class Lepidosauria; order Squamata; family Agamidae; genus Phrynocephalus; species Phrynocephalus versicolor. The sequence continues at coordinate 17,509,688 of JAHTLZ010003542.1, read as the reverse complement.
GGGAAGTTGTTTGATGGGAACTGATAAGTAGGCTGATAGTATGTTCCTTGCTGTAATGTTTCTGAAGAGAATTCCTTCCCCATGGTAGCAGATTAAGGATTTTAAAAAATAAATTAAGCCCTTCAACATAAACATTGTAAGAGAGATTTCACTTTCAGTTGAAAATTCATGACTGTCCTTATGAACTGCTGTTGGAAGGGTAGCTAGAAATGTTGACTCTTGAAAAATGCGTACTTCAACATCCTTTCTTTATTTGCCTCACTTTCCTCTACTCTCTCTTGCTGGTTCATCTTCCCCCCTCCCCAATACTATTTCCGACTTCCTCCACTTTTCTTTATTTCACACTGTTCCATTCTGTCTCTGGGTAAAACAAGGCATGGCACCAGCTTCGCAGTTAAAAGTGGCACTTCCTTAACAAGGCAAGTACATTTTATTATCCTAGCTTTTGTTTTTCAGCCGGTCTGGTCATAGCAAACCAGCTTGGTTTTATTTGAGGACTGGTTGTTGGGAGGCAAAGAGCAGGTTCATTCACAAGTTGTGTCTGGAGAGAAAATGTTTTATCACCTCTTTAGGTAGTTGGCGTCTTGTACAGTGTGGTTTCTAATATATATCAAATTATCTCCTAATAATTATACGGAGTGTTCTCCGAGAAATCAGCCTCCTTTTTCAAAGGCGTCTAATAAAGTGTGCCAAAGTTCTGCTTTGACACCTGGAGTAGTATTTTGTAAGTGAGCGTCCTCCAGGTGTGTTGGCCTTTGTCTGACAGAGGATGATGGGAATTACAGTCCAACACAGCTGGAGAATATCAGGTTCGAGAAGGCTGGAGAAGGACATGGAACAAAAACCCAGTTTGAATACGCTTTCTGTACTCCGCCTATTTAAAAGAAGATGGTGTGGTGTGTGTTATAATCTACTTCCTCACTCTTCTAAACAATAGGAATGTAAGAAAAAACCATGCATCTGTTTCTAGTTATTGCACATGAATCAAAGCATAAAGAATATTACAGCTAGTAACAGCACCATAGTTTCACAATGTATATAACTAGAAACAGAGACCTCAATGAATTACTTTTCTGGTTGCTGGCCCAGACGGAAAATAATAAATAGCTTACTACTACTCAAATAGTAACCATCTTTTTAAAAACCCTGTTGAAATAGCATCATCATTTGATTTTGGGCAGATAGTTTTGGCCACACTATGAGCTCGAATAGCTGAATTGTTGTATGCATACGTGTAAATAGTAGAGAACACCTTGTTCCGTATGGGTTTGGATGCCTTCCCCCCAGCTTCTCTGATGAAATATTCAGCTAGGGATATGAAGAGTACCTGAGAAATTCCTCATTCTAAGGCTGTTATCTCAGCTGGGGAAGATCCAGCTTTTCCTCTTTCTCCTGTCATGTGACTGAAAATGTGGGATAGCAGTTCCCACGTGCAAAGGTTTTTTTAAAGTGCCGTTCAACCCCATGGCCAGCAGGTGGTGCTAGGATTTTTAAAAAATGACCAGCTGACTAGCGCTAGGAGGGTGGGGGAGAATTAAAAAAAAACAGTGCCAGACCAGCTAGAGGACCAGCTGACTGGTGCTAGGGGTGGGGGGAAGTTTAAAAAAAAAAACTAGCGCTCACCAGCCCCAGGAACAGCCAGTCGGCACTATGAGGGGAAAAAACCCTGGATCATCTATGCATTCCCATGATGTCTGCCTCTTTAAAAGATGGATTTTTCTAAGTCTAGACCAAAATCTCTATCTGTATGATCTTCATCCTTCGCAGCCAGAAGTGAAGTTTGGGATTATATCTTCTGTCTCCAAGTGGCAGCTTTCATATCTCAGTGGGTTTTTCTTTGGAGCAGCTCAGATTTCCTTTCCTTTCCTTTTTTAAGATGAAAATACGGGCAAAGCACAGGACAAAGCAGAGTTTAGGCATGGGATTGGAATGACCAGACATGTTCACAGATGTGATGGTATCACCTGGGGAAAATCATCTTCATATATTTTCATGGCATCAAATCAATTCTAACTCATGGCAGCCCTTATCAGGGTTTTCGAAGCAGAGAGTACTCAGAAGGAGTTTACATCATTCCATTTCTTCTGGGGACGGTGACATTCCAGGATAGTGCAGCTTGTCTGAGGCCATACAGGCTGGCGTTTCTGCATCCAGATTCTTTTATCTCACTGAACTAAGTTTCCGATTCATCGGAAACCACTTCTGGGGTATCCGTCAGAACGAGGAAGAGGACATGTATGTCCAGGGAAGCTCCTATTAAAATATGGTAGTATTTAAGGTGCCCAAATGGCTTTTTTTGTCTTCTTCCTTTTTATTTTTCTTTTGTTTTGGCCTATCTGGGGCCTCCTACATTTACCTGAGGCCTGGCACTGCCCTGAATGGGGGCCTTGCATTTCATATATTATGGTCCTGCAATATACCAGGACTGCAGTATATGAATTGCAAAATGGTGGGGGATGACTGTGTGCCAGCACAGGCTAACACAGCTACCTTTTCTAAAACCTCACTCTCATATTTACTCTCACCCTTCTTCCAGATAAGAAATTTGTAAATTTTGAGAAATCCCTGTAAGGAAAGCAACCCAGCAAACGGGTTAGAATCTTCCCCATCCTTTTATAGGCAACACTTGCAGCGTGATCTATTCACATGGAAATGGTTCCTGCCAATATATCAAATATAGTGGTATCTTGTATAAAGGAATTAATTTGTTCCAAATGAAATTCTGTTAAGCAAATTATCCTTTATACAAATTTCCCATAGGAATCCATTGAAAATGGAGTAATCCGTAATTGCAACCATTTTTATGTTGTATGGATTCTCCCCGTAGGCAATTCTGTTAAGCAAATTTCCCCTATCTCTGGAATGTTTTGTGTTGTACAGATTTTATGTTATACAAACTGTTTGTTATATGATGGTCCACTGTACATATATCTCAAAGATCAACAAATCTAACACTCTGTAATTGGGGCTCCCCTTGATGCTAACCTAGAAACTACAACAGAATTAGAATGCATCTTTTGATTTGCAGAATGCAGATTTTGTGTGTGTGTGTGTGTGTGTGTGTGTGAATTTTGTGTTGTTGGGTTTGCTGGGTTGCTTTTCCTTTTAATTGTCAATTGCCCAGAATAGTGATTGGCACTAGGTTGGGTAGTATACAAATATAGAGATAGATAGATAGATAGATAGATAGATAGATAGATAGAAAAAAATATTGAGTTGTGTAATAAGTAAGCCATTGCAAGATATTGTCAAATTAATCACTTCTGCTCAAGAGCGGGCATCTATATGTAAATTATTACTGTATAAGATAGACATTTAGACATTTTTTTAAAAAAAATCCTGAGCTCAGGATCTTTCACTACAGAAATTTATGAACAGGACATGGCAAACAGTACTGATGCAGAAATAGAGTAACTTTTAGCAACCTCACACCTTGCTATCTCTATAAGGTTCGCAATTAGTTTTTTATTGACCAGCATCTTAAATTGCAACCCTCATTGAAGCCCATAAATTACAGCATGCTTCTTATCGTTATACTTCAGGTTGGGAAGCAACATCCAGCATCCGAAGTATAACTAAAAACAGCACATAAAAATAAAACAAACTGCTGATACAGTACTACAAATCCTTTCTCATTAAAAAGGAAGAGAACATGAAGAAGAAAAGGACATTTAAAAGGCTTAAGAGAACTGGGGTGCTTTCCTCTGATACCTACATATATCCATAGATTCTGATCAATTGTAGTGGCAAAAGCATGTGGGATAACCCTGCCTCTCATAAACAAGTGAGCATCTGACCCAAGGTCACAAAAAGTCAAGGCAAACAGTCCCACTGGTTTTGAGTACTCCTACAGGATATCCAAAAAGCTTATGATGTTTAAGACTCATTCTCCCCCAGGGTCTTCTAATTCATATTTTCATCAGGGATGACCTCATGGTTTGTAAAATGTCATCTTCCCAGAATAAACATGTGTGATTTCTGTGAAGGAAGGAATTTTTTTTAAAAAAAAGTGTTAGGAGAAGACTTGTCATCTAGCTCACTTTTGGCATGAAGCATGTAAAAGCCACCAACATGCACACATAATTTCCAGCCTATGATTTGATTTCCATTTCTTTATTTTGTAGATCATCTGGGTGGTGGTGGTGGTGGTGGTGGTGGAATGGCTTAAAAAGAAGTTGGAGGCAAAGCACTCCGGCCAAGGTGTTCCAGTGAGCCTTGTGACTCAGCGGGGATTTGAACCTGGATCATTGGGGTCCAACTCTAAACACTGCAACACACTGGACCATCTTAAAAGAACGGGCCATTCTCATGCAGAGATGGAGATCTGCTCAAAAGAGGGACTGGTGTGATGCCCAGGAAGACTCCCTCCCCTTTTCTATCTCTTGACACATGCTCTTCATCACATGCTAGGCCACTGCAAGAACGTACTGTTGAATTTAAAATAATGTTAAATTTATTTTTCAGCCAGGCTAGTCCTGCTGAGTTCCGCTGGACCCCAAGTACCCAATGAAGAGTCCAACGAGAGAGAAATCCTGAAGAGAATACTGCGTTTATTAGTCCTAATAAAGGTCAGCAGGTGGACACAAAGCCAGAGACAGAGCAAAGATCTCTGACCCCGAACACAAAGAGAACCCCAATTTTATTAGTTCCCCCTCTTTCCTCCCATGGGTGGCGCCGCCCAGGGGTGGGCAAGGGGACGGTTCTTCAGGTAGCCCAATCAGTGTAGTCCAGGGGCTGCTCAGAGGCGTTCCTGGGCGGTCTCTGGTAAGCTGGAATCGGATGCCCGCCCAGGTGTCGATGAGTCCTAAATGTCCTTTAATTAGGCCATCAGGATATGACAGTGAAAAAGGGAAACAGGGTATTGTTCTTGGGTCTGGGTAACCTGGGGAAATTGGAAGGTCAATAGAAGGTTGGGGAAGGTCAATACAAAAGTCAATGGGGGAGCCGGAAAGCTGATGAGATCATCCGGAGGTAGCAAGATAGTCCTTTGTGGATACAGGGATGTGATAATGAGAAGACCCCAGGCTGTGGCCTAATCTGGTGAACATCTGTGGTGGATGTGCCAGGAACTTTGTAGAAGATGGATTCCTTCTAGAAGATGTGACTTGCTCTGTGGGACTGCCATGATGTCTGTCTCCTTGTGCCATAACCCCTCTGCCCAAGATTAGAGGTACATAAACCATAGGATAGAGCAGGAACATGTTTAAGCACACCCAGGGAAGGAGTGGGAGGAGAAAGAGAGAGGGAGAAAAGGAGAAAGAAAGAGAGAGAGGGAGAGAGAGAGGGAGAGAGAGAATGGGGGCACCTTTGAGTCAGGAGTCTTGGGTCTGTTTTAGGCAGAGGCAGGGGAACCAGGTCTCTGAGGGTAAGGGAGTCCCTGATCCTTGAGAATGATTGCTCAGAATCATTCTCTTGCAAGCCAGAGCATGGAGGAAATAATTCATCAGTTCAGGAAGAATTTGCCTGAACTGCGTTTCTGGCTGAGATTTCAAGGTTGGGAGAATGGGGGAAGAAGGGCAGGAAAGGGTTAACCAATTCACCAGTAAGGAACATTTCTTATTCCCTGGCGGGAACTTCTGGAACCGGGAAAGCTGGATTTCCAGGGGGTTTTGCAAGAAGGGAAACCCTGTCTGGTCAATTTGGGAGCGAGGGGTAGTCTACTGTCATAGAGAAATACGGCAAGCAGAGAAAAACTGGAAAGGGGGTTGGGCTACCACTATAGGAATGAATGGCCGGGAGGAGGTATGAATTCTGTGGAACTGCAGCTCGGGTAAGAGGTAGTGAGAGGCTGCCTTCCCTGAGTTCGTGGAACTGAGAGTCGGGTAGGAAGGGTGGATTTGTACCGCTGGCGCTGCTGGAAGGTTGGCCGTCTCTCTGGAACCCGAAGCGGCTAGAGTTTTCAAATTTCCCTGGGGAAGCGCTATGGTTCATTTTGGTGGGGGCGGTCTACTCAGCCAATTCAATGGAATAGGGTTCCCCGCTCTGCGCCCCCGTCTGGCCGTAATTAATAAGACATTGATTGATGGCGGGGGCACTGATTGGTTAATACGCGCAGACGGGCTTATCTTCACCCTCCTGCTGTTTTATGGAGTCTCCGCGGAAATGAACTGCCGCGGCAAACTAGATGGAATTGGAATGCAATTTATTGTCATTGTATAAATACAACGAGATTTAAAGTGCCATCCAGTCAGTCTTTCACACAACCCAGCATAAAAATCCAAGAAGTAAAATCTACAATTTAAGAACAAACCATCTATACACATACTCCAACATTCACATGCCAAACATCACTTACACTCATTTAAAACTGACATAAAAACCTAACATACACACATAGCCCTACACTCTTTCACCTGGTAACATTCATACCCAATCCATAAAAACTACAATTTAAAAAACAACAACAGACATACACAATCCCCCATACAATATATGTGTAACACATTCAACACTAATATTACCCGTCAACTTAATTTTTAACAGAATTTAGCATGGTTACTGCTATTGGGTAAAAACTATTTCTGAATCTTTCTGTCCTTGTTCTACTAGATCTATACCTTCTGCCTGATGGTAATGGTACAAACAGAGAGTGTCCAGGATGAGAAATATCTCCTACCATATTCTGAGCTTTCTTAAGACAGCGGGAGCTGTGTAATTCCTCCAATGTGAGGAGTGGGCATCCGATGATCTTCTGTGCCATATTGATAACCCGCTGGCGCGATTTCCTCTGAGCCACCATGCAACTGGCATACCACACACATATGCAGTACGTCAGTACACTTTCTACTACACAATAAAGACACCAATAGTCTCTGAGTGATGTTATTCTTTCTGAGCACTCTCAGAAAGTACAGTCTCTGTTGGGCCTTTTTCAACAGCTCAGAGGTGTTTACACTCCAGGTTAAATTCTCCTCAATATGGACTCCCAACAAACAGAAGTCGGTCACCCTTTCTACACAGTCCCCACTGATGAATAGTGGTTGAAGATCTGTTTTCTTCTTCCTGTAATCTATTATGAGCTCCTTAGTTTTTAATGTGTTCAGAAGCAAGCTATTCTCTCTGCACCATTCAACCGCTCCACCTCATCCCTATAAGCAGACTCATCTCCTGCTGAGATAAGCCCCACTACCGTGGTGTCATCCACAAACTTAACTATAATGTTGTTATGATAGGCGGGAATACAATCATAAGTATAAAGAGTAAAGAGCAGTGGACTCAGCACACAGCCCTGTGGAGAGCCAGTACTAAGACTCAGATCCGTAGATGTACATTGACCTACTCTAACCCTCTGACTACGTCCAGACAAAAAACTATTTATCCAGATACATATAGAATGTGGAAATCCCAAATCCCCTAGTTTAACCACCAGTCTGTGAGGGAGGATGGTATTAAATGCTGAGCTAAAGTCCACGAAAAGCAGTCTTGCATAGCTTCCCTGCTGTTCCAGATGTGACAATGCAGCATGAAGGACTGTAGCTACAGCATCCTCTGCAGATTTATTTGCTCGATATGCAAACTGGTGGGGATCAAAACTCTGGGGGAGAAGTGATGTGATGTAATTCCAGATCAGATACTATGTAAATGGGCAAATTAGGTGTAAATTGGAGGTTTCCGCTTGCCGAGCCCCTGCTCGCAAGGCCTCTCAGCCGGCAAAAAGCGGCGGTTTGTATTTTTCCCGATATCTCGGGAACGGTTTGGAGTTTTTGGGTGGAGAAAAGAGTGTTGTGCTTGTAACGGTGTGGGGTGTATTTGGGCACTTCTGATGGGTCTCGGAACCGCTCCAATTATTATTTATAAAATTTATTTTCCATTATAACTCTTCAGTACCAGCCAAAACTTACCAGAAGAAGGCTTAACAAACAGGCTATGTTACAAAATCTCCTTTATTTTTATTTTTGGCTATGAAATCAGTGGCTCCTGGCATCTGAATATAGAACAATCCGCCCAGCAACTGGAAAACACCATTTTATGTGCCTTTCTGACCCTCAAGGAAACAGAAGTATCACTGTTGAAAAGTTTTGTGTGCACTGCTGAAATTATTTTTGCAGTCCATTGTGATACCTAAGAGGACCAGTTCTGTCACTAGGCAAAGTGAGGCACCTGCATCAGATAGCAGATTTTTAGTGTCACAAAAGGATACACAATTGGGGGTTTTGTGTGTGTTGGGTTTTTTAATTGTTGTGTTTTGTTTTATTATTAGACCTGGGTGGAAGACCCAGGTCTCTCTCTCACTCTCTCTCTCACTCTCTCTCTCTCTCTCTCTCTTTCCCCTCCCTCCCTCTCTCTCTCCCTCCCTCCCTCTCCCTCTCCCTCCCTCTCTCTCTCTCTCTCTCTCTCTCTGTATGTGTGTGTGTGTGTGTGTGTGTGTGTGTGTGTGTGTGTGTTGGCACAAGCCCTTGTCCAGAGCTTGGAATGTCAGGCTTTTTAAATGAATCCATTAAGCACTATGTTTTAGAAATTGGAACATTAGTTCATTACTATTCCTAGTGGTAATGATTTTGTTTACCTCCACACATGGACATCAGACAAACTGTTACTTCTGAAATAAATGATGGGATTGAAAGAGAACTGTTAGGCAAGTTGTCACCATGGTGCCACATTTGTCCTTCACTCGTTCAGAAGTCTTCTTTTTGCCTGCCTTAGTATGGCCAATTTCCCCTCAGAGGGACTAGGTAGGAACTCATAATACAATTGTAGGCCAGGGACTGTGAGGTCCAACATCAGGAAACGGTCAAGCTGAGAAAGGCTGTATCTGTCTTAAAGCATGGAATCTCATCCTGAAATCCATTAGGTTACATTTTCTCACTGTTCATTCTTCCTTTTCTTCCTTCTACCCCACCCGGCTCCACAAAACTACAATGTTTGCGTTTAGAGACAGTGAATTTCCATCTTCCTAATTTTCTCTCACATACTTTCACATTGTTTCTCCTAAGCTGCATTCGTTGCCTGCCTTGGTGTACAAAGTAAGAAATACACCAGTTTCAGCACTTTCTTTAAAAAGTAACATTTTGAACTCTTGATCTAACACAAACAGTCATGAGTGGAAACAAATAATGCTATAGCTATTTGCATAAACAAAGCCACCCAAAGACAAAATTAATGATTAATGGTGTATTAAAGCCAATATACTATGTTTATGCACTGGGGTAGTATTTTCCGTATACTCATATACCTTGAAGTCTTTTTGTCGCCTCTGTCCAGCTTCTCATTCTAAACACTGGGCTTGCTGATAAACTACAGACCTGAGAATTTCCCTGCTGCATTGTCCGTGGAAATGAATTTCCTGGAAATGAAGGCAGAAGTCCTCTACTCATGTAACTCCACTGAACTTAGTTATCCTTTCACAGTGTTTTAAAAAAAGAAAGAAAGAAAGAAAGAAAGAAAGAAAGAAAGAAAGAATCTCTCTCCACACTTTCAAGGAGAAACCAAAGGAACTAGTGAATGAAGAGGAAGTGGTCCAGCTCCTGACGTTGTGAGCAGAAGCAATTATTATTAACTATGTTTTGATGAGGTAAAACTTCATATTTACAGCAAAATTAAGCCACAATTTATGTTAAAATGTTCAAATACTGATATTATGATCTGTTAAAACTAACTAGAACAGTAAACTACTTGGCTAATGTTCAACTGGGATTCTGAAAAGAATGAGGCACTAGAGAAGATATTGCTGGTATATGCTTTGGTGGATGGCACCAAAGAATTTCACATCAGTCTGCGATTAACTAATTACAGTGCAATCACTGACCATGTAGATTATAAAACACAGTGGATTGTTCTGAAAGAACCTGCATTGCGGACAAGAAGCTGCTGTGAGGACAAAGTATCGAGATACAGAATGATTTCCTATAGGCCAAGGTGTCAGGCAAGGATGTGTTATCTGTTCAGGTTGTATGCAGAACATGCCATACAAAAATGGTGACTATTAATTTTATTTAATTCTTTTTTAAAAAGCTCTTTGGAACCAGTAGAATAAGACAGTCTTGCCAACGTATGTATTTTAACTGTGTTATTTAATGCTGTGATTATCATTATTTTATTTTTATTTTTATACATTGTTGTATTATTGTTTTCTTTTTGATTGCATTGTTGTAAACCGCCTAGTATTCCTTTTGGAAGATGGGCAGTATAGAAATGTATAAACAAACAAATAAATAAATAAAGCAGAATTGCAGTTGAACACTAATAAGACAAAAGTAATTGCTACAGAAGAATTATGCAATTTTCATGCTGACAATGAAGAAACTGAAACAGTTAAAATGTGTATACCTTGGTTCAGTCTTCAAACCAAATGGGGACTACAGCCTTAGCTGGGAGGGCAGCTAAGAAAAAAAAATAGGGGGAAACATCAAGTATAAGGATGTGTCACTGGAGATCGAGGTCAGACTCATCAACACAATTGTGGATTCTGAAAGAGAACAGACGGGAAAGACCCCAATTTGCTTGAAATATGGTGGAGGAGGACAGGATACCCTGGACTAACAGAAAGACATAAAGGTAGATCCCAGATCAAATCAAGTCTTAACTTTCTCTGGAAGCAAAAAATGATAAAACTGAGGCTGTTGTACTTCGGGCACATAATGAGAAGGGAAGATATGAGGTTATGGGGTTTGCAGC
>JAHTLZ010003542.1:17439836-17483700 GCA_023846285.1 Phrynocephalus versicolor | reverse complement strand
GACCAAATTTTTCTTTTTTCAGTTTGAGTTCGAGTTCTGATGGCTTAATTATCGTTACCATTTCCGTTACGTAACGGAAACGAAAAACGGAAACGGAAATGAAAATTTCGCCTAGTCATGCCCATGTCTAGTTTGAATTTGTTCATTGTTGTAAACCAGCCAGAGTCACCTCACTGCCAGATGGGCGGTTGTGAGTGTTCATCTGGATCATAGCGGGGTTTCAAGCAAAAATTAACATTGTCCAGTCTTTCAGAAGTACTTTTAAATACAGTGGAACCTTGACTTACGTGCTGCTTGACTTGCAGCATATTTGACTTGCAGCAAGAAGGGGCCTGTTTGACTTGAGTCGCAGGCTTTGACTTACAGCTCGGAGCCCCGGCACAAGGCACCGGAATCTGGTGGCAGCCACGAACCAGCATCGCTTCTGCCGCCTCCAAACTGCTCCTGCCTTCTTCCTCTTCTCCGGCAGTGGCAGCTTCGGCGAGGCCAGCTCAGAGCACCTGGAGCTGGTCCTTGGCTTCGCCGAAGCCACCGCTGCTGCCGGAGGAGAAGAAGGGCCGGGAGCTCGGGGCTGGCCTCACTGGTTAGACAGTCTGCTCAGTCTTGTAAAAAAATCTGGCTGCAGAAGTCTGGTCCACAATGGAAGCATTTTAGTTGGGGAGCTGTACAGTTGTGGGACTCTAATGGTAAGCTTAGAGTTGTTCAGAACTTGGAACGTCAGGTTAAAAATCAGTAAAATTGAAATGTTAGACATTGTTGCTATGAACATTAAAAAGTGGAGGCGTATAACTTGTGGACTATAATTCCACTGCCTCCTCCTCTCTTTGAAGAGACATTTCATTTACATCCCTGGAAGGAATCTCCTATCCCAGTCAATTTTTTGTTAAATTGCTGTTTACGGGGGTCTTTTTCATCATCTGAAACGGATTAATCCACTTTCCCATTACTTTCTATGGGAAAAGTTTGTTTGACTTAAGTCATGTTTGATTTATGTCTAGACCTCCGGAAAGAAATGACGTAAGTCAAGGTTCCACTGTAAAGGTTTATTTATAACATTATAACAGACCAGCTCTTGACTCATTTGTTCTTCTGTTCCCGAGCTTCCAACGGTTACTTCAACAGTAAAAGGATTGTCGACAACAAACAGGTTTTCAACAGGGCTCAAAGAGGAAGGGATATTTTGATTTAACATATTCTCTTTTAAGGTGATGATCCCCGGCCGAAGCATTGATTGCCACAGCATGGGTGGCGAGCCCATTGTGCCACCAGATTCATTCGGTATGGCAGGCGTCCTTGACCCCTCGCCCTCAGGGTATTTTCCGGCCATCTCACCGGTCTCACTTCAACGGACCAGGTCCATCCTTCCCCGACCCGAACTTCGAAAGCCTCCTCCTTCTCCCGCCTCTTAATCCCGCCTCTCCCAACGTTTTTCCCTAATGAACCTTCCCCACCCTGTAATGGATTCTCCCCACGTGACTCCTCTACCCCTCGTGACCTATCATCCCCACGCGACCCTCCTTCCTTCCACACACTTCTCTTCACGTTTTCACTCTCTTCCACCCAAAATGCTTCTTCTATTAATTCTATTCTTTCCTTCCCTCCTACTGCTCCCTCTGAATCTCCTTCTATTGCTGCACATTCAGATTTCTCCTCTTTATTTTTTTCTTTATCCTGCTCAGACAGCGCACTCCTTTGCTCTTCCTCTTTCCTTGCTGAATTCTCACAGCGGTATAAAAATCCAATATATAAATAAAATAAATAAATATTTGCTCATAACATATTCTGAGGCCTTTGCGCCACCAGTGCTGCCTGCCTGCCAGATTTAACCTTATCTACATGTGTGAAAGACATTCACATGTCTTAGCACTAGGGATGGGCATGAAACAAAAATATTATGTTTCATTTTGTTTCCTCTCCTCCCCCCACATTTTTTTTGTTTCGTTTCATACAATTTTTGTTTAAAAAACATACAAAATGAACCACTAGCAAAGTGGTTCGGGGGGGGGGCTGGAAAGTGGTGGAGGGACCAAAAATTTTTTTAAAAAAGTCCTGGGCTTTTAAAAAAAAAATTCCCTCCCCCCAAGCCCCGCCTGCCAGGTGATGGGCACTGGGGTGGTGGTGGGGAAAAACCTATTTTCCCCACCAGCAGCTGGGGCAGCTTGTGGGAGGGGAAAAAGGTTCTTGTAAAAAGTATGGAGCTTTTTTAAAAAAACATTTCCCCTCCTTCAAGCGGCTTACAGGTGGAACAAAATGGTTCATTTCCACAAAAAAACCCACCATTTCGTTTTGCCTGTAATGAAATGCTGCTTCCTCGTATTGTTTATTTTGTTACTTTTTGTTACATAACGAAACAGCATTTCATTTTTCATTTTGTGCCTATGCCTACTTAGCACACAAAACACAGCAAACAATTTCACCTCTAACTTCTTTGTCAAGATCTAGGTTGGTCAAGCTGTTCCTGGCTTGGTAATTGTGAGCTACTCTTCTGGAGCCACGATTCCTCTGTGGAGTAGAGGTCTGGCTAGTGTTCAACTCCTAAAGGGGCCTCAGTGTCCTCAAGGACCTCGAGACTTTAGATTTCCGTGTTGTAAAGGATCCACCTTGTCTGACCCATCCCAAAAGTTCTATAACAAGACGGCAGTGTTCTCGATCATGCTTGAGCACCCTGTTCGTGTAACCCAACCCACTCACACAAGATTTCATTCATGTCTCTGTTGAGCTGCTGGCAGGCTGTGGGTTCTCCTGAATTCCTTCACCAGGTTGCGAGGGAAGGGAGCTGCCGTGAGACTTCTTAGTCAACACTAAAAAATGTTTCACGGCAAGCTGCCCCATGGGGTGGGGGTGGGGGAATGATCCATCCTCCCACATTTATGTTCAGAGAATGATGACCTGAGCCAAGGCTTAAGCACTGTCGAATAATATTCTGACCAAACACAGCCCTGGGGAAAGGAATCTCAAGGGGTTCCTGGCAGCAGGAGAGAGCCAGCTGGCTATCTTTTCTTGCTGACAACAGAACTGTCTTGACCTGAAGCCAGTCTTTGAAAATGTCACTTTTGGAATATAACTCCCACACTCTTCTGGAAGGGCCATGGGGTGGGGGGGTGGGGCAATGGTGGAAGTGGCCATCTACAAAAGTAACTTTACCAAGCTCCACTCCGAAGTGGCAACTGTAGTGCAGTGGCAACAAGATGCTTATGCTATGTTTACGTTTTGTTCAAACCAGAGTACACAAGAGCATGGCTGATTACAAGAACCAAACAAAAGATGGAAATGGGTTAATTCCTCTCAAAGACTTCCATCACTGCTCCTCCTTGTAGTTTCTTCATGTACTGTTTAGATCTAAGCTGGGCTGGGCTCTTACAAAAGCCCAAAGTACAAGGGAAATTGAGGCACCTTTGTGCGTCTTTCTTGCCCAGTTTGGGCCATAGGTTTCAAATCCCCCCCCCAAGCCGGGATGGGAGGAGAGAATTGTAATGCTAGCACACATACGCACACCCAAATCCTAACCCAAATCCACACACACGCACACATGCTGCTCAAAGCGGCAAGGCAAGGTGGAGAGGGGAGCGCAAAGCTCACTTATTGCCCCTCAACCGTGGGGGTGGGGGTGGAGGGCATGGATCGTGGGCAAGAGTGCTCTTTGGGGTATGGAGGGGTGTGGCCAACACTGCCAGCCATAACCTCCCCCGCCGCAACCTTGGAGGGAGGGGCGCCTAGCACTTCCAGGGACTCTGCACCAGCCGAGGTGCCCTCGAAGCCAAGCCCAGGGCTTAGCTATAAACTCTTTCCCAGCTCCGTCCGGGACCAGAGGAGAGAGGTGGAATGCACGCATGCGCACAAACACAAAGAAACCCACCCACACGTGCATGCAACCCCCACAGCTCGTTTTTCCCCTCTCCTGTGACCACAAACACCAACCAATGCCCCCTCCCACACCACTCGTGTTGCCCTTCCCACCCCACTGAGCCACAGAAGTACCAACGCATCCCCCTTCTACCCACTCCCCTATCACTGCCCGGTACATTTCTAGGAAAATAAATGTTCCGGGACAACAGCGGGAAAAGGTTGGATTAACATGATTGTCCCGGCCAAATCGGGACACTTGACAGGTCTGGTTTGGGCATGGTGGGGAAGTTGAATGATCTAGCCTTGAGCCTGCTGATAGCACCTCTGCCTTACCAATGGTTGAGGCTTTGGCTGCAATCACATATGCATTTACTTGAAAGTAAGCTGCACTGAGCTCAATAGCAAAATAAACTTCCACAACAGTCCCACAACTATTGGCATTGGTTTAAAAGTGTGCAATATTTATGATGTTTTAGACCTTGGTGTTTACCGCCTCATGGAAATGTAAGTTCTCACCTATAAGGTTTGTTTCTTCTAACATCGTTTTAGTAAAATTTGGGATGATTATCCCCCTGCTGGTCTGAAAACATTTGTTTTATTACTGTGAACATTATCAATATGAGTGACGTTGCCAAAGGCAAATATTATCAATGTGCACTGCTGCCTTGGCAACAGATTCCGTGAAATTTGCAGCTGGATCCACAAGTTTTGCATTCCAGATGAGCCAGCTGTTTTTGAAAAATGTATGGTGCATATTTCATACATGCAGCAGCGGGAATCTCACAAGGGATTGTCTTTTTAGATTCTTACCAAATATTTGATGTACATTTATCTTTGGGAGCACTTTCCGCTGAACATAATGGTGCTTCCTTCTGGGTAAGCACACAAAAGACAAAGCACATGCAAAAAATTATAATACTTTATATTGACTTTGGGGGTAGTTACACTTCATGTTCTCTCAGTTCTCTCCAGAACCTGGATATGTTCTGTTTTAACAGTAGTTATTTACAGTTATGGTTTCAAGGCTTAAGAAAAGGTAATTGGTTGCTAATGTAGTCACAATTTTAAAATAACTATTCTTTACTTCTTTGTTTCTCAAAAGTAACTGAAATATGTACAGTTACTTGCAAAACCACCTTAAATATTACAAGCGTCTTCTCCTACCCATGTTCTAGTGGTCTCAACAGCACAGTTGAAGGACTTTGGTGCGTCACTGGCTTGCATCAGAAGCAGGAGATTTCTTCCTCCACCGTTTCACGTGGTCACAACCCTTGTAAGAATAACCTAGTTTGGACCTGGCTGTTTCTCCTTAAACCACCCTTGTACTACAATGTACTTAAGCTTAAGGGACATAATTCTACGTGTACTGCTATGCTCAAGCTCTGGTCTCTCAGTTCTTTACGCAAGCCTGGACACAGTAAAAAGTAGCACATCACCCTGCTGCATACTAAAACAGCTGATGCAAACTCTGATACCTGTTAGGCTAGGTCTTGGGATACCAAAGTTCAAATCTACTTTCAGCTGTGACAGGGAACTGTAACTGAATAATTAGTGCTGGTCATCTAATCTGTCAGGCTATTTACCTCACAGTTACAAACTTATCATTCTGTTAATAAAAATGGGTGGGAGGGGGAGGGACTAGGCAGATGGGCCTTGGAGGAGGGGGAAAAAGTTTAAAAAGTCCCGGGCTTTTAAAACTCCCCCCCCCAAGCCCCAGCCACTGGGACAGGGCGAGTGCTCACAGCGAGAAGCCCTGCTGCTGCAGCCGCTGAAAAGCCCGAGTCAAAAGTGGGCAAGCGCGTGTGGCGAGGGGCCCTTTCGCCGCCACTGAAGAGCCTGTGCTGGGAGAAGGCGAGTGCGTGTGGTTGCCAAGGAGCCTGTGCTTCCCAGAAGGAGGAGGAGGAGGTGAGCATGAGCTCCCAGAAGAGGAGGAGGAGGAGGAGGGCTGCCCGGGAAGGGGCCTCCGCAGCTTCTGTGGCCACTTTCTGCCCCCCCCATATGAGCCATTTCATTAGTGTTTCATTTTGTATGATTTTTTTTGGCAAAAATTCGTATCAAATGAAATGAAAAAATGTGGGGGGGGGGTGAAACAAAACAAAACATAATTTTTCCGTTTCATGCCCATCCCTAAAGGTAAAGGTTCTCGGTGCACTTGTGTGCTAGTCATGTCTGATGCTAGGGGCGGTGCTCATCTCCGTTTCCAAACCAAAGAGCCAGTGTTTTGTAAGTCTGTGGCCATATGGCCGACATGGCTCAACACATTTCTGTGTACAGAACACTGTTTACTTTCCTGCTTATTACGGTGATGCCTATTTATTTACTTGCATTTAAATGCTTTTAAGCTGCTAGGTTGGCAGGAGCTGGGGTTGACAACAGGAACTCACTTTGCTGCGTGGCACCTGGGATTCGAACAGCTGAGCTGCCAACTTTGCAGCCAACAGTTTCAGTGCTCTTGCCTTCTGAGCCACCACACTTTTAAAAAAAAATTACTGATAGCCAAAATCCTGTTAGTTAGTTAGTTAGTTACACAAGTGTAAGTGCGTAAGCATAAACTATAGTTTCAAACTGATGCTGGTTAACTGTTTACTAGACATGGGCATGGAGCAGCGAAATCTTCGTTTCCGTTTTTGGTTTTTCGCTTCCGGAAGTAACGGAAACAGTAACGGTAATTAAGCCGTTACAACTCGAACTCGAACTGAAAAAAAAAATTTGGTCAGGTTTTTCGTTTCCGTTTGTGGCATCGCGGCGATCGCGCGATGTGAAGCAAAGAAAAAGTTTTTAAAAGTTTTTTTTTAAAAAAAACCCGACTCCTGGCCGAAAAAGCAGGTGAAAATATGCCTGTCTGAGGCTTTGTCACCTACCAGAGGGGTGGTTTCTGGGGGGGGGGGTCCCCGGCCTTCCCCCCCTCCTTTCCTGTCTTGGGCTGCTTGCACCAGGCTGGGGGGGGTCATCCTCATTGTCTCGCCATGCCATACGGTGTGGGGGGCGGAATCCCAAATGGCGACCAAAATTTTTCTTTTGAAATCATGGTCAGAAAATACACCAAATTACAACAGAAACATGTGAAATTTATTTATTTTAAATGCCTGAATTTTAATAGTAGCAGCAGTGGGGTTTTTATAGCAATAAAACGTCGTATTGATTTTATTTTATTTTATTTTATTTTATTTTTTATTTTTTTAGACCTGCCCATTTGGGCTGGGCATGGGATGGGACCATGCAATTTTTTTGAACAATTCCACCAATGGCATGGCCAGGTTTTGACTGACACTTCTGGATGTCTCGGAGGGCATAAAAAGCTGAGGCACCTTCCAGAAATCGCAGTCGGGTCTTGGATGTGTTTGAGGGAGGACTGTGGCTGCTGCTGGCTATCCGATCAAGATTAAGGAGGGAGGCTTTAGGCTTTTAAGTTAGGCAGGCAGGGAGGGAATTGATTTTATTAGAAACAAATTTCTTTGATTCCCTGCAGCTTTGTCTGGCGAAGGGAAGCAGTTAGACTTTGTTCTCTTCTCTGGCTGTTTGTGGGGAGAGGATTTTTCTGATATTGGATAAAAGGGGAGGGTTGACTGGGAGTGGGAGGTGTGGATTTATTTTAAAATATATTATATACTACCATTTATTTTCTATTTTTCCCAACTTCAGTTTGCTTGCACACACACACATTTGGGGTGCAAGCCAAGAGCAGAATCTCTATCCTAAGTGGAGAATATTTTACAATATTATTTAGTTTACTAATTACTTTACTTACTTCATTGTTTGATTTTAAACTTGTGTTGTGTGTGCACTTGAACACACAGAAGATACATTCCATTTAAGTGGATCAGAAGAATTTAGAAAATTATTTTCATTTTATTCCCTGACTACAGCTACTAAACTATATTGTATTTATTTACACCCCAATATCTTTCTTGGGAGGCATAGTACCACTACTCTCTTTCGACTTCAGGCTTATTTTTGGGGTGTGGCTGAAGCCACCTGTCCAGCTGCTGCTGCTGATGATATCAGCCTTACAATATTATATTTATTCATTATTCCAGCTCATTGTTTGTTTGTTTACATACATACATACACTTGTGTTGTGTGTGCACTTGAACACACAGAAGACACATTCCATTTGAGTGGATCAGAAGAATTTAGAAAATTATTTTCATTTTATTCCCTGACTACAACTACTAAACTATATTGTATTTATTTACACCCCAATATCTTTCTTGGGAGGCATAGTACCACTACTCTCTTTTCACTTCAGGCTTATTTTGGGGCTGTGGCTGAAGCCACCTGTCCAGCTGCTGCTGCTGCTGATATCAGCCTTACAATATTATATTTATTCATTACTCCAGCTCATTGTTTGTTTGTTTACATACATACACTTGTCGTGTTGTGTGTGCACTTGAACACACAGGCAGGCACATTCCATTTCAGTGGATCAAGTTGAATTCCGAATTTAGAAAATTATACCAAGGCCAGCAGGGCAACATTGAAAGCTTGTACAAAAGAACACAGTGTGAGAGTAAGCTTGTGGGTCAAAAGGATAAGTTTATTAGAATAGTTTGTTACTTAACACAAATATAATAAGAAAATATATTTCTAATACTTTTGAGAAATAAAAAAAATGAGGAGGGGTGGCAGAGCCAGAGGGAAGGGCAGGGGGACCCCCACTAAAATAAATAGGGGCACATTTCTGAAGGAAGGCGCAGGAAGTAGTGCAGATAGTGATATTGCTGCCACTCCCTCTCCAAGCAGCAGCTGCACAACCAGCACGACTGGACCATCTTTTGTCACTGAGGGAAGCATGGATGACTGCATGCGATACCCATTGCCACCAGGCTTTGACATGGACACACACCCTGTTTATCAGGAGGAAGACGGGGACTCGGAATCAGAAATGGGCTCTTTGCATCTACATATGCCGGATTCTGAGGACCTGTTGGCAGGAACAGACGAAAGGCAGGCTTCAGGCAGTGATGGAAGGAGCAGCCCTCTTTCCACCCAGGACCAGAGTACCACCAGTCACAGCAGCAGCAGGCAGTACCAGAGGGGGCAGTACTTTCCAGGTGCCATAAGCTTTTAACTTTGTTTAGCATGATTTTACTTGTTTTGTCTACCCATTTATTGTAATTTTTGTGGCTATTGTGGCCTCTGTAAGCCGCTTAGAGTACATAGTAGATAAGCGGGGTATAAATACAACAAATAAATAAATAAATAAATAAATAAATAAATAAACAAGTCTCGCGGGTCTCCCTGGGAGTATTTTGAGAATAGCCGGGAAGACTCAAGGCTTGTGGTGTGCAAGAAATGTGGGGTGGTTGTGCGCAGGGGGAATGACCCCAAACACCTCTCCTCAAGTGCCTTGCATAGCCACCTCATGCGAAAGCACCCTGGGACTCTGCCTGGGACAGTGTCAGGCCCTGGCTCCTCAGGGAGAAAGAGGGGGGAAGCAGGAATGGGGAAGGAGGACTTGTCCAGAGACAGCTTCACTGAGAGTGGGAAGAGGCAGGCCACTCTGCAGGAAGTGGTGCCACTGTGTGGGAGTTTTGTCAGCCAACGTAATAGGGCCAAGGCACAGGAGACCACCACTCGCGTGGTTGGTGAAATGGTGACCATGAACGGGTTGCCCCTCTCCTTTGTGGAGTCATCGGGCTTCAGGCACCTGATGAAGCACGTGGCTCCATGGTACGAGCCTCCATCCCAGCGTACCTTCAACAGGCGGGTGATTCCCTCCCTTTTTGAGCCCGTCAGGGACATGGTCCGGGCCCTGCTGCAGGCGGCCAGAGGAAGGAAGATCCACTTCACTTCCAACCTCTGGACCGGTGGGCACCACGGATACCTCTCTCTGACGGCTCATTGGTGGCAACCCAAGGAGGTCCTTGACATTAGGGCATCCCAAGAACAGCTGCAGGGGGAGCCACAAGGGAGCACCCCAAGAGGGTACAGGGTGGTGCTTCTCCAGGCACAAAGCATGCAGGACAGTGCCAAAGGCATCCACATTTCTGAGGTCCTCAAGACAGCACTGTGAGAGTGGGGATTGGCAACCGAGGGGCAGGTCAATCATGGATTCATGGTCACTGACGCAGGACATAACATGATCAATGCGGTTGAAAGGGCAGGGTTCCAGGGCATCGTGTGCGCAGCACACAAATTGCACGTAGTGGTGGGCAATGCCATTGGCCTGGGTGCACCAAAGGACTCCTGGTGTGAGGGGACCCTGGAGACCAAGGCCTTGCTGGATAAGTCCAGGAAAATAGTCGGGCACTTCTCACGCAGCGTCAAGGCATCCAGGATAATGCGTGAAAAGCAGGTGGAGATGGGCCGACCAGAGCAAGTCCTGATCCAGGATGTGACCACCCGGTGGAACTCCACCTACGAAATGGTCAAGCGCATGGTGGAGCAGAGGCAATTGGTGGAATACGTCATGTCAACCACTCCCGTCCTGCCTGAGGGAAGGGTGTTGGACATTGGTGCTACCGAGTGGCTTGCCCTCTCCCAGATGGTGGGTATCCTGCAGCCTTTTGAGGAGACCACCCACGTCCTCAGCAACTACAATGCCAGCCTGGGCCACGTACTCTCCCTGATACATGCCCTTCACCAACGCCTAGAGGCCAGTATCCGGGAAGAAGCCGATCTTCTCCCAAAGAGCAGGGCCTTGGCAGACAGGCCGTTGACCGGCGTAGATACCCACCTTAGCCCACTGAGGAGGGAAAAGGTGTACCAGATGGCATGCCTGTGCGATCCTCGCGTCAAGGGTTCCTTGGCGGGGAGCCCTGCCGACCTGAACTCCTGGAAGACGGAGCTATGCCGTCAAGTCCGCAGGGCTGTCTCAAATCAGGGCCAGGCGTTCCCGAGGGTGCACGGAAGCCACAGTGATCCAGAAGAGGAATCCTCGCAAGGATCCTCTTCCTCCTCTACTGCAGGAGTGTACACGCAGAGACCAGGTTCCGTACCATCAGCCAACTACCTGGCCTCTGCCCTAGCCATGGCAGTCTCCTCCTCAGTGGAGGCAAGGGAGGAAGAAGAACCAGACCCCGCTTTGACCATGGTGAGGGAGTAAATGGCCGAGCCCCTCCAACCCCTCACCTTGGACCCACTCCACTACTGGGCCAGAAAGGCAGACCTCTGGCCCACTCTTTCGACTCTGGCGTTGGACCTCTTGTCCATCCCACCCACCAGTGTCCAGAGTGAGCGTGTCTTCTCACACATGGGAGATGTCCTGAGGCTGCACCGCTCTCGTCTGGACCTGGAGACCATGGAAAGGTTAACTTTCATCCGCTTCAACCTTTCCACGTTGGGATTACCCCAACACTCCAAGACCTAGGTCCACAGTCATTCTTCCACCGGTTCCTTCCAAACAGGCCTCCATTGCTCTAACATGCACTACCAGAGCAACACTTATGCCTGCCTGTCTGCAATTATGCCTGCCTCCCAGCTTGGCTTCCTCCCTGCAAGCCGAACTTCCTGCCAGCCTGCCTGACTGCCTGACTGCCTGACTGCCTGCCTACCTGCCTGGCTGGGCCTGTGCCTACCTGCCTAACTGTCTGCTTGCCTGCCTGCCTGCCTTCCTGCATTCCCACTCAATTTGAAGGGTTCAATTATTGCCCAATTTTTCTAGGCCTTGCCTGGCTCCAAACCAGGGAGGACCACTCAATGTGTCATTTGAAGGGAATCATACTGTATCTGTAGGCCCAATTTTTCTAGCCCTTGCCTAGCTCCAAACCAGGGAGGACCACTCAATATGTTATTTGAAGGGAATCATACTGTATCTGTAGGCCCAATTTTTCTAGCCCTTGCCTGACTCAAAACCAGGGGGGACCACTCAATGTTTATAATTTTGAACCGGAAAAGACTGTTGGGGTTGCAGCCGTGCAACTTCCCCTAACCCTAACCTTAACCCAATCTAACCAATGCCTGTATGCCTCCCATCCTAACATTCCACCAGCGCAATGCAGTTATGCCTTGCTGTCTGCTCTGTCTATATGACTGCCTGCCTGAATGCTTCGCCTGCCTGCCTGCCTTCCACCTTTGTCTGCCTGAATGCCTGTAATTCCGCTGCATGTATGGATCTAATAAGGGCTACATAATTAGCCTTGTTTTTAAAGGGCTTCCCTGGTCTTTATAGCAGCCCAGGAATATTTTTTTCTAGGGTCAGTGTAGGCCCCATATTTCCCCGTTGGCCATGGCTGGTCTGAGTGTAGTACACCCTAATACCTGCCTTCCTCGATGCGTTCCTCCCTTCCCTGGGGTTTTGGAGCCACTCTGCTTACAAAGTGGCCGAGATGCACTTTACAACAACCTACCTCAAAGACTGATTAGCAGGGGCCTAGCTCTCCTTACAGCCTTAAAGAAATAGCCCTGTTCTCCTGCATCCACTCTGTCTCCTGGGTTGACAAAACTCAGTCTCCTGGGGTGGAGAAACTCTGCCTCCAAAGGCAGAAACAATCCTCCCTTCTGGCACTTTGGCTTTGTGCCTTCTCTGCAAGCCTGCCTTCCTACCTGTAAGCCAGACTTCCTGCTTCCCTGCCTGCCTGGCTGCCTGCCTGCCCCTCTGCCTACCTGCCTGCCTCTCAGGCTCCCGGGACTCCCGGTTTAGAGGAGGCCTTCCAGGTGCTTCTCCTTCAGCCTATCAGCTGTTCAGTGCTTCAGGTTCAGCCTCCGAGCCAACATGCGCCCTGTCAGCCACTCTCCTCGACTTCCCCAGGCAGCAACCCCGGCTGCCCCCGCCTCTAGGTGGAAAATCACTTGAGGAGACCAACTTTAACAGGCACAGTCATAATCAACTATTGTGTTTAGAATTGGGGTAGTCTGTCCTCCAACATCGGGGGGGGGGGGGTTTCACTCCCACTGGTTACAGTCCAGGTTGGGAAATCCCTTTGCAGAAGGAGGGGAGATTCCTTCCAACTAGCATTCCGGCTTCCAAAGGCAGAAGAAACAATCCCTCCCTAACATTTGCACTCTGGCTTTGTGGCTTTCCTGTGTGGACTGTGTCTCCACTGGGCAGTCAAAACTCTGGCTTGGTGGCCTCCAAAGTAGGCAGCTGAAAGAATCCCTCCCCGAACTTCCCCACCGTTCTGGCTTAGTGGCTTTGCTGCATGCATGGACTCTGTCTCCACTGGGTTGGTGGAACTGGTCTCCTGGGTTTGGAAAAACTGGCCTCCAAAGTAGGTGGCTGAAAGAATCCCTCCCCGAACTTCCCCACCGTTCTAGCTTCATGGCTTTGCCGTGCGTGGACTCTGTCTCCACTGGGTTGGTGGAACTGGTCTCCCCCCTGAAAGCTTCATTGAGAGAGAAAAGTGCCAGGCTGGAAACAATCCCTCCCTCAAGTTCCCTGGCGCTCTGGCTTCGTGGCTTTCCTGGGTGGACTGTGTCTCCACTGGGCAGTCAAAACTCTGGCTTGGTGGCCTCCAAAGTAGGCGGCTGAAGGAATCCCTCCCCAAACTTCCTCGCCGTTCTGGCTTCGTGGCTTTGCTGCGTGCGTGGGCTCTGTCTCCACTGGGTAGGCAGAACTCTGGCCTTGTGGCCTCCAAAGTAGGCCGCTGAAACAATCCCTCCCCAACCAAGAAAAATTCCCTGGCGCTCTGGCTTCGTGGCTTTGCTGCGTGGACTGTCACGACTCACGAATTGGGCTCAGCTGCCTGCACCCCAACCGTTCAAGGCCGCAGGTCCAACCCCACCACCCATCCTTCCTGCTCTCTGAATGGCTGCTGTTGCCAACCAGTTCTTGAAAAACCAGTGGTCCCTTCGGCTGGCAGTCCCGGGGGGGGGGGTCCTTTTCTTCCCAGGCGGCCCTTCTTGCAAGTCGGCCCCCAATGAAAACAGTTACAGGGTTAGGGTTAGGGTTAGGGATAGGGTTAGGGTTAGGGTTAGGCCACTTTCGGCGACACGGCAGGGAAGCCGGATGGGGTGGAGGGCAGCGGAGGGTCTCTGCGCTGGAGATGGGCCTGGAAATGCACAACCTGGTCAAGGAGAGAGAAGGTCTGCTTGCTCCATGAGCGAACCGGGCTCCTCAGTCGTCGCGCTGGGGCCAAGAATCTGATTCTGAGGCAAAGGACAAACCTGCCCAGGCAAAGGCTGGGCAGGCAGCTCGGCTGGGCCGCACTGGTATGGCGTTTCCAGTGTGTTCCCACTGGGCGCTCCCTCTGCTCTGTCCTGATTCTGAATTTGATCCTTGGAGATTCTGCCAGTGAGCTCCTTGGGATATTCCAGCTGGCGATGATTCCCCAAGAGGTTGAGGGGCACTCATCCAGATGAGTGGGGGGGGGGAAGCATCTGAATCTCTGACCGCTAGTTGACCAGGGTGGCATTTGCATGGCTTTACAAGGAGTGTCATGGGGAGGGGACATTGAGAGGAGTAGACCCTCATCCAGATTTGGGGAGGAACGGAATACTGTGTCTCCTGCTGCCTCTGAGAAATGGAGGGGAAATGGGATGGATAAAGGCTTCAAAACAAAACAAAACAAAAAGTATAACAGGCAGCCAGACCAAGTAGGGTGGCCGGTTCAGTCAGCGTTGACCAAGAGAGAAAAAAGAATATTGCATTCTGCCCACTTTGTTTGCATTATTGCATAGGATGCAGTCTTATGCTATGATATATTTATTAAATATAATTCATCACCCAGTTTAAAGCGTTTTCCGCCTGCTCTGGGTCATTGCAGGAGGCCCCCATGCTCTGGGAAGTCAAATCGCGCTAAATTGCGGTAGAAACGACAAACGAAGAACAAAACATCGAAACGACAAATTTTCAAAAAAAATTCGTGGCAAACGGAAACGGAACGAAATGGACCAGTTCCGACAAATGAAAAATCAAAACGTAATTTTTTCTGGTCGTGCCCATCTCTACTGTTTAGTACTGTTATTCTAGTTGTGCCTCAACTTACATAACTGGCATGCAAGGAGGTATACAAGATTGAAGGACTATCTGCTAGATAGCAATTCATGGCTTCTGCAATTTGCCCCAATCTGCTTTGTTTCCACATAATTAGCTAACGAGACTGAGTCCAATGTCTTTACATTTAATTAAAATAGCACAATACATTCATTTCAGAATTCTGCATTTGAGAGTAACAGGGAACTCCTATAAGTCATCTGCCTGAAATTGAAACCAGCACAATCCAATGAGGCTGAGGTTTCTAAATTTGAGATAATAGGACACATGGCATAATTCACTGATAGCCTGAATGAACCCTTTATCCCCAAATTAAGTGGGGATGGTGAAGAAGCACACCAGAGCTCCGAGTGCAGTGTGCATTTTAGAAAAATGAAACTCATCAGGCAAAACCAGATATCCAGGATTTTCAATGCAAAGGACTAAGAAAGGGGTAGAAACGGGAAAAATGTAATATGTTTCCTCCCTCACATGTCTGAATGGTTAGAAGGACCCATGTCATGGTTTTTGTGGTTGAAAAGCAGGCGTTCTGCAGATTTTCTCCAATCTATATTTCTGGCTTGCTATGTAAAACAAAGGGCGCTTTTACATGACCCCTAAGATCTGCTGGCCACTTCAGTTCGGACCAGAGATCTTGGGGGTTCGTCGCGCTTCCTGTGTTCCCACCCCCTCCGCACTTCCTTGCTCCTGTCTGCGTGAGGGAAGGGAGAAAAAAAGGGAGAAAAAACACAGGCTCACCTCTGTCTGCCGGTGGAAGCCGCCCCAAGCCCCGTTGTCGTCATGATTCCTGTCTCGTAAAGGGGCGGCGGGGACAAAAAAACAAACACAAGGCGAGGAGAGCCCGGCACTCACTACTTTACATCCGCATCAGAAATTTTTCAGCTCCGGAGACCAGGTACTTAAAAAGTGTGCTGGGACACGCTTAGGTGAGCGTGGTCGCAGTTAATTTTTTGTAAACTCCGGAGCTGGTGGGGAAACAGTTTTAAGCTCCGGATCTGGGAGCCATTTGCCGCAGATTTTAGGGGTCGTGTGAAAAGGCCCAAAGAGAGGTGGTGCTGTTCCCAAAGCACCGATTCTGCAGCAATCAGCCTTCTTTATAGTCCAGCTCTCACTTCCATACATCGCTACTGGAAAAACCATAGCTTTGACTATCTGGACCTTTGTCAGCAAAGTGATGTCTCTGCTCTTTAAGGTGCTGCCTTGGCTTGCCATCGCTTTCCTCACAAGAAGCAGGCGTCTTTTAATTTCATTGCTGCAGTCACCATCTGCAGTGATCAAGGAGCCCAAGAAAATAAACTCTGTCATCGCCACCATTTCTTCCCCTTCTGTTTGCCAGGAGGTGATGGGACCAGTGGCCATGATCTTAGTTGTTGTTGTTGTCGAGCTCTTCCATAGTCTCACTAATTATGATCAAAGCTAAAAGTAGCTTATTTGTGATGATTGGTAGCATAGCGTGGGCAGGGCCAAAAGGGGTGGTTGCTCTGGATGCAAAATTCTTAGGGTTGCAAAATTTCAACTTGCCTGGTCAGTGCTGTGCAATGCAATGCCATGAGCTGCCTTCCGCCTCAGAGGCAGCTAAGCCCGCCTTGGGCCTAGGGCTGCAGGGGCAATCAGTATTTTACATCAGAAATTTCTTAAAATACATGTGCTTGTGAAATAGGTGGGTTTAGGGGTTCAGTACTGGACTAAATGGAAGGGACGCAGGGAATGCAAACAGTCCATGGATGTTGGTAACCTCACGGTATGTTACTGGTGAGGTAACTCCTTTCCATTCCATGTTAATAAGTTCTGCTTGTTTTTTTCTTTTCTTCAAACAGTAGTCCCTGTCTGACATTATACTTCCCAGTCCTTTGGCTACTCTGGGCAAAGCTTGTACAATGCTGGGCTTATTGCCGACAAAATCTTTATTTCATAAACCCAGAGACACAACATCCTTAATGGCTTTGCCCCCTTCTGCTTTGCATTAGCCACTGTCAGAAGTGGGCGTGCTTCCTCAAAACTAGCAGAATTTGAATCAACCTTAGCCTGCCAGGTTTTTAGCTAGGTTCTATTATGGCAGGGAAGCAGTTAAACAAAATGTCTGGACATCAAAGTGCTGATTCAGGAGACCACATATTGCTTGACCAAGTACTGGCCCAGTGACAGCAAGTCATGAATCACAGGAAGCTGGATCTATCTGAGAGTTGGCTTTTTAAGGCAAACATGTCTGAAGTGTGGGCTGGGATCCCTTAAAGGGCTGCCTTGCAGTCTTCCGGAGGGTGTGAAAAACAGGAGGCCTCTTTCTCTGAGTACTGATGTTTCACACTCCTCCTGGGAGTGTGAATCTTCGCTGAGCCTTAAGAGAGAGAACTCATTCCCTCCTTCCACCCCCTCCCCCGCTCTGAAAGCCAAGGAAAACTCATAGCTTCCATAGGTAGCAAGATTGTAGGATAAACCATGGAAGCCAGTCAGTGACCTCAACGGGGCTGTTTTCTGGAACTCCCCCACCCCCCAAAAGAACATCATTTTTCCATGCAGGGGGAGTTCCTTCCCCAGGACTCCTGGAGAAAGTTCTTTCTTGTGAACTCTGGCCAAAACCATGAAACAAGGCTTCACTCCTGGAATCTGATTGCCATGCAGAGGCCTGGTTTGGGCAGACATTTGAGGCTTTATTAAAAAAAAACACACAATGGTTTAGGAAGCCAGGAATGATCACTGAGGCTATAGACCAACAAGACTGGAGAACTTCATCCAGCCCAGGGGCCATCTTTAATTTCTGAGATGCGTTGAGGGGCTACATTCTGGTAAGAGAGATGTGCCTTTGGTATACAGTATCTAGCCGTACTGTATTTGGAAGCACTCACCCTCCAATCATACTCTAACCCAATGGGAGCAACTGGCCAGCTTTGCTATTCAAAAGTGTTCAAATGATGTCCTTTCAGAGGCATGTTCCTTTAAAGGTCTTTTGTTTGCACAACCAATTTGCAAATGGCACTAGCTGTTTACCTTCTGCTGATCAATCACCAAACAACTTGAAGAGCTGCAGAATCCCAAGCTATAAAGGTAAAAGTCCCCCCCCCCCGCACATGCACGCTTGTCATGTCCGACTCTAGGGGCGATGCTCATCTCCGTATTCAAGCTGAAGAGCCAGTGTTGTGCAAGTCCATGGCCATGTGGCCGGCATGGCTGCAAAGAAACACTGTTTTTACTTTCCCGCTTTTTACAGCGGTACCTATTTATCTAATTGCATTTACACGCTTTCTAACTGCTAGGTTGGCAGGAGCTGGGGTTATCAGTGGGAGCTCGCTCCGCTGTGTGGCACCTGGGATTTGAACTGCCAAGCTGCCAACTTTGCAGCTGACAATTTTTGGAGCCTTGCTGATCATTCAGCAAACAACTTGAAGAGCTGCAGAATCCCAAGCTGAGGAACAACCAAATATGCCCTTTATCGTTTTCTAGTGATGCTGGTGTCTCCTGTAGCAATCCCCTTATTATCTCATCTCTCCAGCCCCTCAAGAAAGAAACGTCCATCATGAAAGCACTTCCTCAAAAAGCCGTTAACACCTCAGTTTTATCTTTCACAGTTAAGAATGGTGAATAACTCCAACATTTTTATGGAAACCAGCCGTTTTAGGGGCATTTTCCAATGCCAAAAACAGCGAAGGTTTAGAACAGTTGATTGAGATGGTGACAATCGGTTCTCCTCAGAAATTCTCTCAGAAACCCAAGAGAATTTTTCACAATGTAAAGCACATGTCAAGAAGTTAAAACGTCTTAAACACATTTTCTTTTCCTCTGGAAAGTACAGGAATCCCAGAAGAATGCTGAAGGGAAATGGATTCTACAATCTGTGTGGAATTCAAGTCTAAAATGTCAGATATCCCTCAACTCAATTTTCAAGTAAGGCTGAAGAGGATTGGCCTGCCAGTTTTTAATGGAGAATATGTCCCACCATGCAGGAAAGAAAGAAGAGGCTGCTTTCAACTTGCACAATATAAAATACATTGCACAATGCATGTCAAGTGTCAATCTTGTTCCGGGATGTCACTGATTGATGTATTGCAAAGGGAAATGAGAACTGCTAGCCTATCTTTTTGCAGCACAGATACTGTATCAGCATTGTCTATTTGTTCCCAGCTGATAAAAATGGCAAGAACGTGGTACCTTCCCTGTCATGATGTGTCATGAAATTGCCATCAATTTATCGTGACAGTGGGTGATCTCCAAAAGGTCCTGTCATTAATAGCTCTTTGCAGATCTTGAAAGCACAAGGCTGTGGTTTCCTTAAACTAGTCAACCATCTAATATGCAATCTACCTCATCTCCTATTGCCTACATCTTTTTCCAGCATTATTGTCTCCTCTTGTGTGCTTTTATGACTTCAGTTCTAATTGGCACAAAAGTGCCAGGTATTCATTCCCCCCCCTGCAAGTTGTCTTGTTGTTTTGACTTACCGGTACTGTATATATTTTTGAAGACTTTCATAGGCATTTCAAGACTTTGTTGTTTAAGGAGGCTTTTAAGACCAGCCACAACTAATAGTTTCCCTTCCCTACACAAATTTAATCACATTCATTCATGCATTTTTGTGGTGCCATCTCATCTCATCTTTTTTGTTTTCTTATGTTATATTTTATGTTGATAGTTACCTTGTTTTATTTTATTTTATATTCTGTTTCTTTATTTTAATGTTTGGCTTTTTTGCCATTTTAATTCAAAGAACCACCTGGAGTTGTTCTTTGAATTTAGCTTGGCGGTATATAAATCTAAAAATAAATAAACGAGCAAAATAAATTTGCAAGCCACCCAGAGTAGTGTGCATGTGGGATAAAAATTGAATCAATCAATCAATCAATCAATCAATCAATCAATCAATCAATCAATCAATCAAACAAACAATCAATCAATCAATCAATCAATCAAACAAACAAACAAACAAACAAACAAACAAACAAACAAACTGCATGGTAGTGCAGAAGCAGTTAGGATAACTAATCAAATGACAACTTGCCCCACAGTGAGCTGGGCATTCATTTCACTGACCTCAGAAGGATTGAAGACTGAGTCAACCTTGAGTCAGCTACCTGAACCTATTGGGATTGAACTCAAATTGTGAGCAGAAGGCTGACTGTGAAAAAAACTCCTTTGCAGCTTTACTTGGTACATATTGTGAATAACATCTCTCACAATCTGAAGGAAACAAAACAGAAGGGTTAGGTTTATTTTGGTTTGATTGTTTGCAAGCCCCCATAAACCATGTTGTATCAATATTCTGTTTACTGTGGACAATCCAACTCATTGCCTCTTGCACTCAAATCAGTAACTTGTAGTAGGAACAGCTAAACACATCATCGTTTTTGGTTTGTGTTTTGTATCTTGCCATATCCAAGAATGGGTTAAGTGAAGCCAGAGAGCTGCTTATGACAAAGTTTCAAGGCTACAAGAAACAAACACATTTTGTAACCATGCTTGCTGAATTTGGGAGTCAGCTTGCTGGCTGCTTGTATGATATGAACCTGGCTTCTCTATAATTCTGGACTCTGGGATGCGATTATTTTTAAATAGGGGGAGGTCACGTGTGTCAATACACTGAAGAGAAAAATTAGACTGTGCTATGAGGGTACTTAGCCCAGAGAAACAGAGGAGAAGTAGTTGGTGGGAGAAAAAGATGTTTGCTCCATTAGGATCCGCAGAGCCTAAGACAGTGATGGTGAACCTTTTTGAGACCGAGTACCCAAACTGCAATTCAGAACCCACTAATTTTTCACAAAGTGCGAATACAGCCATTTAACCTGAATACAGGTGGCTGTGAAGGGGCGATGTCGGGTGCCCACAGAAAGGGCGCCGAGTGCCACCTTTGGCACCTGTGCCATAGGTTCACCAACACTGGCCTAAGACATTACAGAAAAGCAGCATGTCATTATAAAAGGCAATTCCTTTGCTACTAAAAATGTCTGTTTGTCACAGTAGGAGCTTTTCGCACCTCCCATTGGCTGGCTTTGGTCAGCATCCTGTTTTTTCTTTTATGCACACAAATTGTTCCCTTCCGGAAGCAATGTTGTGCAAGGAGGGATGTGCCACCTTGTGCAATCGTAAGCCCTACTGAAAACAGCCATCCCTTAGTTGTTCAGTGCTAAACCAGAGATTGTGGGAACCAGGATACTTGAATCTTTGAAGTATTTTATATCCTTTTAACACGAGGATTGAAGACGGAGCAATACTAATGTTACTCTGGTAACATTAAAATAATTATAGGCCACTTAGCAACATCTGATCTGGATAAATTATCTGGAGACCATTATTGTATACCATATTTTGAAATAAACAGGATGGTGGATTTTGCTGAAGCAGCAGTAGTGTGGCAAGTATAGGAAGATCCTCTTCAGTTATCTTTTTGGGATCTTTGAGTGCCTAAGCAGACAAGTGGATGGATTGTTCTGACAGATCTTGCATAATGAAGGTTTTTTAAGCTTGTCACTCGGTCCTTTTTGTGTTGTGTTGTTAAGAGAAAAGAAATATATATATATGCAGTTCCTTGTAAGTAAATGCATAGTGGAGCATACTAAAGCCAAAATAACAAAAACAGCAGCAACACAAGTAAATTCATATATTGAGCTGGTTGGCAGAGTAGAAGGGAGAAAATATGCTGGGTTCCTAGTGGAAAGTTGTGTGAAAATTGTTGTGTCATTACAGTCATGACCAACTCTTTGTGACTCCATGTCCATGGAGTTTCCTTAGCAGGAATACTGGAGTGGTTTGCCAGTTCCTACTCCAGGCGCCTATGGTACCTGGTATTCCTTGGTGGTCTCCCATCCAAGTACTAACAAAGGCCGACCCTGCTTAGCTTCCGAGATTAGACGAGATCAGATGTGCTCCGGACATCTGGCAGCTAGTTTGTGTGAAAATGCCCACCAGCAAAGCTGAGTGGCAATAGATACTGGGCATGGAGATGGAATAGATCATGGGTGTCCAAACTTTAGCCCTCCAGATGTTTTGGACCACAAACTCCCAGCCTAGATTGCCAATGACAAAGGATTATGGGAGTTGTGGCCCAAAACATCTTGATGACTGAAGTTTGGACACACTGGAATAGATTATTCACAGAATGCGATGATCATCAGCAAGTAATTTTGAAAGCAGATGGTTATGTGCTACCTCCTGAATGGAATTCTGCATACCAGTTGCCAGAGGACCAATGCTGGAGAAAGCTATTCTTCTTTCTTCTGTCTTGTTGGATCAGCCAGACCTTCAGTTAGCTCCAGGAACCCCACCCCACCCTACCCCAGTCTGTTCTGTACCAAAGGCTTACTGGAAAGCTAGGGCTTGTGGAGGAGGACTGA
Organism: Phrynocephalus versicolor; assembly: GCA_023846285.1. Lineage (NCBI taxonomy): Eukaryota > Metazoa > Chordata > Lepidosauria > Squamata > Agamidae > Phrynocephalus > Phrynocephalus versicolor. Next base: position 17,461,659 of record JAHTLZ010003542.1, on the reverse strand, counting down.
AGGCAAAGAGAGGCAGGCAGGCAACATTGCACAGATGGCTCTGGGGGCAGATGCGGAGATGGGAAAGCAAAGATCATCTGAAGGAGCAGAGGCCCACGAGATGGCTCACTGTCCTGGAGAAATGGGGTTATAGAGGTCCTGGGAGGGAAGTGCTGGGATGTGAGAGTTGCTGGAGCTGGAAACGGGCTGCTGCAGTTTCCTCCAGACGGGCTTCTGTGGTCATTGTGCTGAAACGCCATTTCTTCCCAGCCAGCTCTCTGAACGACACAGACTGAGATTGTGGGGGTGGGCTTTAAAAATCCATAGGTGCAGGGAGGGAGAGACAGACAGACAGGCAGGCAGGCAGGCAGGCGATGGGGCTTACTCAACAGTTAGTCATCGGCTGCTCTCCCTTGAGGCTGATGAGTTCAAATATAGTTCAGAAAGGTGACTCAGTAAAATAGCTATAAAATGTCCCAGGTGAACAAAATCTGGCTTGATGTCTGGATATTTTGTCATATGGATTGAATGAAAAAGCAGCAGGCACTCCTTCCCCCCACTCCCAATTTAACATGAAAGCCATCTGGAGTGCCTAAACAAGGGCAAACATTGGTTCCTGTAGGTTGAATGAAATGGTCTTTTCAAAAGAGGAATCATGCCGGGTGTCAAAGCAACAACTCCATTCAACAGTTCCTGCGGTGCTGCCTCTCAAAGAAGCCCCTGGGCTCTGAAGGCAACTGTGAAGGCCTTCGTTTCTTATGGCAGACAGCTTACTTCCAATCCAGAGTGGCTTTGCAGTCCCCAGTCTAAAGAGTCAGGCACGAGACTTAACTCTTCAGACAAAGCACTTGCAAATCAGCCCAGATGTTGCCCGCCAGCTGTCGGAGTCACAAAGAACAATAGCCAAGTTGAATTATCTTATATCAAAGTATCATAAGCTTGAAAATGAAAAGTAAGCAACTTGGTGCATGTCTCAGTAACTGGTGGCACCAACAATTAGTTTCTTTTCTTTTATTTTCTTTTCTTTCTTTCTTTCTTTCTTTCTTTCTTTCTTTCTTTCTTTCTTTCTTTTTGCTAAATGTACGCACTGCCCTTCTCCAAGTTCAGGGACCCAAGGCAGCTTACAAATGCTTAAAAACAGATGCAAGTAAAAAGTATCCGTAAGTTAAAAGTACTAAAAGGCAGTTGAAGATACCTGAGAGCTGGAGAACCTCATATGGAATGTAGTCCTTCAGATGGCCTCTTGCCCAATTCCGTACGGTTTTTAGGTCATAACTACCCTTTGAACTAGGGACAAGATGGACTATCAGCCAGTGAGGTTGGTGTAACTGGGGTGTTATGTGTTCCCTATAAGCCGTTCCAGCAAGGATTTCGGACTATCTGAAGTTTCTGAATACTCTTCAAAGGCAGGCCCCAGTAGGACATTTTACTATCAATGCATCCATTTGTCACCATAACGGCACCAGACATCTGCAGGACTGGGTGAAGCTGATGACATGAGCTTGAACTTTTCAGCTCCACACCTTGCCAATGCCAAAACCTGGGTTCTAAGCTCTGGGCAGAATCAAGAATTGAGAGGCAAGCAAACCATGAAGTAAGCAAGCAAACAAACAAACAAAAGAAAAGCAAGAAAGAATTGGGCCATTTTGAGGTTCATTTGAAAGAACTTGTGGGAAATGGACCTGCCCAGAATGAAACAAAATACTGAACTATTTATTATAGGTGTTTGTGCTTCGTACGCTAGGTGGTTTGTGCAGTTGGGGATGTCCAGGAGAGGTAGAACAGCCCCTGCCCAAATCAGAGATGCCAAACATACCATGAATCTTCAGCTGACTTTTCTTCAATTTTGCATTTGGGACGTTTTGAGTTATAGCCCCCCCCCCCAAAAAAAACACAATAGGTCCCTACAAGGAAGACGCTATTGAAAGCCAGACTGAAATAGATCTAGATAACCTATCTAACTTATGGTCCTTTGGAGCTTAGAGGTCACCACCTGTTCCAGCCCTTTGCCTAAAAATGAAAGTTTGGAGACTGGCCAGTAATTATCCAGTACCAAGGAATCACAAAGAACATTTTAGGGCAAGCTGAAACTTTTTAGTACATTGCCTCTTTTAGGAAACCTGTCTTGTAGAGATCTATTTCTTCCTCCTAATAATCACAAAGCCATCTCTAGTTGCTGATTTTATAAGCCAGGAAGGGCCAGGACCCAGCTCACACATGACTCACAGTTCTCCAAGGCCCCTGTCCATATCCACTGGCTGCACAAATCAAAATAAATCCTTCCTTGGGGATAAGAAGGGGCCAGAGTTGCACCACTTGGAATGACCATAGTATCTGAGTCACAGCAAATCTGCATCTGAAAAGTACCATCCACATTCGTCATAGTGGGCAGTTGACCCAATCTGTGTCTTGTTCCTGTGGGCGTGCAGATACTTTGCTACACAACCACGTACCGACTCTGTCGTGGCAGAGAGGAGTGATTTCTTTAGGATCACCACCACTGCCATGGATCACTGGCAATGAGGTCTACCCTGTATTAGTCCAATCAGCTCTTGAGATTTCCATCATCATTCCCATAGTCTCTATCCTACTCATTACACCACTGCCATCTAATAAAATACTGCATTCACCACTGCAGAAGAAAGGATGAACTGGAGCTGTCATGGCCACTGCTTTGGCCATCTCCTAATTTCAGATGTCAATGAGGACTTTGAGAAGTCTGCCTACCAAGGTAACAGGAGACTCTTTTTATAAATCTATGGTGAGGCTCCATCTGGAGTATTGTGTACAGTTCTGGTCACCATACCTCCAGAGGGATACAGTAACACCTCTACTTACGAATTTAATCCATTCCAAATGCATGCTCTTAAGCTGAAGAACTCTTAAGTACAGCAGCCCTATCTAAAACAAACAAACAAACAAACAAACAAACAAATAATGGTAAGTAGAGCAGACCGCATCTAAAATTTGTAAGGCAGCAGTTGAAACGCCGACAGTGTTCTGCTCTTAAATTGAATTGCTCTTAAGTAGAGGTACCACTATATTATGGAAATGGAAAAAGTGCAGAGGAGGGCAACCAGAATGATTTGGGGACTGGAACACCTTCCTTATCATCTGAGGCTGCAATGGCTGGGCTTCTTAAACTCTTGAATGATGGCGCCTAAGAGGTGACCTGATTGAGCTTTATAAAATCATACACAGTGTGGATAAAGTAGATAAGGAAAAACTGTTTTCCCTATCGCACAACACTAGAACAAGGGGGCACTCCATGAAACTTTTGGTGCTAGATCTCAAACAAATAAAAGAAAGCACTTTTTCACCCAGAGGATCCCTGGTCTATGGAACTCCCTGCCAGAAGAAGTGGTGACAGCTGTCAGCCTTGACAGCTTTAAGAAAGGATTGGACAAGTTCATGGAGAACAAGGGTATCAATGGCTATCATCATGGATGCCTAAGGACAACCTCCAGGTTGGGGAGATAGGCAGGATATCTCTCAATGCCATTTGCAGGGAATCATATGCAGGTGAAGAAATTTGCTTGGGAATGCCATGAAGCAAATGATGAACCGCTGTGTGAGACAGAATGCTGGACTGGATGGGCTGTGGCCTGTTCCAGCAAGGCTGTTCTTATGTTCTTATGACTGTTCAAGAGCCAGTGGGAAATAAATCAGATCCATCCCTGTAGATGCTTCGGTTTCGAGTGAATCTAATAATCATTTAATGATCTTCAAAATGAGGTTCAGAAATTCCAGCATCATGCCTGCGGCAGTTCTGTGAATGCTGCCGTATATAGTATGACCAGGAAATCTGTCTTGGTTGAATACTGGGCAATGCCAGTTTTATAGTTAATACAGTCACCCCTGCCATTTCACGGTTCAGGTACTGCGGTCCCACTATATCGCAGGATCGCAGTACCTGCGCCTTGGGGCTGCGTGCCCCCCCGGTGGGAGGGTGATTGCATCACCCTGCGCCGTCCCCGGGGCCCTCCAATAACCCTCAGAGCTGCACGGGGGTCCAATCGCATCGCCCCGCGCTGCCCCCGGGTCCCTCCGAGAAGCCTCGGAGCCACAGGGGGTGGCAGGGAGCGATCGCATTGCCCCACGCCGCCTCCGCCCTTCTCCGAGAAGCCTCGGAGCCACGCGGGGGGGGAGGCGTTGGGGCATCAGGGAGTGATTGCATCGCCCCACGCCGCCCCCACAGGCCCCACCTGACCCACTTCCACATATTGCGGATTTTCAAGCATCGCAGGTCGGGTGGGTCCCTAACCCCTGCGATAGGCGGAGGGTTACTATATGTGAAATTTGCTTGCTTGACATTGCAGTGTTATAATTCTAAACATGCGTCTGAATAGTTAAGGCACCCTGTATATAGCCTGATGAATTTTCAAGTACATATTGAAGAGTCATGGGAACTGATTCCAGACCAAAAGAAGACATTATGATAAATCAAAAAAGAAAAAAAAAAGATGCTGAGTGTTTTCCCAGAAGAAGAGGAGAGTTCAGTGATCTTAGTTTTGAGATCAGAGCCAGGGGATGATTTGAAAGAGAAGGAAAAGCAGCATGTTGTGGGTGTGTGGATTGTCATTTACATCTATTTGCATCCATATGCATCCATTTTACTTCTTTTTCTTCAGATTGGAGAAAAGACTTCTTCTGGTTTTGTGAAACAGCAGACTGAAATGAGGCCACACCACAATCTGTAGTTTCAACTTGTTCCCGTCCCTTGTTACTCAGGTCAAATCAGGAACTTCCCTCAATGGTTATAGCCAAAGAAAAAGAAAAATGCCCAGGAGTCCCTTTTTGTGGAGGCTGTCCCAAGATATTTTTCCGATCTGATGCAGAGGACAAGACTTGCACCCACCTCAGTGTCAAGTGAGGAACTGACTAGGCTGGCAGACAATAGTTACCGCTGCATCACTGGGGACATGTGCTGACAACTTGAACTACACCTGAGAACAATAGTTTAGAGGGCCTGACATATGACCACTTTAAGGGTCTCATCTTCCAGCATTTGCCTAAGGTGACCTGTCCATACTAACAAACAGGAGGGCTGGTTTTCTTCCCAGGTTGGATCTTCTTTGGCCTTTGGTCACAATGTTCCTGGATTCCTAATTAGTTTGCACCAAAACCTGAGACTAAATTTTCCGTAAGTCATAAGTATACTGCTCACCCATTTAATGTATGCTTAATAAAATTCTCTGTTTTATAGTATTATATATACTCAGTGTTTCATTTATATATTATATTATATTATATTGTATTATATTATATTATATTATATTATATTATATTATATTATATTATATTATATTGAGTTCTTGGTGCCTCGTGAAAATATATGCTGGGTGTTAATGCAAAACATGTTGGAAACATGGAATAGTTTGAGACAGACTAATAAAAGAAGGGGTAAAGTTCAGCGGAATGATTGTAAATGCAGCTCTCCCCAGTGGAGTGGTAAAAGGTTTCCTTTGGTGCATACAGGCACGTGTGTACAAGTTTTGTGTGATACCAATTTTATTTAATACATAGATTAATTAATGAAGGACAGAAGAAAGCCACACATTTTATCAGTTTCTTAGTTGCTGTTTCACTGCAACATGCTATATCCATCAGCACATCACTGAGAGATTAGAACAATGAACAGGAAATATGAAAAGGAGATGGAACCCAATAAAGTAGCATTTCGTATAATTTGAAACACAGGCATTTAAGCTAAATGAGCTGGGGGAGAGAAGGAAAGAGTAAGTGGGGAAATGCAGTGAATGGATGAGATAGGTTTTTTTTAAAGGATGCTTGTGTGTTGGGGGAAACCTCAACTAAAACGCTTCTGGTTTGGCTATGCCAACCTCCAGTCATATATGTTTTGTTAATGTATGAGTTAATTATAAGATGCATTTTTTTTGTTCTTGTTGGTACGCCCATGGAGCAAGAGATATCACAAAATGTTAGACTAGAATGAAAAAAGGCACACCAGCAACCCCAAAACTGAATTCAAGACACCCAATTACAGTATTATCATATTATTCATGCTTGCTACCATCTAGCAGCCTACCTCTTCTTTGATGCCATGGGACAGAACCAGCTCAACTATTAGGTAAGTAAGACGGACACTTCACCCAGCAGTTGCTGAAGCAGCAGCCATAGAGAACTGAAGTTATAGATGTTACTGGGCTTGCCATCCATGCTTATGATATGCTGCATTGCTCCTTGGCAACAGAAGTCTGGTTTGCTGCTACAGGTGTGAATGAATGTCTGTGGTGATTCTTAGTAATCCATGTGACGCTATCGAGGAGCTGAGTGATGGCAACTGGACCTCTTTTCTTGTGAGATCAAAACATTTCACTACTCATCTAAAGTAGCTTCTTTGGTCTGAAGAAAGTTGGTAGAAGACCTCCAATTTATATTTCACCTTGGTTTCACCCCACCCTGGTTTGAACAGGCTTGCTGAACGTACAATGGCCAGGGTTGTGTGAAAGTCACACCTATGCAGCCCTTCCCAACATCCATTATGTATGGGTCATTAGCAGTGACCTTCCTGATGGAGATGTGAAGTAGTTTTGATTTGTCTGACCAGACACTAAAATACAAGATGAGCAATACAGTGTATGTGGTCCATTGCAGTGAGGAGGGTGCAGAGCTCTACACTGGAGAAACGAAACAACCATTAAACAGAAGGATGGCCCAACATAGGAGGGGCAACAGCTCAGGACCAGAATCAGCAGTACACCTCCATTTGAAGGACAAAGGGCACTCATTCAAAGATGAGGATGTACACATATTAGACAGAGAAAAGAGATGGTTTGAGAGAGGGGTCAGGGAAGCCATTCATGTGAGCATTGAAAACCCCTCTCAACAGATGGGGGGGCAGTTCAGGCACAATCTTTCTCCTATTTATCATGCTACCCATTCATTGATTCCCAGACAAATCAGTAGCTTTAGCTGTTGTACTTGCCCATTGAGTTTCCATGCCTAAGTAGGGATTTGAACCTTGTTCTCCAGCGTCTGATCTGCCCCCAAATCCTGTCAAATCACAAGTCCAATTTGTACACACAGAAATGAAAGGTGCTTGGCTTTGCTGTGGTGAAAAAAATCTTAATCCAAGCATGGATCATCATGGATCCACATAATTTTATCCAAGCCACTGTACAATCTGTGGGCAGAGATGATTTCTATATTGAGACCCATCCCTCCTTTCTCTGAACTCCCCATGGCTCTTGTTGCTGCTCCCCACTCTCTCCTACCACCTCTGCTGGTTACCAAAGATGCAATGTGCAGTGAGATCAGTGTTTAGATATGTGGAAAACAATTGAAATGAATCAGGGTTTCATATACCTGCTAAAATAAATGACCAGGATTTTATATAAATTTCCAACCAGAAAACATGCTTTCTTGACAAAGCCATCCATTACACAAAGTCAGTTTGTATAATGGAGACTCTTAATTCTAAACGATTAAAAATAGCAACTCCCCAACAGAATATGGTGCAATAGCAAAATGTGACGCAACAGTGTTCTTTATTGTCAGTAGGATGGAGACCTTAAAGAGGGTGAACGTCACACTCTGTATTACTTGGAGCAACTTTTTGGCCAATGAAAACAAACAACGGAGTAGGCAATACAGTGCAATCAAGTGTTTTAGATTCTGTCTCCTATGAACTCTAGCTGACCTGGTCAATAGTCATGAGTTAGGAGTCCTGCAACCCAGAATATCTGGAGTCATTGGGATGCTTTAATCCCTGGTCTTTGAGACATTATGGTTTATCTGTGAAAATAACTGAAATAAGAGGAATTATTCAGACAAATATTTTGTATATTTAGAAATCAAAACAGGCTGACACCTGGCAGATGAAGTGGTACGTGCTGTCACCAAGACACCACCGCCGATATTAGTATCCAAAACGAACTCATTTAAGATTGCTAAATTGCTAATGGTAAACTCTTACTATATTGTGCCATCAATATTAGACACATTGTGCAACTTTTTGCGGTGAAGCAAGGTTTCAGTAGTGTTGCGAAGAAATAATAACTTTTGCAGAAGCAAATAAATTGCTACATTTTACAAAAACTAGAAAAGATAGCATTGTGTCTTGTGATGCCTATGGGGCGAGAGCAGTACTAGCCCACCAAATGATTAGACGATCAGATTGTCTTATCAATCTGAAATAAATGAAATACATTATTCATAGGAATGAAGGACTGGTAGATCAATCTCTTACATGGGCCAGGGATTTCTCCCCCCCACCCCAATACACTGGTAGGACCTTGTGCATCACTGAGAAAATACATAACAACCTTCATATAAATTATGCAGACTTTTTTGCACAAGAAACACATGCTTTGGTGCAACTACTCGAGCCCTGACAATTCATTTTGATGCTTATAAATTTTTTTTAAAAACACAGGATTCATACCTAATCATGAGTGGTCACTGACTTTTTCCATGAGTATTGTGTGTGTGTGTGTGTGCGTGCGTGTGTCTGTGTCTGTGTCTGTATCTGTGGGCGTTTATACATGACCCCTAAACTCCGCTGCAAATGGCTCCCAGCTCCGGAGCTTAGAATATATATATATATATTTATCTTTGAGTGGTGTTATATATATATAATCTTGGTGGACTCGATTCTATGACATGACTTTTCTATGAATGAAAGCCCACCTGTGGAGCCTTTTTGATTCTTTCATTTGGAGGTGACGGGGTGCAAGCCAGCTTATACTTCAAGAAGATGCATGTCTTTGCATGGGAATTATAAGGCAGAGGCAGAACTGGGTTTCCTAGGACTGTCCTTGACATGCTCTGACCTAGACTGAGGTTTCTTTTATCTAGAGTGATGCCACTTCCCTGCCCCTTCACATCCTTCTTGATTTCGTCTGGAAGATGACACACGAGACGCCTTGCCTTCTTCTCAAGAGGAGTGGGGGCTCCTTGCATCTTCACCTTGGTTAGCAGGAATACATGATTCCTCTGGTTCTTTGCAAACATATTGTTTCTCTTGTACATATGTTGGTGCAAACAGGAGAATTTCTAAGAGTAATCACAGAACAGGGACAGAACTGGTTGCCACAGTTCTCAGTTTGATTGCTCTATCTCCATCTTTCCTCTAATCTCACTCCTACTCCTGGTACATGTACACGAACAGAAAAGAATTATGGCAAGGGGGGCATTTTTAAGTAAGTGTTTGTACTTGGCTGCATCAGAATTCTTTATGAGCAGTGCTTTGCTGAAACAAGACTGCCTTCTGCTCATTGATATAAAAACCATGCAAAAGGAATCTTGAATTGATGTAACTCTGTGTACAATCGCATCACATTTTCTGTGCGTGCATGTTTTTGTTTGTGTCAGAAGCAGCACAGCACAATTAATAAACAAATCAGATGATTTTGCCCCATAATGGAAAGCATTAAGCATATTTGGGGTAGCTGACACCACGTCTTCCATGGTACATGTCGAGGGATTACTCTGACACAGGGGTGATGTTGCTTTCTGTGCATTGGTGCAAAAGCCCCAAAGTAGGTGAAAAAGTAGGTGAAAAAGAAACAAGAGACAGAAACAGAAGTAACTTAAAATCGTTCTGTTTGTTTAATTCTTCAGGTGCGCAGTCCTTTGGGCTCTGAGGGATTCATGTACGAACATACATACATGCATGGATATGTGTGCACACGGTTTCCCAAGCACACACACTGCCTCCGGCTGTCCGCTCAACAATGCAACGTGGAATGAGTGGGTGGAGATGCCTCTGAAACCACCTGTGCATCTATGGTGCTGGTCTTCCTCAAGTCCTCTTCCATGGTAGGGCAGCAAATGTAACGACCAAGGAAACATCTGCTATTATGCTTGCCGTACGTTTCTGAGCGGTGCATAGAAACTGCAGACCTTTCGGCTCCACAGTTCCTGATTTATTCTCTCTACGGATGTATGGCAACAAATCGTTCAACTGATGAAGTGGCTCAAGTGCACATAGGCTTATATCACAGGGATGCTAATCTTCATGGGGTTATGAAGATATCTTTTGTCTTTTATTTCAAGAAATGTACCACGTTAATGCCCCAGAATTTGTCCTATATTGTTAGCAGTAGAACTAGGCCAGAACTTTTGCCCAAACTGATATTCATTTCAACACCTCTCAAAGATAATTTTCCTTTCATTCTTATTTAATAATTTCCCCCATGGACTTCATTCGTGGGTTCTGTCTTTGTTAGCCTTTGGAGAGTCAGGTTCTCTGCCAACAGCCAGCGTTCGATGTTCATATGACTATATGGGCACATGCTATCTCACAGTATGTATGTTCCCAGATTACCTTCTTTTCATTTGAACCTTTGTATGAAGCACATCTGATCTTGCCTGATTTCGGAAGCTAAGCAGGGTCAGCCCTGGTTAGTACTTGGATGGGAGACCACCAGGGAATGCTGGGCGCTGTAGGCCCCTGGAGTAGGAACTGGCAAGCCACGCCAGTATTCCTGCCAAGAAAACTCCATAGACATGGGGTCACGAAGAGTCAGTTATGACTGTAATGACACAACACACACACACACACACACACACACACACACACACACACACACACACACACACACACACACACACACACACACACACACAAAATATCGGTTTTTAGGATCTTGATCGTTTGGATTTTCAACCATCCAGTTCCTCCTCCTCCACGCCCAAACCACAAAACCATGACTGTGGGGGGGAAAAGCAGCTGGTTCTGCTTTCGAGTATTACCACAACACATGCCCACCCTGAATGTTCACTTGTGCAGATAAACAAAACTATAAAGGAGCAAAAATGGTTGCCTTGATGGCTTTAGCAGCCCCTGAGTATTGAAAGAAGGAGTCTCTCAGCTATCTTTCAACTCCCTGCTTGGCAACGTATGTCCAAAGTCTAAGGAAAAGAAATTCAGTTAAACTTTGTTTTTGGAATTTTGTTTTAGACGGATGACCTGCAGTGCTGGTGAGGAAGTGTAATTTTTAATCCAGTTCCTGGAACTAATGGCCAATGGCAGCTATCCATACGTTATTGGAAGTCCAGATGGAGTTTGTGGAGGGAAGACCAAGTTAGGCAAGCCAAAAGATCTACTGATAGGGGGAATCAGGTCATCGACCCATCTTCTCCCCTTGCAAAGTTCTTAGTATAATAAAGAAAACCACTGCTTGATAAAGAGACCAATGTTTGCAGTGGGGCTGTCATGGGAGAAAAGCAAAGCAAAGCAAAGTGTTCTGCTTATATACCACCCCATACCACTTCAAGTAGTCTCTGGGCAGTTTACAGTTTTTAATTACAGTAAGCAGGCTACACATTGCCCCCCCTTCCCCAGCAAGCTGGGTACTCATTTTACCAACCTCAGAAGGCTGGAAGGCTGAGTCTACCATGAGCCTGCTAACTAGGATTGAACCCCAGTCATGAGCACAGTTTTACCTGCAGTACAGGCATTTAAACCCTGCCCCACAGGGCACTTTCTTAATGTGGCCTCTGCCACACTTGAGAGGTGTTCTAATCCTCTCGTAGGGCACACCAGTTCCTTAACAAGGAGTTTAGCCAATTACTTTTCACAATAACAAAAAGTGAACTACAGGAGTACCTTGTATAAAGGAATTAATTCATTCCAAATGAAATTCTGTTAAGCAATTTTTCCTTTGTACAAATTTCCCATAGGAATGCATTGAAAACGGATTAAGCCCTAATTGCAACTGTTTTTCTATTGTACAGATTTGCCCCATAAGCAATTCTGTTAAGCAATTTCCCCCATCTCCTATCTTAAGTAAATTATTTGTTATATGAGGGCCCACTGTACTGTTTCATTTAATTTGTACACATGAGCTAAAGCATAAAGCCAACCTCTTTCACATTCTGTGCATATAGAATGACAACTAAAATGTCCTAAATAATATCATTATTCTCGAGTATACTTGGTCATGTGTCTAGGATCACAGATTTAGATTCATTAGACTTGGGTTCAAATCCCTGCTTTGCCACATAAACCTGAGGGGTGGAGACTAGTTAGCTTGCTTCTGAAATATTCTCCCATATCTTGAAAACCCCATTAGAGACTAGAGATGGGCACGAATAAAAAAAAGTGTTTCGTTTGTCGTTTAGGGGGGTCTGTTTCGTTTAGGGGGGTCTGTTTCTGTTTTTTGCAAATTTTGGGGAAAATTTGTTTTCGTTTTCGTTCGTTTCGTTACTGTTTCATTACCATTTATTACATTTTTTAGCTTTTAAAGCAGTTCAATGTATTGACGTAACGAAAACGAAACGGACGACAAAATTTCTGGTGTTTCTGTTCGTTTCGTTTCATTTTAGAGATAAAATTCATTTGTCATTTTGTTGCATAAAAAATGAAAAAATGAAAACGGAAACGAAAATTGTTTGTTTCGTGCCCATCTCTATTAGAGACCCCAAGGGTCACATATAACATCATGGCACATAAAAACAATGATGGAATATTTTAATTGTATTCATCCAAACAAATCCAGTGGCATGATACATTTACAAGATCTAACCAAATAAACTATGAGACCACTCGCTGTCATTTCAAAATGTCTGCTTTACCTTTTGTCACTCTGAATATATAAGCCTTTCGGACTAAGTATCTAGGGGAAGGCCACACTTTACTTTCCTAACCTTTCTCAGTTGCAACACTTCCATGATTCAGTATACACATCTGTTTCCTGTTTCAAAAATGTCAATTTTGTATTCTCATTCAGCTGTTCTTCGGACAACAACTGTATATGAAGCCAGTTCCACTTATGGTATAACTATATGTAACTGCCAGTAAAAATTCTGAATATAATGGAAAGTTAACCTGGCTGCCTGAGTTCCAGAACCACTTACCCACTTTCTCAAGTAAGAATCAGAAAAACCTATTACTGTACTATATTTGGATTTTATAGCTGAAAACTAAAAAAACTAAAAAAAAAAAAAAAAGACATATTCCTGTCCAGGGATCTATCCATCTCTATGTTAGGTAGAATTCTACAGTAGATTGAGGTATGAATCTGGTCTATGCTACTTCAGACTGCATGTGGAAAGTTGTTTGAACCATACCTTGTACATACTGCCCTGTGTTTTAAAACAGTCCTATGTGCTCTTGAACAACACTTCAGGTACAATGTTTCATTTACCTTAAGCACAGAAGTCTGATTTCTATGCAGTTGACAAAGGACATAAGATGAACTTCTAGAATCAGGGCTGGTGCTAGGTTTTTCAGTGCCCTAGACCAGTGCTCCCCAACCTTTTTATCCCCGCGGACCAGTAAATGTTTGATAATTTTTCCGTGGCCCAAAGCTGGGGGTTGGGTTGGGGAGATAAAGGAATGCGAAAGGGGGGTTGGGCGGGGAGGCAAAAGAGGGTGTGTGTGTGAAAGCAAAGGATGGGAGGGAAGGAGGAGGGGGAGGCAAGGGTGCAAGGAGGAAGGCTTGGCTCGTGTGCCTTGCGAAGGAAGCCACGAGAGCGGCGGCGGCAGCGGCGGCACTCACCGGCTGGGGGCGTCGGGCGTGCCACTCCCCCCCCACACGGGCGGGGTCGGAGGGGAACCTGGGGCTCCTGGGCAGGCGGGCCCCCGCCTCCTCCTCCTGTCAGCAGCCGCAGCAGCCGCCCAAGTTCAACCGCGGCTCCACGGCCAGCGGCGACAGCGCCCCGCAGCCACCACCACCACCCGCCTCAATGGGGCGCCTCTGCACCGCCACCGGCAGCAGCACCAGCAGCGGCTCAACGGTCCTGGTGGCGCCCTCAGGCCGGAGGCACCGCCGCATCACCTCGCCTCCGGCTGCAGCCTTCGAGCAGGCGAGGGGGAGGGTGGGAGGGAGGGAGGCCAGTGGAAAGGTGACGTCTCTACACCGGCCAGCCGGCCGGCCAGCAGCCGCCATCTTTAAACACTAAGAGGAGTCTTTGGGGGGAAGCGATGGGGAGGGGGAGGGGGAAGGCCGGGCTGCCACAATAACAATCCTCCACCAAAGCCTTCAAGCTGCCTGGCGCAGGGCAGCCTGGGAGTCGGAGTCTCTCTCTGGGCGCCTTTGCCTTGAGAGGAGTAAAATGGCAGCCGGAAGATTTCCTCGGGCGGCCCGGTGCTGATTGATCCACGGACTGGCACTGGTCCGCGGCCCGGGGCTTGGGGAACACTGCCCTAGACAAGGGGCAGGGGTGGGGTGGGGTGGCGGAGGGTGGGCAGGGGGTGGCAGGGGGCACGGCAGTGGGGAGGTTGGGCAGCGGATGGTGGGGGCGGTGATGGGCGCAGGGGGCGGCGGGCAGTGGGCAGCAATGGGCGGATGGCAACGGGCGGCTGGTGGGTGGTGGCCAGCGGTGGGGGGCGGCGGGGGGCGGCAGGCTGTCCAGCGCCCTCTTTCCATTTTGGTGCCCTAGGCAACTGCCTAGTTTGCCTTAATGGACGCGCCGGCCCGGTCTAGAATCAACTGGAAATAAATTCTGACATGCAACTAGTAATTATTTTCCTCTTGCAGAATTTGTTACTTATTTAGCTTTACCATTCTTAGCCTGTCTATCAACAAAGTAAAACAATGACCAAAAACCGGTGGCTTAGCATAATATTGGCTCATTGAACCAATGGGGATTTAAGGGGCCAACAGTAAGATCTATTGATTTAAATGGGCCTACCCTAACTGTGGCTTACTGGGCTCTACTTGCAGTTAGAGCATGTCAGTTGAATGAAACATATGGAACAGTTGACCTACCAAATTCCCATTGATTCAATGAGACTTCTTTAGTGGAGTTTACTACAAAAATGCCAGAGAAGATAGGTGGTTTGAGGGAAGCCATTCATGTGTGCATTGAAAACCCCGTCTCTCAACAGAGGTGGGGGGTGCTCAGGCACAATTTATCTGCTACTTATCAAGCAGTCCTTTCATCCATCCCCAGACAAATCAGAAGCACTTCACACCTCCACCAGCAAGGTGACAGCTAATGACTCATACTTAATGGGTGTTGGAAAAGGTTGCATAGGTGGAGCTTTCATGCACTCTAGGCCATTGTCCACCTAACGAGCCTATTCAGGCCATTGTCCACCTAATGAGCCTATCCAGGCCATTGTCCACCTACAAGCTTATTCAGGTCATTGTCCAACTTATGAGCCTATTCAGACCAAGGAGATGTAAAATCAAGGTGAACTATAAATTGGAGGCTCCGTCATTAACTTTCCTCAGACTGATGAAGCTGCTTGGATGAGTAGTGAAATGTTCCGCTCTCTCAAGAAAAGAAGTCCAGTTGCCATGACTCGACTTCCAGATAAACTCACCTGGATGACTGAGAATCTTCACAGGCACACATAAAATGGGATTGTTGGTCAATGAATTGAAAAACTACAACTGAAGAGCAAATCAATAAACAAAGTGCTATAGGCAAAAAGAATCAAAATGTCTCAGTTGCTGTACAGATCAGGCCTTACGTAAAAGAAGGAACTGCACATGCTTTAGTTGGCCACCCTTGGGAACAAACAATTCTGAGTCATAGGAATTGCCCTTCCTTCTATGGAAATGTACTCCACATGCACGTCTTTGATCTTGATGTGGATGTATGTCGCCCACAAGTTTGAGAAAGAGATGATGGATTGTCTTTGTTTTTACTCTAGTCCTAGATTAACTCTAGCTCAAGGTCATGACCACATGCAGAATTCAACAAGACCTCCACCTGTTTAATCTAGTAGCCAATAAGCATTTTCAATTAGGTCAGTGGTGTCCAAACTTTGGCCCTCCAGATGTTTTGGACCATAATTCCCACAGTCTTTTGTCATTGACAATACAGGCTTGGGATTCTGGTAGTTGTGGTCCAAAACATCTGGAGGGCCAAAGTTTAGACAGCCCTGAATTAGGTCAAGATTGAGTGCTCCAGTTTGACATACTTCCTTATCACCGAAGCATGATCTGGATCGTTTCCTACTGAATGTACTTTCAGGCCCCTCTGCAGGCACTTGTGTTAGACACATGATGGCCTTTCTGACCATGGGAATGTAAGGAGAGAGGATTATGTGTACTAGAGATGGGCACGAATAAAAAAAATGGCATTTCGTTTGTCGTTTGGAGGGTCTGTTTCGGTTCGTTTCCATTTTTCGCGAATTTTTGCAAAAAAATCATTTTTGTTTTTGTTCATTTCGTTACCATTTCATTACCATTTATTTCAATTTTTTGTGATTTTTTTTAGGACTTTAAGCAATTCACTTGTATTGCAGTAACCGAAATGAAACACACGACAAAATTTCCGGTGGTTCTGTTTGTTTCGTTTCATTTTAGAGACAAAATTCGTTTGTCGTTTCGTTGCGTAATGAAACAAAAAAATGAAAATGGAAACAAAAAAATTGTTCGTTTCATGCCTATCTCTATACTGTATGCTTCAGGCATAATGTGTGAATAGGGCATTGCTGGATGTAGAAATGTACTTGAAGTACGGTTAAGCAGCTATTGTCCCGCAATCATAAAAACATGGGGCATCTTAGCAGAATATGTCAGACAACAGAGTTTGAGAAAGTTAGAAGCACAAGGAAATAAAGGTTCTTATTATTAAATCCAACGTGCTTCAAACTGGCAGTTCTTTAATACCAGTTCAAACTGGTATTAAAACCCTGGTAGAACTTGGCATGAAACACACTGATATTAATATTAAAATGTTCTTTTCTGGAGGTTCCCTCTCCTCCTTTTACCAGAGAAAATATTGTGACTGTGTCTAAGATCAACTATTCTGCATTGGCAGGGATATCAAGGCTGAGCAAACAAGGAAGCCTAAGCCAGATGTCCTAGGTATCAAAGTGGTACAAAGGGACTTATTTGCTACCCGACTCTACACCTGAAGTCAACACCAAATCTCCAATGCCTGCCTCACCAACACTGTAGACTGGCACACGGTTCCTTCACCTGTCACACTACGCCCATTCCCAATCTTTCACACAGTGACGACGTGCCGTCGTGTCACTTCTGACTGATGGCAATCTTCCCTGGATTTTCTTAGTAGAAAGTATTTAGAATAGGTTTACCAGTCACCATCTTCTTCTGTCGTCTTTTCCTTTTTTTAAAGGTGTTTTTTTCAGTTAAAAAAAACCCATAAAACTATATATACATAAGACAAAAAAGAAGGAAAAAATAAAGAAAAAATAAAATATTAAAAAATATAAATATAAATATAAATATAAATATAAATTTCCTAAGAACACATAGATTGGCTCCTTCTGGAAGACACAGGGTGGAATTAAACTCCCACACTCTGGCTTCATAATCCCAACTCAGGCTGCAGCTTGATTCACTACCTCTCTTCTCTTTCGGTTTGCAGTTAGTGATGAGGCTGCAAACTGATTCGGAGCCACTGTAACAAATTTGTTGTTTCTTTCTACCAACTTCAAAAAAAAGTGTAAATGTGGTGCATGCTTTGGGATTAGAGATTTGTTGCATCTGAGCCTTGTTTGCTTGTTATTTGCCTTCTTTTTCTAAAACAATGGTTCCAAATTTAGCTTTGCAGTTGAGAAATTATTGAAATTGAGACAAAATGCTACACAAACTGAAGCTTGATACAAAACACAAACTTTATGCTGTTTTCGCAACATGGTTTCCTCTATTATTTCTCTGTTTTCCTCTATTATTGAAAAACCTTTTCTCCTCAACAGATTTTACTTGCTATCTGGAGAAAAAAAAACAACAGAAATATTCTGAATATATAGCGGTGATGTCCCATTATTTCCCACACTATCCCAATGCACATTGCCACCAGAAACGGGAAAGCTGGCTGAGATTTTATTTATTTTCCTTCTGGATATCCTGTAGGGAAACAAGGAAATGTGGCTGATCCCAATGGAACTGTGTTTAAAATATTTAAACAGCCAAAGAGGGCACTGGTTCAGTTAAACTGTGATCATGGGAAAAAGACTTAAGAGAAGGTCCCTCTGGGCTTAAACTGAACTTGGTGATAGGCGAGGGAGTCTTGAAATGCAATCGCTGTGGAATTTCAGTCACAAACCGCTCTGAATCATCCTGGGGTCCCTTCCATTTCTGATAAAGGCTTTTCTTTCCCTGCTTAAAAAAAAAACCCTCTACGAAATGGCAAACTGACTCAAGAGTTTTGATAATGATAGTTGCCTTTATGCGATAGCTGCTTTTGGCTGAGGGAAGAGAATACGTTCAGGATGGAGCATCTGAGGTTTTGCTGGGACTATGTTTCGGTAGATACCATCAGGGTTCCGTTAGCAGCTCAGTTGTGAAGATCACGTTGTTGACTTGTTAATATGGGTCGTCCAAAGGATGCTTTGACTGTCTCCAAGAAAGCTCCTGTTTCTTCATCAGTGGGCACTCCATGTTATGTGCAGAAACACAGCTGAATCAGGGAGGATTTCCCCATGTGGACTGTATGTGTACAGTATGGATCCGAATCTACTGTTCAAAGAAAATAAGTTACCAATCCTGCATTCCCAGGGCTTCTTTAACTCTTTCCTTTGAAAAGGAGTAATTGACACTACCTGATGAAGCTCTTGGATGAGTAGCGGAATGTTTCGATATCTCAAGAAAAAGAAGTCTGATTGCCATGACTCAATTTCCAGATAAACCCACCTGGATGACTGAGAATCTTCCCAGACATATTACCTCTTTCAGTGTTCAAAAAACCACGTCATTGCCATTTCCCATTGCAGTCATCAAAAGTACCTTACTAGTTATGGGCAAGAAATGCTGTTTTGTCGTGCCATTATGTTACAAAACGAAGCAAAATGAAATGAAATGAGGAAGCAGCATTTCATTACAGACAAAGGTTTTGTTGTTGTTGTTGAAACAAACCATTTCATTCCATCTGTAAGCTGCTTGGGGGAGGAGAAAAGGTTCCACCAAACTGCACCAGCAGATCGGCGCTAGGGTGGGAGGGAAAGGTCCTCCCCCCCCAGTGCCGACCAGCTGGCAGGCAGGACTTGGCAGGAGGGAAAACTTTTTTTTTAAGCCCAGGGCTTTTAAAAAAAACTTCTTGTCCCTCTGCCACTTTCCAGCCCCCCCCCCACTTCATTAGTGCTTCGTTTCATACAAAATAAAACTTTTTTTGTGCCCATCCTTACTTATTACTGTTCTCTTACTTTCTGGAAATATTTAAAACAACTAGCACTGATTATTTTTTTAAAAAAATAAATGGCATAAGGCCTTAGATTTTTCTGTCAAGGTTCCTCTAAGACATCTTAAAATAATGGTGAAAATCCTGCTGTTGAATTCTGTGAATGCAACCTGAGGTTGGGGCCAGCATGGTTGCACAAAAGCCAAGGCAGACGTGTGATCCCTACAGAGGCAAAATCTGAAGGGCTTGACTGAAGAAGCATAAGACTGCAAAAGAGGAAGGAATAGGAATAGGAATAGGAATAGGAATAGGAATAGGAATGCAATTTATTGTCATTGTATAAATACGAGATTAAAAGTGCCATCCAGTCAGTCATTCACACAACCCAGCATAAAAATCCAAGACGTAAAATCTACAATTTAAGAACAACCATCCATACACATACTCCAACATTCACATGCCAAACATCACTTACACTCATTTAAAACTGACATAAAAACCAAACACACACACAGCCCTACACTCTTTCACCTAGCAACATTCATACACAATCCATAAAAACTACAATTTAAAAAACAACAGCCATACACAAGGGGTGCTGAGGAGGAGCCATGTTCACATTATGCCTTGACTTCCCCTCCCTGAAAATTGTGGTTGTTTATAGAGAAAGGCAGAATTTTAATCAGAGAGCAAAGAGGTCTCTGTGGTTCCTTTACATTTTATATGATTTATGAAAACGGTAAAAACGTAAATTCAAGTGCCCTTGACCTTAGTCTACCCTTTGGCTGACTGGAAAGCTAGCCGGGCTATGATGTCATTGGTTCAATACTACTGTAGCTTTGGTAATTGAGACCTCATGCAAAGACCCGTCCTCCTCGGGAGAGGAATTTATGCATGTGCTTAACTTTCAATAAACATATGCTTATTACTTCCCCAAGCAACATGAGTACTTTCTTTTAGGTTCCTTAAAATATTATTTCCTTCTCTCTCTCTCTCTCTCTCTCTCTCTCTCTCTCTCTGGTTTCTCTTTATTTTCATAAACACCCCTCTGTTGAATGTTCTGATATTTCTGAGTTACCCTCCTTGCTTCATTGGAAAATAATAAGGGGATTTTTGATAGCCTGTGGAGAAGGTAGAATATGGTGAGGTGGAGCAGGGAGTTAAAAAAAAAAACCTCCCACTATTTTTGCATTTGAGAAGAGATGGGACAATTCTAGGATGATTCTATCTGTTTTCATATTTTATCTTTTTCTGCTCATTGCTGAATGAGGACAGAATGGTGACCATGTCTAAGTGTCAAACTAGAGAGAGCAAGTAAGCATTTTGAGATGCGGTGTTCCCCCAAAGCAGTGATGGCAAACCTTTTGAAGACCGAGTGCCCGAACTGCGATTCAAAACCCACTTTTTTTTTGCGAAGTGCCAATATAGCAATTTAACCTGAATACATGTGGCTGTGAAGGGGCGATGTTGGGTGCCCACAGAAAGGCCTCCGAGTGCCACCTTTGGCACCCGTGCCATAGGTTCGCCAACACTGCCTCAGAGTGATGAATAACATCTGTTTGTCACTTCATTCAGCTGTCCCCACTTTTGTGTCTTGCATTTAGACTGCTTTGTTTTGTGACTGGCTGTTGGAAGATATACATCAGTGTCAATTGTGATTGCTGATGAATGCATATCTGAGGAAACCCTGTTATCAGAGGGAAAACATAAGAGGAAAGAGGTATTTCTCTTTACTGTCTTGCTTGAGTTTAAAGCTGGTGTGTCTTTGAATGAATTCCGTCTCTCCCTTCTTCTTATCCTTTTCAGAGCATAGAAGGTCTCTGCAGCACTGTTATAGCATGAAGATCTAAAAAACCGTTTGATGACTCATTGTTATTGGCACATTATGCTCTGTCAGTACAAGGGAGGCGGCTCCAACTGATAGTGCCAATTGGAAGATAATGACTGTAAATAAGAAGAGTGATCCTGTTGGTGAAGGGGTGCACTGTTGTTGATGTTTTGTCTTTTTGTAATTTGTGTAATAATTTTTTTTTAAAAATGGAAAAAAATATAGTGCCTCTCAAAGGCAATGTCTGAAACCCAATATTCACCAAACTTGGAGGAACCAAGGGTATTAACATTAAGTTAATAAGATATTGATTTTTTCTTGAACTCAAACAAGTTAAATATTTAGGGTGGCAGAAAATCAAGTATTGTGTAGCTCATATAAGTAATAATTGAATCAGAGAAAGCGAACATCTCAGTGGAGGGTAATCCTTAATTTTCATTTCCAGACTAAATCTAAGAGAGGAACTCAAGTCAATTCTTGCATTTGTGCTCTACAGAGATAGCCAGATTGGACACAACCAACACATCTGATAGACAAAACCCAAGGGATTTCAAAAAGGAAATTTTAAAATTAAAAAACCCCCAAACTAATATATAGATTTGTATTGAGTGCTACTAGGCAGATTTAACTAATGAAAAAGCAAAATGTTTTGGCTTACCTTCCAGTTCAAGCTTGGGACAAGTTCAGTGTTTGTCTTAGATGAAGCTCATCAGTTTAGATGCAGATCTCAGTCCACTGCAGTTTAGTCTTTAATTGTAAAAATACCAAGAGTAAAAACTGGAAATTGTACAGTGAGCCAGGCTTGGGGTAACCGAGACCCTTTGATTCCCAGAAATCTCTTACTGTAACCTCTCCCTAACTGCCAACTGTTATCCACTGGCTTGATTATAATAAAATAAAACAAAATCTCCAATGGTGCTCCATGCTGGCGTCTACTGCAGTCCAGAGGTTGAGGCGGGCGGGCAAGCAGGCAGATAAATACCTGCGCATATATTTGCATTT
>JAHTLZ010003542.1:17425468-17439139 GCA_023846285.1 Phrynocephalus versicolor | reverse complement strand
TTTATTTATTTATTTATTTATTTATTTATTTATTTATTTATTTATTTATTTATGCACTTATATATCGCCCGTCTTCTGAAGGAACTCCGGGCGGTTAACTATATCAAACAACAAAAAATCAGCAATAAGAATAACAACAATAGAAAAAATATATATCTGGCAAGATGGTGGGATAAGGTAAAAAAAAAAGAGGGTAGACAAAGGCCTCGTGAAAAAGCCAGGTCTTCAAGGGTTTTTTGAAGGCTGCAGGGACTGTGCAAGGTGCCACTCACTCGGGACAGGAGATGGTTCCATAGCAAAGGACCAACCACAGAGAAGGCTTGGTTGCAGGTAGCCAATTTCCTAGCCTCCCTGGGCTTGGCCACCTGAAGTGAGAGCGCCTTCTTATGTGTCATTTATGCATACTGTTGTCAGTTTAATAAAAAATAAAAAAGGAAATATAGATATGTGATCATTGTTTCACTGTGATATGAGGAAATGGAGTCATGAGGTTCCACCAGTGGCTAGATCAGAGGAGGAAATGCCTTGGTGCTAGCAAGGTAGCATTTTCTGAAATGCCACCTTTTACGATGGGACGGTGGGGCTCTAAACACCAGCCCCCTGAGTACAAAAGTGGGAAGGTGCTCTCATGGTTCTCTGTAGCTTATGTCCTTCCCAAGGGCACTGGTTGGCTTTTAGTGGAACAGGATACTGGACCAGAAGAGCAGCAGGAATCTTCTTAGGTTCCTAATCTTCTGCTTATCCTTTTATCTCCCAAGATGTCCAGGCAAGAAATGGGTATAGGCCAGGCATGTGCAAACTTCAGCTCTCCAGATGTTTTGGACCACAACTCCCACAGTCCTTTGCCATTGGAAATACAGGCTTGGAATTCTGGGAGTTGTGGTTCAAAATATTAGCAGGGCCGAAGTTTGGACATGTCTGGTATAGGCACAAAGAGTTGGGAAGGGGGCTGTGAAAAATGAAGGGAGGTTCTGTCCAGTGGTTTATTTACCCTACGTCTCCCTCTTCTAAGCAACCAGAAGGCTTAATGACTTTGTCCAACAATGGGTTGTGTTCCAATGTATAATTGGCCAATGGATCACTTAGTAGTGTGTGACCATGCTGCCTCGCCCCTTCAGTTCCGCTCCACTGAGTTGACACCCCCTAATCTGTGTAAATTATGCTTCTCTTCTTCTTAAGGACATGGTGCATCTCATCTTTTCCATTACTGCTAGAGAGAGAGAGAGAGAGAGAGAGAGAGAGAGAGAGAGAGAGAGAGAGAGAGAGAGAGCTCTGGTTTCTAAGAACACTTGCTTCACTGAATAGAGGGAATAAATGATGAGTCAAGTCTTCAGGGTATAGTTTCTTCCAAATGTCTAGTATCTCAAGGTGCTTAAGTTCAAAGGTTACCATCCAGTTTTATACTAAGGGAGAAAATGTTTCCAGATTTCTTGAAGCCAGTGTCCATTGTGGGTGTGTTGGAATCTGGGGTAGCGGTTGCGTGTGGAAAAAATACCCATCTAGTCAAGTGGAGAACATCCTTGTTGTTGTTACAGACAGTGAAAGCCTTCATAGAGGAAAAAGCCCACTGAGAGAAATCCTCAGAAAATGGTTCACAGAAAGAACTGTACTGTGTTATGCAAATTGTTGACAGTGAATTAATGATGATTTAACTTTTCTTCCTACACGTTTTAGATGGTCATTTTTATGTTGTGCTATTTTATTTTTGGAAGGAGGTTTTGCTGATCAGGGGTACCAGTCCCCGTATTTAACTCTACAAAGTGACAGAAGAATTTCATTTTACTTTCTTTTTAACCTCCCTGCTGAGATAACAGTGCTCTCAGAGTAGAACCTCGTCTTCAGCAGCCCCCAACATGCTCTGGGAGTGAGGCAATGTCATACTGCATATAGGAAAAATTACCACTAGTCAGTGTGGTTGTACAAGTTTAAGAAACCAATAAATCAACAAGGCAAGTAAGGCCAACAAGCAAGATGAACACTGCTTCAGGTCACCAGCACCCCGAAGGCATTCTATGAGGTAAGACCAGTGGGAAACTGCAGAGGAGATTTTGGGCTGTGGACAGCAATAGAGCACTGTTTTACAAAGTGAAGTTTTCAAAGCAAGAGGGAAAACAAGGATCCATAATTTATTCTACTCCCCACTTGCTTCTTGATAGGGGTAAGATTTTACTTTCAGCCACTAAATTAAAATCATCTCACCAATACATACATTGTTCCATGATCAAAGTACAGTGGTACCTTGTATAAAGGAATTAATTCATTCCCAATGAAATTCTGTTAAGCAAATTTTCCTTTATACACATTTCCCATAGGAATGCATTGAAAATGGAGTAATCCCTAATTGTGACCAGTTTTATGTTGTACGGATTCGCCCCATAGGCAATTCTGTTAAGCAAATTTCCCCTATCTCTGGAATTTTTCATGTTGTACAGATTTTATGTTATACAAACCACTTGTTATACAACGGTCCACTGTATATGGTAACAGGCATCCATCAGCCTGACCTTCTAGTGTCCATTTGTTCTAAATCCTGTATCCTTATTTCTGCTTCTTCTGTATCCTACTAATTTAGCTTTTATTCATTGAGACCTACGGATGAAGTCATGGTGGCAGACTCCTTAGCTAGTGACTCCACTAGTGAAAGTGTCTTTCCAGGTCGATGCAATGCGATTTCTCATCTGCCAGACTCTCCAAGTTAAAGGCTGCAGCCTCAGCAGACGTCTTGAATAAGTGGAAGAGCTCCAACAACATTCAAGGGCTGAGTCAGTTCTCTGAGATAGCACTGTTGTTGATACTTAATTTGCAGTCCTGCCAAGACATCCTCCTAAGTGTTGATTTAAGGGGAAGGGGAGGGACATCACCTTGAACGGCTAGTGCCACTCCCTGGTAAACCGTGGTCTTTCCTGGCCATAACTCCAGGGAGAAGATATTTCTGTTTCTCTTCTGCTTTTGATCCTGGGTAATTTTCCATCCTGCTAGACTTCCTTGGGTTCTTTCACCAACTCGAGATGTTTGACTACTTGTCTAACATTTTATACAAGACATAACAAATGGTATCTAATAAATAGCCGAACTGGAGAGCTAAAAAAGGAAAGCTGTATAATTCCTTTTGGTATAGAAGGGCCTTTTCACCCACATGCCGCCTCTTGCAAATAACCAATAAACTCTTCTTTATTCTAGTCCAGTGGTTCTCAACCTGTAGGTCTCCAGATATTCCTGGACTGCAACTCCCAAAAGCCTCCACCACTTGCTGTGCTGGAAGGGTTTTCTGGGAGTTGCAGTCCAGGAACATCTGGGGACCCACAGGTTGAGAACCACTGTTCTAGTCCCATAGCTGAGAATTTGGGGCCTATCTAGTTCCAAAAGGATATCCTGAGATGTTGGCTCTAGAGAACCACATGCATTTCAACTTGGTTGAACCAAACAGGTAGGCAGATTGGGGCAGAATTAAGGAATGTGCCGCTGTTTGGTTGGGTGACACTGCAAAGAGAAAGCATGGCACTCCCGATACATACAGATGGCCTGCATACCATCTTCCCTCCAGGTCTTTAAGAAACATCTAAAGACGTTGCTATTTAAAAAGGCTTTCTGTGGGTATTAATCTAATTTATTTATGATTTGCTGTTAAGTATTCTATTTTCTCATTTTGTCTGTAGCCCATCTTGCTCCTATGTGATGATTTGATATAGTGTATATTGTTTATTATGTTATTATGTTTTTACTTATTGGGTTGTTTATCTATTGTATTGTTTATTGGTTTGATATCTGTTTAATTTTATAAACAGCCCAGAGTAGCCATGTAGCTAGATGAAGCGGTATATAAATTTAATAAATAAATAAAATAAATAAATAAATACACTCTTTTTCATACCCAGTATTTGGGTGGTAGTGTTGCCCCACTGTGAGACTCAATCAAATTCAGATTCTGTATTCTTTAGACTTGGAAAATGGACACCCTCCCCTGCCCCTTCCTGTTGGAGCCTCATGTCATTATTCCATCAGTTTTATTTCATGATACCAACAAACGCCAACAAAAGTACTCTGATGGCTGATGACAAAATTGTGGTGACAAATGGGCCAGTTTGTGGAGGGACGCTTCCAGAATCCTACCGTCTAGAAATACCTTTTTGGTTTTGCACTCAATATGTTAAAGGGGGAGATTCAGCAGCTCACTTTTTAGAAGTGTTTCTCTTGGTTTTAAAATATTTGATTTGCTTCCAGTTGAGAAATGGTAAGGAACAATGTGGGTATCTGCAAAGAAATCAAATCAAGAGATCCGAATTGTGGTTATGTTATATTTGTTAACCACCCCGAGTTCCCATTTGGGAAAACCAGGCAGTATATAAATAAATAAATGAACAAATAAATAAACAACTAAATAAATAAATTGTAGTACTTTCTCTCTCTCTCTCTCTCTCTCTCTCTCTCTCTCTCTCTCTCTCTCTCTCTCTCTCAACTGTGGAATAAAACTGATTTTAAAAGTTTAAGACAAAACGCACAGCTGGTCAGATAAAAAAAGCACAACTAAACTCACCTCATCCTTCTCCAGGATGACTGAATACTTTCCCAAATCAAAGTTTTCTTAACTAAAACATTTCTTGCAGATCAAACAAACCATCTCCAGCTTGGTGGACCAAATAGCGGGACATATCCTTTACAATAAAGGCATCTTGGACAAGGTCAGTCGGATGGAATTCTTGCAGGTCAGTCACGTGACCACATGTCTTCAGTGGGAGGAATGACTTATGCTTTGGAAATCTGGACCTCCCAGGGAGAATCCTTCTGCTGACATAGAAGAAAGGATTGTGCATAATTAAATGTTTTGTTTAGAGGGGATTTGTTCAAGTTTGGGCCTAGTTAACTTAAAATGTGGGAACTGTTTTTATAATGCCTAAAATACACTAAGGAACTGACATGGTTTGAATTTAAAAGATTACTGTACTAACATACATGCCAACATCTGGAAAGGCATGGAGGAGATGCAGCCTTCATTAGCCAAAGGACTCTGCCAAAGAGCGTGAAAAGTATACAGACTCAGACTGCATAAAGGGATGTTCCTTGTAATGTATATTCTCTTTTTTGGGGGGTCTTTCCTACTTGTAGAAGAATAGTGGAAGTAACCCAAGACTGACAGGGGCTTCTTAGGATGATGTAATTTCTACCGAACTCTGTAGGCGCATATGTATAAGTGTGCACATACACAAACACTCATATACTTCTGTTCATGTAGCATCTGTTCACGTGATGTCCTCTCTAAATCCTCCCCTTCTTGTGGAGCTCTTGGACTCCCACAATTTCACTGGGATAGTACCACCACAGTCACACTGAAATAGATCCATTGTATCAGTAGGTTTGGTGAGCTGCTCCTTTGTAAATTCTATGGATTCCAATTGGACTACTCTACTGTTATTGTGACTTACTTCAGCAGACTGTCACAGTTGGACCCATTTGTTTCAATGGAACTTAAAGAGGAATTTATACACCAAATGCCCACTGATTCAGTGGTACTCTAACGTGATTTATTAGGCTAAGACGAGATTTCAGTCAGAAATGGGGAGGTGGGGGAGAATAAACCTCGACAATTTCCAATTTAGCACATGTCAAAACCCATTCAATATCATTTTAAAAAGGATCTTAAATATATATGCAATAAGTTCCTTCTTTCTCTTTGAAATACCAATTTGTTTACCTTAGGGGCATGGTCCATCTTGTTGCAATGTTAAATCTCTGTATCTGCCATGGTTTTCCACAAACAATTTCACTAAGTTAAAAACATGACCTGACCATGTTAACCAAGCAGAGGATGAAATCTGGTAATAAGTTGGAACTAGAGTAGGCCCATTGAATTAGTAGGGATTGGGTGAGTCAACTCCTCCGTGGGTCCAATTGATTCAATGGGCTTCCCTGAATTTCAGCCAGAGATATAGAATACCCAAACTTTTCAAAAGGATGTTGGCTTTGCAGAATGGCTAATAAATAACAGAGTTATGGATTAGTATGTCCCTAGTTCAAATCTCAGATCGGGTTTGAAGCACTATTGGGTATATAAAATAAGCTTATCCATGCAAGGTGTGTAACATTTTCCAACCGTTTACCAATTAAATCACTCTATTATCATGCCATATATCACCATAAACTGAAGGGGAGGGATGGGGGGCAGTGTTCATAGACATATTAATAGGATGGACCTGTGAGACTGTTGAACATTGTACTGGCTGGAAATGTGGACTGTTTAAAAAAGAATTATTAATTGTACCCACATGGATTGATTGCCACAATGATTTCAGGAAGTAGTTCCTGAAGGTTTTTTTAACTCCTACACACACCACTGGGTATTTTGCAGTTACACCCTTACTGTTAAGGGTGTGACTGCAAAATTTCTCTTCTGTATGGTCCGGTGAGAGCATCTTGAAGCCTGATTTACCGTCCATTAGAAATCAGACTTTTAGAATAAGATTAATGGGCTGTTTCGTAAATTACATCATACGCATGGATTGTCCAGACAAAACAGCGCTGAAATTGCAAATGGCAGCTTAGTTATAACCATCAGATGAATAAATTAAATGACTGCTGTTTCTAAGTAGCTCAGCATGATAACTTAGCAGACAGGCTGTCCAAGGAATGAATCTGGAAATTTTCAACAACCATATCCAGGCTAGTGGCAACCGTGATGGGAATGAATGCATCATATTGCACAGACAGGCTGTACATTTGGAACACCTGAGACATGACTCATGCACAGGCCTCTGCTCTTACTAAAAGAGAATGGCTTCCTTCTTTAGATCATATTTTTTGCAAATTTCAGGGAAAATCCCACGTAGCTTTATTTACACTAGATGTGGTGGGGATGGTCCAGGGATGACCACCTGCTCCCTTACAATTTGCAATGGCCCATTTCGCAGCAACTCACAAATAAGTCCTTTGTGTGCTCATTTCCACCTTGGTTTCCAAGCAGATCTAAGTCATAAGCTTAACTGAGGATTCATTTCATTACAAAGAACGGCTCAATTGACAGCTGCTCTGAGTCACAGAGAGATTCATTTGATTTTCATATTCTTAATTAATTGCCTGCAACTGATTTTTTAAATAGCATTATTATAGAAAGTTGACCACCACCACCACCACCACCATCTTAGAACTGTAGAGACAGAAGAAATTCTATAGGTCATTGTGTCAAGCCTCCTCTCAAGGAGGTGCAGTAGGCAAGTGAACTCCCAATAATTGTCTCCACAGCTAGAGACTAAACTACTGAAACGCAAAAGTGCCACGTAGAAAAGAGAACAAGGGTGGGAGCCTTCGTGTCGCACAAACCAGCAGGTGCTTGAGTCTTATAAGCAGATACTGCCCAGGGTTTGAGATAGCGACATAGATTCAAGTGTCCAATCTCATGGCCACAATAGACATGTGTAAGGACTGTGGTTACAGATTTCCCATGTAATTGATAGAAGGCTGGCCCAACATAGGAGGGTTAACAGCTCAGGACCAGAATCAGCAGTATACCTCCATTTGAAGGACAAAGGGCACTCATTCAAAAATGAGGATGTACACATATTAGACAGAGAAGAGAGGTGGTTTGAGAGATGAGTCAGGGAAGCCATTAATGTGAGCATTGAAAACCCCTCTCTCAACAGAGTTGGTGGCCTCAGGCATAGTCTGTCTGCTACTTATCAGGGTGTTCTTTCAGCAATACCTAGACAAATCAAAAGCCTTCACCACCAAGCCCATAGCTAACGACCCATACTTTATGGGTTTCAGACCCTTAGGCCATTGTTCACCTTAAGGCTATGGATACTATTGTCTACCTAAGGAGCCTATTCAGGCCATTGTTCATCTCATGAGCCTATTTCAGACCAGGGTGACAAGAGGTCAAAGCTGACTATAAGATGGAGGACTTGCACTAGCTGTATTCAAACTGATGAAGCTGTTTGGATGAGCAGCGAAATGTTTCTGTCTCTCAAGAAAAAAGAAGTCCAGTAGCCATGACTCAACTTCCTGAAAAAAGACAAAGGTAATTTGGTGGTACCCAGGTTGGTAGGCATCATAAGCTTGGTTTGTTGTCCATAAAACAGCATCCATGACTAGTGTCCACAGGGTGGTGGACCAATTAAAGTGGTCCTCCACAGGAAGCGTATAGTTCCATCTTGTTTTCTGAAAATATTCATGGACCTTCTTCCTTCATTTTTTCAGTGACACACTTGAAGTCCTGATCTGTTGAACAAGGGCAGTTGCTGCTGTAGCGGCTAAGCTTACCCTCCTCACTGGCAAAGTCAGCTCACCTCCCTGGTTTAACAGGCAGCGGAGCCCATGGAAGCAGAAGGGAATGGGTGATAGGGTGCTGCTAGAGGACAACTCAGACGAAACAGATAGAATCTGTTCCATCAAGCTACAAACTGAAATTTATTTATTTATTTATTTATTATTGAATTTATACCCTGCCCATCTTCCCAAGGGAACTCTGGGTGGCTTACAGGAGGCTGAACAGATCAGCAACATATCATCAAACAAACAACAAAGGACAAATGAAACAAACAAGACAATAAAAACATTGGCATCTATATCAAAAAACTGAATCACTCAGGTGAAAAACACCTCGTTAATTAAACTACCTTGCTGCAGATGGCAGGAGAGAAAAAAAATTAAACTTAAACTTGGTCACCAAAGGCCTCGCAGAACAGGATGGTTTTCAGCGCCCTGTGAAAGGCCAGCAGGGACTCTGCAGAGCGCACTTCGCTGGGGAGGCTGTTCCACATTGATGGGGCAGCCACCGAGAAGGCCCGATTGCGGGTTGAAGTTTTTTGGGCCTCTTGGGGGGTGACGGCCCAAAGCGAGTGCGCTTGCAACTGCCGAACTGGTCGGGCCGAAGTTGATCGTTGGGCGATCCGCTCCGCCAGGTAGTCCGGACCCAAGCCATGGAGGGTTTTATAAACTAAAACCAAGACCTTGAATCTGATCCGGGATGCAATGGGCAACCAATGCAGGCGGGCCAGGACTGGGGTGATGTGGTCATGACGATGCGCACCTACCACCAGCCTGGCCGCTGCATTTTGTACTCACTGCAGATGCCGGAGGAGAGTCAAGGGCAGCCCCATGTAGAGGGCGTTGCAGTAGTCCAGCCTCGAGATCACCAGCACTTGGACCACTGTTCTCAGGGAGCTGCCGTCTAGGTACGGGCGGATCTGGGCAATTTGGCGAAGATGGTAAAAGGTGGTCTGGCTCACAGCAGCCACCTGGGCATCCAATGATAGCGCCGGATCTAGAACCACACCCAGATTCTGAACCCTGTCCGCCAGCTGAAGGGAAACACCCTCCAAACTGGGGAGAGGACCTCCATATCCACACAGAGAACTCCCGAAGAACATCACCTCGGTCTTCTTGGGGTTGAGCTTGAGCCTGTTGGCCCTGGTCCAAGCCATGACCGCCTCCAGGCACTGGCTGAGAGTCCGGACAGCTTCCACTGCAGAGGTGGAAAACGAGAGATAGAGCTGCGTGTCATCAGTGTACTGGTGACAGCAGACTCCAAATCTCCGAATGACCCCAGCCAGCGGTCTTACATAGATGTTGAACAGCATGGGGGAGAGAGACGAGCCCTGCGGAACCCCACATAGGAATGTCCACGGGGCCGACAACTCTCCGCCATGCTGCGCATACTGGAGCTGACCCTGCAAGAAGGACCAGAGCCAACTGCAAACAGTGCCTCCGATACCTACCTCAGAGAGCCGGTCCAGTAGGATACCATGGTCGTCGGTATCGAAGGCTGCTGACAAATCCAAGAGAACCAACAGGGTAGAGCATCTCCTGTCGGCCGCCCAGATTAGGTCATCTTGCAGCGCGACCAGAGCTGTCTCGGTCCCCCGGCCAGGCCTGAACCCAGACGGGCAAGTATCAAGGCACCGCTGTTCCTCCAAATATGACTGAATCTGAATCACGGCCACCCTCTCAATAACCTTCCCCATGAAGGGGATGTTGGCAATTGGACTGTAGTTCACCAATTGGTCCGACGCCATGCCCGTTTTTTTTCAAAATGGGCTTTACCACCTTCTCCTTCAAACAGGAGGGAAAAAACCCCTCCGCTGAAGGAGGTAGTGGCAATGGCAGATACCCATTCAGGCATACTCCCTCCGGTGGCTTTTATGAGCCATGATGGACAAGGATCGAAGGGGGTGGACATGGGTCGGCAGTGGGCAATTGCCCTGGAGGCCTCCCAAAGAGGAAACAGGCCCAAACTCAACCAAACGAGGAGAGCAAGGGGGTGCAGCGACAGGGGATGACGAGGGAGGGCTAATGCAATCGGATTCGAAGCCGGCCCGGATGGCCTCAATTTTTGATCTTAAAAAGACTGCAAAATTCTCACTACTAAAATCAGTAGGAGGAGGCCTTTCCAGACTAGGATTGGTGAGGTCTCGAACCAGCCGGAAAAGTTCCACCTGGCAGTTCGAGGCCTCATCAATTCTCAGGGAGTAGTAAGATGGTTTAGCCTCCCTGATCGCTCGAGAGTAGCGCCTAGTTTGGATAACAACTGCAGTCTTATTGATAACTGTCCGGCTTCGTCTCCAGCTGCTCTCCAGCCTCCTCCGCTCCTGCTTCATTGCTCTTAACTCCGCCGTAAACCACGGCAAAGGTTGAGCTCTGCCGCGGAGGAGGCACTTGGGGGCGATACAGTCAACGGCACGGGAAGCTGTTTCAAACCATTGGTCAGCCGTAGCCTCGTCCAAATCGTCAGCCAAGCCACCAGGAAGCTCACTGAAGGCTTCATGGAAGCGAACAGGGTCCAGAAGCCTCCAGGGTCGGGCCCAAACAAGGGGCCGATGATCCCCACGGGGGGGGGCGATTGACAAGGAGAAAGACAACAGGTGATGATCTGACCATGACACAGGTAGGGAGAAAATGTTCCCCACCTCCAGACTAAAATTCCCTGACATGGAGGTAAATACCAAGTCAAGGGTATGCCCAGACCTGTGGGTAGGACAAACAATATGCTGGGATAGACTCATGGAGGCCATGGACTCCATGAATTCCAGAGCTGCGCCAGACAGTCCATCGCCAGCGTGCACATTGAAGTCCCCGACGACCAGAAGCCGGGGGGACTTCAACAGAGCCGCCGCAATGAACTCCGAGAGATCTGGTAGGGATTGTGCTGAGTTGCGGGGAGCACGGTAGCCCAGCACAATG
Organism: Phrynocephalus versicolor; assembly: GCA_023846285.1. NCBI lineage: Eukaryota > Metazoa > Chordata > Lepidosauria > Squamata > Agamidae > Phrynocephalus > Phrynocephalus versicolor. Next base: position 17,427,970 of record JAHTLZ010003542.1, on the reverse strand, counting down.
CCAAATCTATTCCACTGACCTACCAACAGGTGAAGGCATTCTAACCCTGGACTAACCAATGTCGAGGCCCTAGTCACATGAAGTGATTCCCTGTACACAATGGCGACCCCCCCCTTCTGACCCTCCAACCTACCCACTCCCTGAACCAGGAACCCAGGCGGGCACAGCTAGGTGAGGGATGTTCCCCCCTCTGCGCCCACCCAGGTCTCTGTAATACAGGGTGGACTGGGTGTTTAGAATGGGGAGGGTTTCCACCTGCTTGCTTGCCCCTTGCTCCTTAAGGCTAAACCAATTTGTCAAGCTGAAGGATTCCATGGATAAGGGAGAGGACAATTACATCCTTTCAGGAGGGGACTACACTGTTCTTTCTAAAGGAAACCATCATAAAACCTCTGTGAAGGAAACCTGCCTTTGACTCTGAAGTCCTGATGAATTACAAATCTGCCACTGTGGGCTCAAGTAACTGAGAAGGTCTTGTAACACCAAACACTCCTGGATATCACTGGTTATCTGAACCCATTTCAGTCCAGCTTTTGGCTGGAATATACGGATGAGACTGTTTTGGCTGCTTTAGTAAATTATCTAGGCCAGGGACTGGATAAGGAGAAATCATCCATATTAACCCTCCTGGACTTCTGGGTGACTTTTGACACCACTGGCAATTCTATCCTATTGGACTTCCTGGTTGTGTTGGGTACTGGGGCTACTCTATTTCAGTGGTTCTGATCTTTTCCGTCAGGGCATATTCAAACAGCAGTGCTGGGGAAGCTGCGTTTAACACCCTGACCATTGCCAGGTGGCATCTCTCAAGGCTCTGCCTTGCCCCAATGTCATATTTTAAATGGAGCTGCTGGAAGAAGGTAATTTGAAGGTCTGGAGTAAGATGCTGCCAATGTGCTGCTTATACCCAGCTCCATTGCTCCTCGTCACATAACCCAGAGGCGACAGTCCATATCCTGAATGCAATCTCAACTTGATAATGGGCTGGGTTGAGGAGAACGAGCTGAAATTAATTCTGACACATTGGAGGTGTTTGTTTTTGATTTGTGATTCATCAAGGTCAACGAATCACAAAAATGAATTTATGATTTTTTTTCCTGACAAATCAATGAATTTATTTGTAAATATATGTTTACTTTAAAACCCTATAAAACAGCCTCCAAGACACCTAGAGACACAACATGACTCTTCTCAACAAGCCCTGGGGAAGTTGTGAGCTCATATTTCTGAGTTATGTACCCCCAAATTGTTGAACACTTCAAGTGCCCCTAGACATCTAGAGATACCAAATTAGCAGGGAAGCCTCCTGTGACTCTTCTGTACAATCCCTCAAGGTTTGGTGAAGATATGATTTCACCTCAGGAAAGTGCCCTTTAGCAACTGGCATGAGGAAACCCAATCTTCACCAAACATGGACGGACTGTGGAGGAGAGCCAGAGGAAACTTCTCTGCATGTTTGGTGTCTCTAGGTTCCTGTGGGGAAACTGTCTTTTTTTGGGGGGGGGCTCTTTGGGGGTGCATAACTTGGACACTAGAAATCCAATATTTCTCAAACATGGAGGGATTCTAGAAAAGGGTCAGGGAACTGGTCCCTGCAAATTTGGTTCTCTGGGATCGTGGGGGGGGGCATTTTGAAGTCCCAAACAGACAAATTAAAATGGCTAAAATTCACCAATTAGTATTCATTTGTACAAATATGAATCAATGATCCACCAATTTTTGAATGAATTTTGCAATTCTTTTTTTAAAAAAAATCATGCCTATCTCTGATTGCTTTATGATTGTAAACTGCCTTGAGCACTGCCTAGTAGTGGGAATGGGGTAGAAATATAATTAACAACAATACCATCACAGCCAGCAGGCAGACGAGTATTACCGACAGACACAGCTTGAAACTCCAGCCATCAGTTCAACGCATGCCCATGCTGGTTCCATCACAAACCAACACTTTTTCCACTGGAAAAAACCTGTCAGTTAACAGTGTCCAGTCTGTTTTTCCTTTCTCATGCAAGGGGATAGGTGCTTAATGAAACATGTTATTCTTAATATTATTGAAGAATTAATAATCATAGAATCACAGAGTTGGAAGAGACTTCCTGGGCCATCCAGTTCAACCCCCTGCCATGGAAGAATCCCCATCAAAGTACTTCCAACAGATGGCCATCCAGCCTCTGCTTAAAAACCTCTACAAAAAGGAGACCCCACCACCCTATGTGGCAGTGTATTCCACTGCTGAACAGCTCTAATGGTCAGAAAGTTCTTCCTAATGTTCAAATGGAATCTCTTTTTGTGTAGTTTGAAACCATTGCTCCTAGTCTCTGAAGCCATGGAAAACAAACCAGTATCATCTTTGATATGACATCCTTTCAAAGATTTAAACATGGCTATTATATCTCCTCTCAATCTTTTTTTTTTTTTTTTTGGTAAGGCTAAACATTCCCAATTCCTTGAACCACTCCTCATAAGACATTTCTTCCAGACCTTTAACCATCCTGAACACCC
>JAHTLZ010003542.1:17411656-17422587 GCA_023846285.1 Phrynocephalus versicolor | reverse complement strand
ACACACACACACACACACACACACACACACACACACACACACACACACACACACACACACACACACACACACACAGGTATTTTACTGTATGTTCAAGGTGTCTGTCAGTTTGGATCCAGAAACCCCACAACGTCTTGATTCTGTTGTTTTCTGACACTTTTTCTGCTTGATGTTCCCATGGGTATTTGGAGGCTGGCAAGATGCATTTTTTGCACAATGACATTGACCAGTGGACTAATTTTGCCACTATTTCATGCCTAATTTTGTAATTTGTTTGTGTAGTCTTGGGACACTCACAGATGAGGTGTGACACAGTTTCACTTTTTTTTCACGTTTGCTGTTGGCACTAGGGATGGGCACAAAATGAAAAACAAAATGCTGTTCCATCGTGTCATTAGGTAATGAAATGAAACAAAATGAAACAACACAAGGAAGCATCATGTTATTACAGATGAAACAAAATGGTGGTTTTTGTTGTTGAAATGAACAATTTTGTTCTGTCTGTAAGCCGCTTGGGGGAGGGAATTTTTTTTTTAAAAAAAGCTCTGAGCTTTTAAAAAAAACTTTCCCCCCTTTCCCAAGCCACACCAGCTAATCGGTGCTAGGGTGGGGGAAAAAGGTCCCCCCCCAGCGCCGATCAGCTGGCAGGCAGGGCTTGGAGGAGGGGAAAAAGGATTTTTTTAAAAAAAGCCCAGGACTTAAAAAAAAACTTTTTGTCACTGTGACACTTTTCAGGGCCCCCCCCAACCATTTTCGTACAAATGTTTTTGAAAAAGTTTGTATGAAACAAAATGAAAAAATGTGGAGGTGGGGGGAGAAAAGGAAAGGAAACAAAACATAATATCTTTGTTTCATGCCCATCCCTAGTTGGCACTAATTTCTTGAATCTTGGCTTTTTTCAAATTGGTTTGGAGTGCTTGTTCTGGTACAGCAAAGGTCAAGCCTCTGGCTTCTTTCTTAATAGTCTCCAGTTTCAGCCATGTAGCATGATTGCCATACTTTCCATGTGTTGATGCTGTTGTTGTAGTGGGCAGAATCCCATTTCTTAAGGCCACTGGCATAAGTTATTTGGTATAAATCTCAGCAGTGAACTGCTGTCAGATAAGAAGATGGTTTGTGTCATTACACACCACCACGACAACAAATACAAATGGCACCTTCTTAACAAGCATCAATTTGCCCCTCAAATTTCTGCTGATGGACTTAATGCTGACATCATTCTTCAAGTAGATTCTGGACATTATATCTGAACAGCCCCACTGAAGAACAACAAAGTTTATATATAAGAGAATCAAATGTCAATTGAAACACCTGAACTTTAAATATTCAGAGCTGCATTGCGCTACATCCAGAGGCATAGCCTGGATTTGGAGCGCCTGGGGACAGAGTTCGTTTTCGCACCCTTCTTGCTGCCCCCCCACATTGCACCCACCCAGCAACCGGGGGGGGGGCAAACCCTGAGGGTGTGGTGTGTGTGTGTGCGTGCGTGCGCATGGACGGACAGGTGTGTGTGCATGCGTGCACAGTAGCACACACGCCTTACACCTCTCCCACCCAGGTGAGAAAGAGGTGGACGACAGCGTCGCAGCCACCCCACTCCTGCCTGCCTGCCTTCTTTGCCACTTGCCTGGCGTGCGGCGGCGGAGGCGGTAGAGGGCGTGCTATCACCAAACTTGAGGGGAAATGAAGACTGCTGGGCAGTGGGAGGGTGCATGTCTTCCTCTTCCTGCTCCCCCTCCAGGCGCCCCTAGATTGCTGTGCACCCTGGGGCAGATGTACCCTTCTGCCCCCTAGATACGCCCCTGCCTACATCCCTTGACCCCCTGGTTTATAGAAACGATATGCAGGTTCTTAAAAAGGACAAATTGAACATTGGTGCTTGGAGGAGACTAAAACTGTTCCTATTAAGGTTGATTGGCAGCCAAAGTATTTCCATCTTACCATGATCAGAAAGGATGCAGACAGTACTAGATATAATTTAACATAGGAAGCAGTTCTCCAAAACCAAGAAAAGTGGGGTGATTGAGCAATGTCTAGCTCAAATCTACATTTTGACCCATGTCTGTTAAAATAAATAATTCACTTCATCTGCCATGATGATACAGCAGCTTAGCTATATATGGAAATGGCATATTGCTTACAGCCCTTTAATGCTAGTCCAAGCTGACAAATCACAGCTGAACTGTCAAGGAAGTACCTAACCCCATTCATGCAGGAATCAGCAGAAATATAACAGCCATGGAAAAAGATAAAGCTTGCCCCTATGCTCAGGGAAACCATATAGGCAAAAGGGAACACTGACCTCAAAGAACCCGTTCAATGGGTAGGCAGAGAGAACAAAATACATGGTTTGTAACTGACAGGGCAATGGCAGACCCACCAACATGATTCCTCTTCAGGCAAGCTTTCTCTGAATGAAGGACTACCTACTATGTGACTTTATATGGATTACCATACATGATTGCATTGACTGATTCCATAAGAGCACAAGTGTTTTCCATGTTGCTTTTCACCCTTCATAATGAATTTTTCTTTTCTTCTTGTGTGTTCTTTGTAGCTCTAATGTTACCTTTTTAATGTTCTGAGATGCCTCTTAAAACTCCCTGTTCTTAACTTGAATATGTCTTAAATATTCTGGACTGTATATTGCCCCTCAGTATTGTAAGCTACCTTTTCCAAGGAGAAAGGTGGGGTAAAAGTAATCAAAATAAATAATAAATAAATATGCCTGGGGTGCTGATAAGTCTCAAGACCTGAGTTCCAAGTCTGAGCCCCAGTACTGTATTTTCCTGTCTATAAGACGCCCCCATGTATAAGATGACCCCCAATTTTCCAGCCCAAAATAACAGTTTTTCTACTGTGTGGTTCTCTAATTGGCTTACTTCCATGTATAAGACGACGCTAAATTTTTAATCTAATAGTTTTAGTTTTTTTTTAAATGAGTCTTTTACATGGAAAAATACAGTATTTGGGTCCAAGTCCCAAGTCTCAAGCTTTGAGTTGGAATCTCACATTGTTTGCCCCCAGGCCCTGGCTTGGGACTTGAGACTGGGAACCAAAGACTTGGGCCTTCATCTGCTGCTGCCCACCCCTGCCTGTGTCACTGCCATCAGGCTCTCTGCTGCCACTACCACCATCTTGAGACAGCAGGCCATCCTCCACTTGATGTGCTGGTCAATCAGCTGGCTAGTACATTTGCAGGCGAAGGGAGCAGGGCGGCTCTGGGGCCAGAAGCTGCCCTGGTGTCATCCCACCGGCACTCAACAACATGAGTTAGACAAATGGGTCAGAGTCATGTGTGGAATCCTAAGTCCCCCCCCTCCAAGCCCCCCACCCCAAGTTGAGTCAAAGTCAAGTCGTGGGTGCCCATCCCTGAAATATGCAGCAGCTTAACAAGTTCAGATATATCACAACTTCAGGAAATTCTGATTCATGCTATGCTTAGGGTGTTATGTCAAAATACGGGGACACTGAGACAAATGAAAGAATTTGAAAACCTCTGTTTATAACTCATCGATATAGCAAAGAACAGGAGCCTAGAATATACAGACAAATGAGTATGGGAAAAGGAACGAAGTAGATTTGGCAAGGTATCAGACTTAGGCACCAAAATCAAAACCCTCCATAGGGGAAAAACCTCAGACCCGACTCTTATCCGAAGCGGTTTCCATACAAATAAAAGAAAACACAGACAAAACAATCTACAAATGGCACTTGAATTTTGTCCAGTTCCCTTACATCAACAGAAACGTTGTACCATTTTGCTGAAGAGGTGGTGAAGCAAATACCACACTTCTGCATTTGTGGTTTATTTTCCCTATTATCTCAAGTTTTTTTTGAAAGCAAATAGACTATCAGCCAGCCGAACTTTAAAGCTTTGCTATGACCCATGTTCATTCGAAAATACAAGAAACCTCTCTTCAAAGATCTCCTATCTCTGTTGTCTTTAAATATTCTAAGGATTAAATGTAATCACGTGCAACTTTTCCCTAGCCTTTTAACTGTGGAAGATTCCCAGGGATGACCAGGAAAGATGGAGGGAAATGCCTAATTTATTGGAGTGTTAATTTTTCCTGGAGGAGCTTAAACCAAAACCTCAACACTTAGCTTTTGGCTCTTAAAACTTCCCGAACCCCCTTGCATAGACCGTTGTGGAGATGGCTCAGCTGGCCCTGATGTCAAAATTATTCTGTCTGAACTGTGTTTAATTGTGGGGAACAATGGAGGCTTAGTATAGTATGAGCACTTCAACATATTCATGTACCACAAGGATAAGATGTGAACAAAAGAAAACTTGATCCCTTTGAATATTTCCATGGAGATATGCCACCTCATGGTTCAATGTCTCAGGGAGTTCATTATGTCAGAGAGAGTGCTTGTTATTTTACAAGTCCATGGCATGGTGTGTTTTACAGGCCATATTCTGTCTGTCTGACAATAAGAGGGAAATGTAATTCACCTGCTGGAGCAAAGCACTCAAGAAATGTGTTTTGAACTGTCCCCAAACCTCTGTTTCCGTTGGTGGCAGACTTTTGAGTGATTGAGGGACACGTTTTTTCCCCTTATAAAATGTTACTCTTTGAACATTCCCCAACTACCCCAGTTTATTTTCCATGCAAAATGCATCCAATAGTTTTCAAAGCATTTTATGAGGAGGAAATTAGACCCTTGAAAAGGGAGTAGTACATTTTATATTATTTACCTTGTGTGGCTAAGAGGGAACGTTAGAGGTCACGAGAAGGTCTTTCTTTTTTAAGAAAAATAAAAATCCCACAAATGTTGAAGTCACCATCATTAACAATTTATTCAGTTGAATGCTGGCCATTCTGAGGGAAATAGAAAATGGCTGCTAATGAGGTCCCATCCACTGGCATAGCCACACAAGCTGAAGAGAAAACCAACACTGTCCAAAACCAAAACCATTCCTTTGTACTAATAAAAACATAGTGATGCAAGTAGTACTGAGATTTCCCATTAGGAGCCCAATCTACAGAACGTTAGATCTAATCGGTATCCTAGAAACAGATGTGTACCAAGAAGTTATATATTGTTGATTCATGGTACATTATTGCACAACCCTTTGTATGTCTTCTCAGACAAAAGTTCCACCAAGGGCAACTGCACTCATTTTCATCTCTCTCTCTCTCTCTCTCTCTCTCTCTGTTTGTGTGTGTGTGTGTGTGTGTGTGCGTGTGTGTGTGTGTGCATGCATGTGTGTGTCTCTCGCTCTGTGTGTATTAATCCTGGCTTCTACTCAGTGAGGTAAGCATATGTTTTCCAGTGCTATTAATGAGACATAGTGGAACTGTCAATTGAGCCAAGTATGGGTAGGCCTCCTAAAGAGGTGTCTGTCCTTTCCTCCTGTTTAATACAAGGCCCTACACCAGATACTGCCAGCATTCCAAGGGTCTATCATTTGCCAGGGCAGTCAAATGTGTAGGCCAAGAAACATCTGCTGCTGTGTCCCTCCTTTCCCCTACTGAGCTTCAGCCTGTTGGGCTGCTGCTTCTCTATAGGACCAATCCCTCCCCACTGCTTACCTTCCATCCCTCTTCCCTTCTCTCGGACCTCTAACATGTGGTTGGTGCTAGTTTATCTTTGCTTTGTCCACCTGGGATCTCTGTGCAGCATCAGCAGACCAGACCTGGGGATGAGAGAGAAGTTGTTGTAACAGTCTATTGAGATCCAATCACCCTTAGGAAGCGTCCTGTCCTACAGACTCCTGGGCTTAAGTCTATGTACTTGAGAGCCAGTGACTGGAGAGAGCAGGAGTCTGTTGTTTGTGTACCACCAATCCCACTGCACAGCAATCTCCTTGCCTGATCTGGCATGGTGCTGCATTCATCTCAGCTGGTTGAGCTGGGGGACTTCAACATCCATGTGGAGACCGTTTTTTAAGGAACAGTTTGGAACTTCATGTCTACCATGACAACCATGGGCCTCTCCCAACTGGTATCTGGGCCCATTCATGTTGCAGGACACACTCTTGAGCTGGTTTCTGTACTGGGAAGGATGGTGGAGATCTGGCCATGGAAGAAGTCTTGGTAGTTCTGATATCACAGTCAGATCACTACCTGGCAAGGTTTATACCTAGTGGAACTCTGGAACTCTTCATGGGCAGGAGGCCATTTAAAATGATTCACCTCAGGAGACTGATGGATCCAAATGGTTTTCTGACAACTCTTGGGGAATTTCTAGCTTTTTGGACAGGCAATCCTCTTAAGATCTTGGTGGATCTCTGGAATGCAGAGGTGGCCAGGTAATGTCTATTGACATGATCCTTTCCAAGTGCATACATCCCGATGAAGTGCAGCCAAACTAGTTCCTTGGTTTACTAAGAAGCTGGGGGTGATGGAGCATGTGGGAAGGAGATGAGTGCAGCAATGGCAGAAAACGTGTGACAGATTTGATCAGACTTGGGGTACAGTCTGTTGTAAAGCCTGCTCTATGGCAGTGGTAGCAGCAAAGATGTAATAATATCTTCTCTTCTACCATTCCATCTGAACAAACCTGTCCAGTGGAGACAGGTTGTATATGTAGTCCTGTTGCATAAATGGCCACAAGAGAAAGATGCTGACCACCCAACAGCCCACTGTTCAGATTTTGTTTGGAACTTTGCAAAGAAAGTCACTTGGATCTGCTGCGACTTAGATGCTGTATTTGACACAGGTCCTTTTGATGTAACTTTGTCCTCGGCTTGTCCCATTATAATGGATATGTTTCTGTTGGAGCCGCCTGATGATGTGGACAGTATCTTTGGAGAGGTCAAAGCTACCACTTGAACACAGGACCCTTGCTGTTCCTAGCTTGTCAAAGCACCCAGAGGGGAAGTCACAGAGTGGGTCAGAGAAGTGGTGAGTGCCTTCTTGCAACAAACTAAGGTGCCAGAATTCCACTGAATTGGAGTCAGGTGCTTAAATTCCACTGAATTGGATAATTACTGGCCAGTCTCCAATAATCCATTTTTTAGGCAAGAACTTAGAGTGTGTTGTACATATCAGCTTCCAAGGTTGTGGGCTGAAGCACATAAAGAAGATCCATTTCAGTCTGACTTCAGGTCTGGTTATGGAACACAGACAACTTTGGTTGCCTTGGTGGCTTCCAATACATTAGTCATGGTATCCTTCTGAAGTGCCTTTCTGGGATGCAACTTGAAGATACTTGTTTTAAAGTATCTCTGGCCAATCAGGAGCTCTGTGCTTCGTAGAGCCAATAGAGAGATTATGGTTGTATGCAAGAGGGAGGTGCCCATACCATGCAGCTCTTTGTTTGAATTGGCATGTAAAGTCCAGCCCCTTCGGACCATGCTGCTACTCTGTGCCTTCCAAGAAGAAGCCTGGTATCCATCTTGCCATGTGAACTTTTAAAGAACTCTCTCCTGGCAAATTACATCCCTTGCCATGTTTGGACTTTTATACCTGCTTTGAAAAAGAGGGCTTGTGCTCTCGAAAGCTCAACAATATTCTTTGTTTTTCTACTAGCAGCCTATGGAGGTATCATTCATAGTCTAGTTTTGATTTTGTTTTAAAGTGGTTCTCATCCTTCCTGGATGGATGAACTCAGGAGGTGGTTTTAGAGAAATCTTGTTAGATATCCTGGCCATTGGCTTGTGGTATCCCTCAGTCCTTGCCCCTGATATGCAATATCTACAAGACACCACTGGGAAACTTTATTGAGAGTTTTGCATCTCAGTGCCACCAGTATTCTGATGACACCAAGCTCTCTCTCTCTCTCTCCTTTCCATCCGATTCCAAGGAAGCTGTTCCATTCTTAGACCAGTTGACAGTCCTAACAAACTGACTCTTAGTAGATGAGATAAGACAGAGATGCTCCTGGTCAGTCACAAGGCAAATTAGTGGATAGTGATTCAGCTGTACTGGAAGGAGTTACTCTCCTCCTGAAAAGCCAGGTCTGCAGCTTGGAGGTGCTCCTGGATTCAACCCTGAGCTTGGGTGCACAGGTTTCAACAGGGCCAGGAGGGTATTGGCATTGTTAAAGGTTATGTGCCTATTGCACCCATTCCCTGAGGTCTCCTGTCTGGCCCCAGTGACATACCTGATTTGGATTTCTGCTGCAAGGGGCTGCCTTCGAAAAGTATTCAGAAGTTTCAGCTGGTTCAGAATGCTGCAGCCAGGCTACAGGCTGGCACTGGGCATTAGGGGGCACATAACTCCCTTATTAGCTGCCTAGATGCCCTGAACACATCCGATCTCACCTGATTTTGGAAGCTAAGCAGGGTCAGCACTGGTTAGTACTTGGATGGGAGACCACCAGGAACTACCAGGTGCTGTAGGCGCCTGGAGTGTGTGTGTGTGTGTGTTGTGTCATTACAGTCGTGACCGACTCTTTGTGACCCCCATGTCCCTGGAGTTTTCTTGGCAGCAATACTGGAGTGGTTTGCCAGTTCCTACTCCAGGCACCTACAGCACCTGGTATTCCCTGGTGGTCTCCCATCCAAGTACTAACCAGGGCCGACCCTGCTTAGCTTCCAAAATCAAGTGAGATTGGATGTGCTTAGGGCACCTAGGCAGCTAGGCACCTGGAGTAGGAACTGCCAGAACCACTCCAGTATTCCTGCCAAGAAAGCTCCATGGACATGGAGTCATGAAGAGTCGGTCACGACTGTAACGACGCAACACACACAACTCCCTTATTACAACAGCTCCACATGCTGCCAATCTGTTTCTGGGCCCAGTTCTGGTTATTATCTATAAAGCCCTACATGGCTAGGGTCCAGGCCATTTGAAGGATTATATCACCTATGGAGAGAAAGGTGCCATATAAATATTTTTTTAAATAAAACCCCAACACTCTTCAATGAATATAAGAAACAAACTGAACAACAGCAATAACAAGGCTGCCACAGAACAGCATTTCTGCCATCATTTCTACGTTACTGATGACAAATTTGTCTTTCGGTAGAACTGCTGCACAAGAATAACATTGAACTCCACATTTTGCACATTCTGCTTGTATTTGCAAGACCTCATAATAACAGCCAAAATAGAAATCAGCCACTTCAGTAAATAAACGAAGATTGTCTGCAATGTTCGGCATCAGGCAGCATCAGAAGCAGTGCAGACAGATGAGTCACTAGCAGACTTGAGACATTTAGCCTGAAATGTCTATCTACAAAAACATCCAGTCTGCAAGGCATGGCAAAGCAAAAGGCATGACGCCTAGAAAGGGAGAAGTGGCACATGCACACGTACACATGCACACACACAGGCCTATGTCAGCCTCCTAGCATGACCTAGCGCCCTCTCTGGTTGCCACATGGATCCAGCTTGAGAGGAGAGGGGCCTAGACAGGCCGCCACCATCAATCTGGGGACTGCCACACTGGCAACAACAGAATCCTAGGTAAGCCCAAGAGCCCCATTTCTCCGGCCACTTGTTGCAGACAAATAGCAGAGCATTTATTCGAACCATTTCTTAACCTAACTTGAACGTTACCTTTTAATGTTCTAGGAGCCTTCTTCTAATTCCCCATTCTTAACGTGAATAGGTTTTGAATGTTCCGGGCTGTATATTGCCCCTCATTGTTGTAAAATAGCTTAAACAGACTTTTTCACCCCTGGTTTGAATCTTGCCCAATGGGATTGCTTATCTCAAAATAAAGAAACAATGATGTGACTTGACAGATCATCATGATCACCATCTTAGAATGGCAGAGCTGGAAGGGGACCTTGTGGATCATCATGTCCAGCACTCTTGAAAAGATTCTGAGAGAAGAAAATGCCTGTCCGCTAAAAACCTATACTCCTTTATGCTGACAGCATCATGATGGCATCAAAGAGTAAGGCGGATCTTGAGCACCAAGCCCAAGTATGGAGTGACCGTCTGGCGATGTTTGGCCTGTGCCTCAATGTGAGGAAGATGGAGTGTCTGACGACCGACCCAAATGAATGGTGCATGATCCAAATTGATGGCATTGACTTACCAAGAACTGAGGAGTTCAAATACCTTGGTTTTATGATTGGAGCCAATGGGAGTCTGAACTGTGAAGTCAAATCAAGGATCAACGGCGCCTGGCAATAATGGTGTACGACATCAAGTGCCATGTGGAACAGAAAGGTAAAAGATCTATCAGACCGTTGGACAACTTGTTGAGTGTGGAATGCTGGCCAGCGACTAAAGATGTTGAATGCTGCCTTGGTGTCATGGAGACAAAGATTCTGAGTTTGAGCTCTAGCTTCAATGCAAAACAATCATGTGCACAATGACAACATTCGATCTAAATACAGCATCACACCAATCGCCAACAAGATGTGCTTAACCTGACTGCATTGCTTTGAGCATGCCTTGCATACCAACTAGGAACCAGGCCACAAAGGGTAATATCCTGGAGGTTAGAAGGACCTGACCGAGGGGATGACCCAAACCGCATTGGATAAACCCTTGACAATAATATGAAGTAGAGATGGGTACGAATAAAAAAAATGGCATTTCGTTTGTCGTTTGTCGTTTGCAGGGTCTGTTTCGATTCGTTTCTGTTTTTTGTGAATTTTTGCAAATAATTCGTTTTTGTTTTCGTTTGTTTCATTACCATTCGTTACCATTTATTTCAATTTTTTGTGATTTTTTAGGATTTTAAGCAATTCACTCATATTGCAGTAACGGAAACGAAACACACGACAAAATTTCTGGTGTTTCTGTTCATTTCATTTCATTTTAGAGACAAAATTCTTTGGTCATTTTGTTACATAACAAAACGAAAAACTGAAACGGAAATGAAAAATTGTTTGTTTCTTGCCCATCTCTAATATGAAGTTGTTTCGGGTTCACCCGGCCCAAGCTTGTGACTGTGCAAAGTGGAGCACTAAAATAAGAATAGCGGACCCCACCACCAAGTGGGACAGAAGAAGAAGAAGAAGAAGAAGAAGAAGAAGAAGAAGAAGAAGAAGAAGAAGAAGAAGAAGAAGAAGAAGA
>JAHTLZ010003542.1:17376901-17411646 GCA_023846285.1 Phrynocephalus versicolor | reverse complement strand
GAAGAAGAAGAAGAAGAAGAAGAAGAAGAAGAAGAAGAAGAAGAAGATAAAAAACATGCTGCTCAGAACTGTGTAATTCCAGAGAGAATTGTAAGCCACCTTGGGTCCTTTTCCAAGGTTTTTGGTGAGCTACTCAGATTACTTTACCATACTCCAGGGGCATCCACTGGAGCTCTTTACCAAGTAGAAATCCTTGTGTCATGGCAGCTGAAGTGGTTTCAAACCAATAGAACTGCAGCATAGATATACTTCCTGATTCTAATCCAGTGGTTCTCAGTTTGGGGGTTACAATCCCTTTGGGGGTCAAATGACACTTTCACAGGGGTCGCCGTGAGCCAGCAAAGAAAAAGACATGAGAGACATGGGGGGGGAGAGTGAGTTACAGCTTGATAGGCTGGAGGGGATATCAGTCAATGGCACCGGAGGCTGCGATTGGCTGAGGGTGCATGTAGACTAGAGGGAAGTTCTTTATGGCGTCCGCAGCAGTGGCGGAGGCAGCAGCAGAGGAGCCAGTGCCGGTGTTGGGGACTGGTGATGGGGTTCATTCTTTAAAATCTTTTTTTTTTCGGGGGGCGGGCGAGGGTTGGTGGGTGAGGGAGTGTTCGTGGATTTTTTTTTAATGTATGTGTGTTGAGGGGATTTTTTTAATGTGTGTCAAAGTGTTCAGGGATTGTGTGTGTGTGTGTGTGTGTGTGTGTTGAATCTGGTCTCTGGGTGTCTGAATTCCATTGTATGTGTACACTCTGTATATAAACACAATGACAATGATTTATTATTATGCGAGTCATCTCACCATATTTCAGTTATCCCTAACAAGTCATTTTCCCCTTCTTGAACTAAAATTTTCATTTCTTCTTGTTCGTTTCCTATAATACTGGCATACAAACACCATATAGGCACCAGAGATATCTGTGCAATTTCTTAAGTTAAGGCAGGGCTGTCTAAACGTTTTGCAAGGAGGGCCAGATTTGGTTAGGTGAAAATGTGTGGGGGCCGACCATTCAGCCTGAAGGGGGGGGGGGAGAAAGGGTGTGGCCCACATGCATCTGCAACAGCCACAAATGCTCCGGTTTCAAGGCACCCAAAGGTCCAGAGGCTTTTGCATAGCCCAAATCGGCCTACATGCACCCAAGATGCACCGCTGCTCATATAAGCTGCCCTCCCTCTCAAAGAGTTGGGGAGGACACTGCAGCAATGGAGCCATGGGTGGTTAGGCAGGGCGGGTAGCTGAGGGGATGGATGGAGGCAGGAAGGGCAGGCAAACCATTAAATTGCAAGCTGACATATCCAGCCAACACAAGGAGGGGCAGGGATGAGTGACAGGCTGAGCCAGCAGGGAGAAAAGGCTGCGGGCCACTCATAATTTTAAAATGGGCCACATTTGGCCCCCAGGCCAGACTTTGGACATGCCTGACTTAAGGCAATTTGCCTGCCAAAGCTGCACCCTTTGTGTTATGCCAGCATATCTAGGCATTAGGCAAGAGGATTTGAGTCTCTGAATGGTAAATTACTCTCTTTTTATGTGTCTAATTTCTGGGCTGCAAAGCACTTGCATCAGTTACATATCCGTCTCTATTTCATGTGAAGTTTTGTTTCAGAGCATGCAAGGTAGGACAGAGAAACATCTGCCCCTCCACCTGATTATAAGTTGCTTATGAGTACAAGTCAGAAATAGTCCAATGAAAGTGGCTGACTCACCTCAGTGAAATGAAGTCACAAGGATATATGAGAAGTGTGTACAGATGGTTTCTGAGGAAATGTCCTTGGCAGTTGCAGTACCTAAGACTTCTCCTTCCCTTTCATTTCCCTTTCACCTCACAGTCCATGCTCTTTGAAAGTTGAACCACCACCACTGGTTACTCCTACTCAAGGCCTTCCTTCTACCTCTGAGGTAGACCAGCCTCAGATAGACAGTCGCACAATCTCATGCCCTGTGTTAATTTCCAGAAAGAGGTAGATTTCCCATGTGGTCATCTAGCCAAACAGACCAGCAGTGATACATTTCTTCTGTTTATTTAGATTAGCAATCAGTGGGTCCCTTACCCTAAACTATTTAGGGGCACTATTTAGGGTAACATTCTAATGCAAAAGAGGGACAGCTATTTTAAGTGTGATGGAAGTGGTGTGACTGAATACACGTTTGGGTTCCTAACCTGCAATAACGGTGTTCAAGCCACATGTTAAATATTCTATTGGCCTTTTAAAAATAATTTTTATTAATTTTTAAAATAAAATACAAACAAACAAACAACAAAATTGGTGCACCCCACCCCCCGGGACCATCCAGTTCTTCCTTGAGTTCTTCCTTTACTTCTCAATCTTCTGTTGTTCTGATGTTCTTCTTAAAGTCCTCTTCTCCAGAGCTGTGTTGCGTTATTTGTCGGTTCTTTCCCTTTCCCTTCTACTAATACATAGTCTATAAATTTTCCTCAAATATCATAGAAAATATCCTTCTTCATTTCTCCTCACTTAACTTTTAAGCTACAAGACAGTTTGTCATTTAAGGCTATATCCCAAAGTTCATTATACCAATCTTCCCCGCGGAAGATGATGGCCTTATAGTGAGGAATTTCCCCTCTCTTCACATTGACAGTAAAATTTGAGATGGTTGGTATAAGCTAAAAGGCTAGATTCTGATCCCTTCTACTGAAGTCCTTTTGAGTGCTTCTAACATGACTTCCATTCTGTCTAGCACTGAATGAAGGACTAGATTGCTCTTTGCAATTTCATCTCCATGGATAAGTTTTTCATATGTTTATTCAGAAAAGTACACCAATGTAATTCACTTTCTAGAAAGTGTTATGATGGCAGCCTTCAATCAGCATAGATTTCCTCATATATCTGTTTTGTCATATAAAGTGCCCACAGCTCAGGGATGGCAAAAATTACTTTTATGGACTGTAACCCTGAAAATTCCATAGTCAAAATGGCGTTGGAATCCCAACAAGTAAATTTTCCCCATCTCTACTTCTGGTTTTCATACCACTATTTAAAATCGGCCTTAGATTCTTGAATTGTTTTCACATGCCATCAAGATCCAATATCTAAATTCAATTTAATGAACTTAGTTTCTACAATTTCCTCTGGTTAGTACAATTTTCCCCTTTCCTTCCTTCCTTCCTTCCTTCCTTCCTTCCTTCCTAGAATAATTAACATTATTATGCTTTCATAAAAAGTAGCTGAGACTCAGAATATCAGAGACTGCAAAGGACAGGCGATTTGTACATTAAAACAATGACACTTCTGGAAGGTTTGGAAAGTGAATGCTGGCTGGGGGAAAAGTGGCTGCACCATTCTGAACTGGTGCTGCAGGAGACCTTTGCTACCTCGTTTCCAAGGCATACATGGCTGGCTGGCCTGAAGAGTCCAGGTGGGAGCACAAAGAATCTCAAAGGCTGGAAGCATATGGAGTGTTACAAAAGAAGAACGATACATTGTACGCTGAACAACGGGTCCCCAGCAGAGATGGGCACAAAACAAAAAATGAAAAACAAAATGTTGTTTCATCATTTTGCCATGTAATGAATCATTTCATTATGAAAAGAAATGGTACAACACATTTTGTTACAAAACAAAATGAAACAATTTGTCCTAGAGCAACCAAAGTGGCATGGGAGCTGCCTCAAGCTCATCCTTGTAAGCCCCCCAAATTTGGAGAGGTTTGGGGTTCAGGGGGCTGAGTTATTAAACCCCAAATGGGGGTCTCCCTAAGAAAAAAACATTCTAATTGTTGGCTTCAAGATCAAATAAAATCAGGTTTAACTATTTGTCATCTAACAGGCTCTGTTAATTGCTGTTTTAGATGTGTTTTATAAAACTTTAAAACTGGATTTTAAATGTATAAATTGTATTTTAATTACAACTTTATATTTTTAATATTGTAATTTATTATTGACCATTTTGTAAACTGCCCTGGGTAGTGCGGTTTGCACTAAGGGGGCAGTATATAAATAAATGCAGTGGTACTTCTACTTACGAATTTAATCCATTCTGAATGCATGCTCTTAAGTTGAAAACTCTTACATAGAGGTACCATATCAAAGAAATTGAAAAAAATAAATAAATTAGGGGGGGAGAAAAAAGCTGTAAGTAGAGCAGACTGCATTTAAAATTTGTAAGGCGACAATTAAAATGTCAATGGTTTTCCGCTCTTAAGTCAAATTGCTCTTGGGTCCCTTTGGGGAGAAAGATGGCATAAAAATAAAGTTGTTGTTGTTGTTGTTGTTGTTGTTGTTGTTGTTAAAGTAGAAATGCCACTGTAAATAAATAAATACATAAAACCACATATCTCTCTTTCTCCTTCTCCCTCCCTCTCCCTCCCTCACTTTCTCTCTTTCTGACACACACACACATACACTGGTGCACCCTTCTTTTACCTAAACTTCCACCTCAACTGAAACTTTTTGGTTCCATAAAGGGGAAACAGCTTTGCTCACTTAGAACTAAACTCATTAAGCTCAACATGCTTCCCCAAGTACCAATCAAGAGGAGTGGGATGCAGCTTCAAACATAATTTTTGCTGTAATCCAACTTCTTGGGGTATTTGATATTCTTTGATCACTAAGCTGTTGCAGAGACTGCTTTACAGTCTTACAGTTCATTTGATTTTTTTTTTTAAAAAAAACTATGTAACATAGAGTGGCATTGTTCCCATTTTACAATAAGACTCAGGAAATGAAAGCACGTCCAGTCCAAGACTGCCACGTGACATCAGAAGAAGAGTGGTAGCAGTTGGGTGCAACTTTCACCATTCAAACCAAACATGCTCTTTACAGGATCAGACTGGTACTGAGTATGTAATGTGCGTTATGCAGGCAGCCTTCTAAAACACCTTCCAGACTTCCATAAGGTTGTTGGACTTGGTACACTGGAGGCCATTCTCTTCTTTCTTTCTTAGCCTGCTCTTGGCCACACATCTGAGAGGCCTCGCTGGCGTAAGTTATCCCAGCATTCTGCAAATTGGCTCCATATTTGTTTCCATTGACAACACGAGCAAAGAATGCATGGATCTTGATAAACTTGCCCATCTGGACACTGGCCGAACACCCTTTTTTGGATGAGAGCCATGGCTGGAGAGTGGAACTCTGATAAATGGCTCTAAGACATTAGTGCTGCATTCAGAGTTGAAAAGCTGCCAGTGAACAGGGCCTGGGTCTGATGACAAGAAAACTAGTTCACAGTTGTTGAGGAACAGCTGTGGTAAGTAAGGAGAGGAACTCGGCACCAGCTACTAGTCCCACATTCGCGAATGGGGCAGCCCAACACAGTGGTCTGCATCATCTGTGAGGCTGTGCTGAAAGGACTGTCACCTGGATGAGGAAATCGGTGAGCAATAAATGTGCTTCCAGTGACAAGTGGCTGGAGGTGTGTTGCAGGTTGAGAGGAATACTAAGCAGAACAAATAATTGTTATACACAGCTGATTTAAACCCAGCTTGATGGAGGGGAAAAGGGAAACAAAAGACGAAAACTGTTCATTTGTAGGGATGGGCACGAAATGGAAAAACAGAGTTTCATTTCATTTCGTTTCTAATGGCAATTCATTTCATTTCATTTTTAAATGATTTTTTGTAAAAAAAATTCATAATGAAACAAAACAATAATGTACAATAACTTCCAGAACACAGCCAAAAAGCCTGAAAAAACTCACAACTATCAGATCCTGGCTGTGAAAGCCTTCGAGAAAACAATGAATCAATTTGTCACTCTATAAAATAGCTCTCCTGGGTCTTAGAGCGTTTTCACACGACCCCTAAGATCCGCTGGCCACTTAAATTCGGACCAAAGATATTGGGGGTTTATCACTGTCCCTGTGTTCCCACCCCCTCCGCACTCCTGGCTGCTGTCTACGTGAGGAGAGGGAGAAAAAAAGAAAGAAAAGAATGCTGGCTCACCTCCGTTCTGCTGTCTCGCTCTGCATTCCAGCCTCTTAGTATCTCTTAAAGGGGCGGGGGGCAAAAAAACAACAAACAGAAGCAAGGAGAGCCCGGCACTCACTACGTTACATCCGCATCAAGAAATTTTCACCCCCAGAGAGCAGGTACTTGAAAAGTGCGCTGAGACGCGCTTAGTGGGCCTGGTCGCACTTAATTTTTTGTAAACACCAGAGCTGGTGGGGAAACAATTTAAAGCTCCGGATCTGGGAGCCATTTTCCACGGATTTTAGGGGTCGTGTGAAAAGGCCCATAGAGGCACCAAATTCAGTGGGTTTTTTTTGTTTTTGTTTTTAGCAAGAGAGCTATTTTACAGAGTAACAAAACATTTCATTTTCAAAGGGAAAAAGAAGCATTTTGTTTCATAAAAAACACTGTTTCCAATTTCGTTTCTTTTTGTAAAATTTCAAAAGCTTACAAAATGACAAAACAGTGTGTTGTTTTTCATAAGGTGCCCTTTCTATTCATTTGTATCATGAACTGCATAGGAAGAATGGAGGGGATTTTGTAGATACACACACACACAAAAGCATACAGAGAGAGAGAGAGAGAGAGAGAGAGAGAGAGTCTACTCTCTAGAGGACTGTACTCAGGGAAGTCACATGAAGATAACTTTCCCCCAGTTTTCTTTATGCTCCTTTATGGGTCACCTTTATTAGTAATCTTTAGAAGCTGCTGTGGGTGCCCTTTTTATATATATTTTAATGAGTGCCAGTCAAATACGCAACCCTCTCCACCCTGTTGCTGGAGCAGTGCTACACAAATCCCTGGAGCAATTCTGCATCACTCTGTGCCCATCTAGCAGTAGTCACGTGCCTGTGGCTGGCACCCCCTCCACAATGTCCACACACCCTTGTTCTAATGGCAACCAGTAAGTCTTGTGGAAAAGGTACCTGGAGGTGAAAGGGTTATGAAATGGCATGCTTTAGAAAAGAAAGTGGGGTACCCTCAAGGACAATGTTCCAGGGTTCGCACGCAGCAGTAGGGGAGCAAAGCCGACACATTTCACCCCTTTACACATGGAAGTGAGTTCACACACTACCTGTATGCAGGGCTGGCTCTGCCATCAGGCAAAGTGGAGTGACCACCTCAGGCAAAGGATGACTGCCGGGGGCCAAGCGTGCTGCTCTTGTCCTGCTGAACACCCAGTGTGCTTCGGGGAGTTGCTCCTAGTGCTGCTTTCCATGGGTCTTTGGAGCTGTCAGTATTCCAGCAGCCGGCAATGATTCTTCCAAACAGCCCACAAACACTGCCTGAGTGAAAAATGTCACCTGAGCACAGGATTTAGCAGTGGTGGCGAACCTTCGGCACTCCAGATGTTCCCAACCACAACCCTCAGAATGCCAACCCTGTATTGCCAGTGACAAAGGACTGTAGGAGTTGTGGTCCAAAACATCTGGAGTGCTGAAGGTCCGCCACCACTTGGGAATTGGAGAAAGCTCCCTTTACAGCAAGCGGTTTTGGTGCTGGTCTTTGAAAAGCTCTTTTGCCAGGGACACAAGGCAGTGACCAGATGAGAACACAGCAAGCGGGAATAGGCGGCGACAGTGTCAACAGTGCCTTTGAGAGCACTATGTCTGCTTCTACCTCAGAAGAGTTTGGGATCATGCCTGAGTCACTAGTTGAACTTGAGTCACTGGAAAAAAAAGAACAAAACATGCCAGCACAGTTGGTGCTCGGAGCCCAGTCCCACCCTGTGGAACAAAATCAACCCTCCGGAACAAAATCAGCCACTGTCTTACCATGCTTTACTTCAGACCGGACAAAATTCCATCCAGGAAACAGCCTCTGATTTGTCATCTTTCCCTCTCCCTGGTGCTGGTCAATCAGACAGGGAGGCGGGATGATGTATGTCCTTGCATATCTCCTGATTGGCCAGTATCAGGAAGAGGGAAAGATGACGAATCGGAGGCTGCTTCTTGGTTAGAATTTCACCCAGTGTGAGGTAATGCAAGGTAAGACAGTGGTTGATTTTGTTCCAGAAGGTGGGACTGCATTCTGAGTGCCACTGTGATGGTGTGTTTCATTTCAGAACCAGTCCCCTTCCGAAACGAAACACCCATGTCTGTTTGTAATGCATCATACAATAAGGATGTGACATAGGATAAAGATGATAAATGTTTTTTTACCTGTATGAAGAGTATGGCCTTTATTATGTTTACAAAGTGCCTAATACTGTATAGCTCAAGATTGGTTATTTGTATGTCTAATCAGGTCTGTTTCATGGAGAAGTTATTTGTTTTCCAATCTACCACACACGTTTTTGTATCTTTGCCACTACTCTTAGGAGTCAACACATCCATTCTTTGTTGCATCTTTCATTTAAGCAGCAAGTGGCCATTTTGGCAGATCACTGTGAATATTTCATGACAATGTGTTTTCAGAATACTAGTTTTTGCCAAGAGCAGCTCACCAAATTAGAGCTCGAATTCCTGGCCAAACCTATAAATTGCCTCAGAATGTTTATTATTAACATTTGGTTGGGGGAATTAGATGACTCAGTGATAAAAATGTATTTAGGAGAAGCAAGCACAACTCTGCTAACCAAATGCACTGCTTTTGCCAGGTTATTTTTTTGGGGGAAAGAATTTAGCTAGTGAAGTTGGGAAAGCTTTAGCAGGTTCTTGATACTAGGCCTGTTTCTTTACTCACATTGAAATCCTGCCCGTTCTCTAAGGGCTCTGGATGGTATACATTAACATTACTGGGTTTTATCCCTGTATCAATCTTTATCCCTGTACACAATCAGAATGTGTACAAGGCAAGAGTCTGGGTTACCTAATTAACATCTGTTCTCCTTCATCCAAGTCACACAGTCTCATTCACTGGTACAATGGCTTGGCCTAGTTGTGTGCCTCAGTTGGAACAAGAACTAGAACATCTGTCTTTGTGTACGATTCATAAAACTGGGCCATTTGAGGTCTTAGAACTGACTCCCTTCCGGTGGTGTGCAGCTTGCCCAAGGCTACACAGGCTGGCTCCTCTTCCTGGAGGCACAGTGGGGAAATTGAACACCCAACCTATAGCTTCACAGCAAGATGGCCAACTCACTCAGCTATCCAGCCATGACTTTATTCATGAGACAAAAATAGTTCCCCTCTGTTGGCAGTTTTATCTGTTTTTTTTTAATGTGTAGCTGTTTGCATATGTTTTACCTTTTAAATTATGTTTCATTATAGTTGTGCTTTTTATTTTAGGCAAATGCAGTAACCAAATAAATAAATAATAAAAATCTAGTTCTTCCTTTCAGCATATATTCATGTCCTGGACTGGGTTAAGTACCCTAGTGATGATGCCTGTTCTCTCAAATCATCACTTCACATCACTTCACTAAAAAAAATATCGAAACGAGACATGTTCTTCTGCCAAGTTCTCCATCAGAAGGGCCCTTGTTTATCTAGTGGAGCTCAGCAGATGGAAATGACAGCATCAGAGTTCTCATCACAACCAAAAATTTTAACATCTTTGAACAGCCATGTCTTCAGTCACAAAACACCTCCAGGTGGGATGCTCATTAATGCAAACATGTCTGGCAGTGCAACTTTCCTTTTTACAAGTTTGTGGTCAAAGCCTGGCCAATCCAAAGCAAAAATTAGAACAGACTGAAACGCAGCTCCTACTGAAGTCAGTAGAAATCTTTCCATTAATTTCCATGGGTAGGATTTCAGATTGCTATAAAACAAGATTTCTTCTCTCTAACAAGCCTCACACATTTCATTCACTGCACAGAAGTGTGTCCTCCATCCAAATCCTTGTTTGGGCCATTGGAGGGAGTGTCTCCTTTTATAGTCCAACTAATAAACTGACAGCCATCACTTTTCTGGTAGTTTTTTTCATGGCCTCATTCAGTACAAAATAAGTTGGATGGAAAGTCCACAACTTTGCCAGCATAATAGAAACAACTTATTTCTGAAGCATTACTGGCAGACTCACTTTATTCCACACACTCATACTTTGTTGTTATGTACGTACCATCCAGTGGGAACCAACTTTTAACAATCCTAACAGAACTTTCAAGGTGAGTCAGACATCTTGGAGTGGTTTTTCCATCGCCACACATCTCAGGGAGCTCTCATGGCTGTCAGCAGAGACTTGAACCCTGGGCCTCCTATCTACTACATTGGGTATTCTGCTCATAAATATAATCCGTTGTTAAGTGTCCCTAATCAGTATCTCTCAGGACCCTGAGGACCTTAATTCAGAAGGAAAGGAAAACATATCACATGTGTTGGACATGCCCAAGACATGTTATCGCCTGAGACAGAATAGCAAATGACACCCTCCACTTAAGTCAGCTAAGTTATTTGGTCCATGAGGTACAGAATCCCATAAACTTTCCCCATCCCATAAACCTTTCCCATAAAAATAAAATATTAGCAAAGTAAATACAGTAATTAATGCTTGCTGCCTTTTCATCACTTTCAAAATTTGTAGCTTGAGGTGCCTCTTTTTGCTAACTTTAGAGTCAGTCTGGCTCACACCTATTAAGAAAATATTTAGCCAATGAATATTTAGAAACCAAAAATTATCTAGACTGGGCTTTCCAAAGCCAAGGGTGGGGAAAAAGTATTTTCATTCTTCAGTTTCCCACTTTGGTCTATGCAGAAAGGAAGGTATTGGGGAGCACTGACAGTGTAGATAAAAACTGAACTCCAAACGCCAGGATAGGATTAAAATATTGCCTCTGGATATGCCACAAATCTCTATGGGTGGTCCTCAACAAGTCACTGTCTTTCTGTTTAAGCCACTCATTGGTTTGTTATGACAATAAACGAGGCCAGAGTGAGAAAGCATTCTGTGCTGTGAACTTATCTGGGGAATTTATTGTCCCTCATAAAATGTGATTTGATCTATAGGCCTTTTACCATTTCACTCCTCTGTATGAAACTGTATGCAACACCAGAATCATTAAAACTTGCCGTTCCAACCACAGCTGAAAAGGCAACATCTCGTGTGTGTGTGTGTGTGTGTGTGTGTGTGTGTGTGTGTGTGTGTGTGTGTGTGTGTGTGTGTGTGTGTGTGTGTGTGTGTGTGTGTGTATAGAAGAGAGAGAATCTAGTTCATTTAAGATAGCTGCATTTTACTCAGGTTGACTTGACAATTCAGCAATTGCATATCCAGCAGCAGTTGGGCAAGGTAACATTTTGGGCTGTAATTTTCAGAATTCTCTACCCAGCCAGCATAGCTAGCTTGGCCTTTCTGAGAGTTTTAATTCGACAAAGTAATTTATCCTAGTTCTGGTATCAACAGAAGCACCCATCTCAAGGTTACTCTTTTCTTGGTGAATTAATGAAGAAGGCAAAGGCTTTCAGATCTAAAAGAACATTGTGCCTTAAAGGCAGAAAATTATGAATGGTCTAAAATTGCTCCTACATAAATGAGCGGGGTAAGAGGATTGTTTGATATTCTGGGCTGGGCAATACTTTTACTGGATTACAACAAATTTATTAAAAATGTAACTTTCACTAGGCAAAGAGGGTATAAAGATGAAATGTAGGGAAGGAAGGAAGGAAGGAAGGAAGGAAGGAAGGAAGGAAGGAAGGAAGGAAGGAAGGAAGGAAGGAAGGAAGGAAGGTGCAATGTGACTGAAGGTGCAATTCAGTTTGAAACAAACTGTCAAGGTATTGGTTTACAATCTCTCTTCTGGCTGTCGATAGAAGGCCAGAATGGTAACCCTTCAGAACTCTTCATTGCCTTGGGCCAGATATACATGCAGCAAAACTGCTATCTTTACGGCTAGAGATGGGCAAAACCGCAAAAATAGCTATTTGTTTTGGTTCGGTTCGTTTTAAGGTCCAGTTCGTTTTGTTTTGTTTTTAACGATTTTTTTTGAAATATTAGTTTTGTTGGTTTGTTTTGTTTGTTATTTGTTTTTTCTTCTCAAGCACCGGCTGCACGGCCCCTGGGGCCCAGTAGACACTTCTTTTATTTTTGTATTTATTTCTTAATTTTAGAGTGCTGACCCAGCCACTTTTTTTTTTAGTTTTAAAAGTCCCTAGTGGGGGCTTTTTGAAGTACTGGCTTGGGGCCAGCATCTGAGGGTTTTTTTAAGTGCAATTGCACAGCCCCTGGGGCCGGGTCAGTGCTGGTTTTATTTTTTCCTTTATTTTAGGGCGCCGAATAACGAATAACAAAATAAACCAAAAGTTCATTTCATGCCCATCTCTATTTACGGCAGCAAAATGGCAGGAAAATGTACATGTCATTCAAGGAGAATCAGAAAATTTCAGGGCACTGCTTAGAAATAGTGTATTGCACAAAAAGAATCACATTCCTAATGCAATATCTTAATGTTTCCAAGTTTCTTTCAAAACTATTTTTTAAAATAAATAAATAAATAAATGCATGTAACACGTTTAATCTGTGCAGTTAATCTGTTCAGATTAGTGGGAAGAGTGAGGGTGGAGCTGCAGTGAGTATTTGGTCTGATCTAGATAGGCTTCTCTTGTGTTTTTAAATCTTACTGAGCCGCACTAGCCCATTGGATTATAGGCCAGCATAGGAAGCTAGGAAGGCAATGCATGCTGTGTCAAAGAAGCAGCTAAGTTACCCAAGACACCACTTCCCTTTTCACTTTGGACCCCCAAGTGTTTAACGTCACAGTGAATCCAGGCATGGTGGACACAGTGGGTGTGAGATGTGAGTAAGAGCTGCCCAGATGATGTGTAGGCAACAGCTCTGTTTGGATGTGCCTGCCTGAACCTGTGGAGAAAATGAATGCCTCCTCACAGCCAGTGGGGAAGTCTGAAGAGGTACTTTGTCTGTCTGTTTGCATGTGTGTGCACATCCGTATTCACACACATGGGCATCCAACTAATTTTATTGGGAATCCCCCTGATTAGGCCTTCGAATGTTCAGAGTCTCCAGTTGCTCAGAAGATATCAAGAATGTTTGGCTAATTTCTGGATCCCTTCTGCATTAGGGTGGAAGTTGGCCTGCACAGGAGTTTTGGGAACAGGGCTGGCATGCATGGCTTAGCTGTTGCCTTCTGACATTCAGGCAATACTTCTTGAATGAATAGCTTATGGCAGCAATGTGATATTCCTCAATCCATAAAAATAAGCTATCGAGAAAACATAGCAGGCATTTGGTAAGTGAGAAGCTGCATTTTCAGTCTTTAGTATCAGCTCTTCCTTGACTACTGACAGCTGGTTCACTAATGCTTGAGACCTTCCTCTGAGCTTTTATAAACATGATTTAATGATGAGATACTAAAAATGACAAAAATGTGCCTTGCTATATCCACCCAAAGTAGAACATTCCTATTTTCAGACTCTGAATGAATCTTTTCTTTGCTTGTTCCTCCCTTTTTGCTCATATAAGTTCATGAAATGATGGTTGGCTAAACTCTTTGATAAAATGAATTCATGCATCTGAGCCTGAAAGGTACTAGACAACCAGGAAGCCACAAGTCCTGCACATAAATGGGCAACTGGAGGAAGGGGTGGTGATAGTGATGGAAGTTTTTATTTTTACCAGGGCCAAAATGCTTGAGAACTAACATCAAGCTCCCTGACTGTCACATGATTAATAGAGGTGGGCACGAAACAGAAAACCCATCGTTTGGGTTTGTCTGTTTGGGGCCCACCCTTGGTTCGGTTCAGTTTGGATTCGTATAAATATTTTAAAAAATTGTACAAACCCGAACCGATCCAAACCAGTTTGGGTTGACTTACCAGGCAGCAGTGGTGGTGGGGTGATCCTGGCCCCGACAGCAAGGGCTTTTTGAGGTGCTGCCCCTGGTTTATTTATATTTTTTCCTTTATTTTACAGTACCGACCTGGCCACCCCTGGGGCCGGGTCAGCACTCCTTTTTTATTATTTTATATTATTTTATTTGGGGGGGGTTTAAAAGTCCCCAGTAGGGGCTTATGAGGTGCTAGCTTGGAGCCAGTGCCTCTACAGGCCTACTTCTCACCAGGACCAGAGGACTGCAGGTGACGAGGACATGGTAGGAGGGGGATAACGAAAAATGAAGTGAATGAAACAGAAATTTCTGTTTTGTTTCATTTCGTTTTTCTTTGATGGGTTGGTTCGTTATTCATTTTGTTAGCTAACGAAATGAATAACAAATAGCAAAATGAATTAAAAGTTCACTTCATGCCCATCTCTAATGATTAATCTCATGTTAGAGAAGTAAAGATAGATTTCTAACACACACACACACACACACACACACACACACACACACACACACACCAGAGGCCCTACCTACAACCATGCTACTCTTGCATGAGACACCTTCTGGCTGCACTAACATTTGTCTGCACAGGTTTGGCACAGGATGGCCACATATGAAAGGAATCTAATGTCTCCTGTTGTCATTGAAGCTCCCTCTCATTGTAACTTAGAAAGAGCAAGCAAAAACTTGTTTTAGGAAAACAATAAACCTGGTGTATATTAGGGTAGCAAAGAGAAAGGAGAGAGTAGAGCAATCTCAGTTCTAGCTGGCCAAGGTGGAAATGCAGCGAGCCACAGTTGCCCGCCCAGTTCTAGAGACCAAGGGAAAATATGTGCTCTACCCTGTCCCAGAGAAGATCAAGAACAACATATGAAAAGAAGGGTTTTATATCAACAACCATCATTGTAGGTTGAACGAAGATCAACATAACTCAGGGCAGGCAAAGGACAATCTTGGGAAATGGAGGAAGGCCTGCAGTCCTCTCTTCCTCCATGCAAAGACATGCATCTTTTCCAGTGTCAGGTGAGTTGTGTCCAGTCATCCCCCGACAATGAAGAGATTCCTTGCTGTTGAGCTGTTGATTCAGACCCCAAGAACCCATGCAATGGAGAAGGATGAAAAAAAGATATAGGAAGCCCTTAAATACAGCCTCCCAACATGCCACTTCGTTGCTTAAAATGATGCTCTAACTCTTACGGTAACTCACATATGAATTGGACAAATCCACAGAGGGAAAGCAATGCTCAAGTCAAGCCACCCCTCTGCTACCATATTGTCGTGCTCCTGGCACTGCAGATGAAGTCGGTTCACAGTGTAAAGATATAAAGAATTGGGACTATGACAAATTAAAGACAGCACTGTAAACCAAAAACTCACTTTTCCTTTTAAAAAGTTCCCATCCATCTGAGCAATGTGGGGGTGGTGTGTGTGGCTTTGTATGCTTCAAGATAGACTGTCAGCAGGGACAGCTACATTAATTAAAATGCAAAACTGGTTGGAATTAGCAGAAAGATGTGACATGAAATGAATAAATGTGCAGATCTACAACAGCTGGTGTGGCTCTTGGATACTGGTGTACCCAGTTCTGTGAAATTGGGCTCTAAAACCCTATTACATGTTCATGCCAGCCACCCCCATTGAATTACAGTGACCCCCGCCATTTTGTGGTTCAGGGATTGCGGTCCCGCTACATCGCAGGACCGCAGGACCTACACCGTGGGGTGCGGGCGGGGGGGGTTGCTCTGCGCCGCCCCCGCACCTCCAAGAAGCTTCCAGGGTGCATGGGAGGGCGAGGAGGGGATCCGATCGCTCTGTGCGCTCCCCCTCCAGAAGCCTCTGGGGTGGGTGGGAGGGTGGCGCCGAGCGATCGGGTCGCTCCGCTCTGCCCCCCACCCCAGGCCCCCTGCCCCCACCCCCACCCACTTCCGCATATCGCAGATTTTCACGGATCGCGGGTGGGGTGGGTCCCTAACCCCCGCGATCGGCGGGGGGTTACTGTAACCAACTGTGTAGTAGTTCACTGTAAGCATGCTGTAAATCTGCTAAAGAGAAAAGAGTGATGAATGTAAATGCATCTGATCGATGGCACATCATCCTGGGACTTCTTTTTCATTTTTATCCTAATTAGAGAGCACAGAAAGTGACTGCAGATGCCAGACTTTTGTACATGTGGACAACATGTATAATGGGACACAAGCGTGTGCTTGCTTGCCCATGCACATAGACAGAGCTTCTTTGGCTCTATTTGGTGAAAATGTTTTCAAGAGCTTTCCTAAAGCTCTAATATTGATTTGCACAGCCCTAGGAAAGTCTTTCATTCTGAGAATGATAGTGACTTTAAAAATGTTACCCAATTTTTTAAAAAGTTGAGAAATCAGACACACAGTGTGATACACACACATCCTTCACAAATTCTGCACATCTTAGTCTAGACAGGAAGGGATGAGTAATGAAGAGGACCAATCAAGCCACACAGGTTTGAAAGGACACGTGCTTTAGCAAATGTGGCATTTCCCATCAGTTTACTCTTTGTGTGGCTGGTATGTCCCAATTCTCTGATGGTTACCTCTGATTACAAATGGCCACCCATCCTCCTTGATCCTTTCAGAAAGAAGGTAACCTCAACATCATAATGACCCCACTTGCGAGGTTTAACATTTAGAGAATTGTCAGGAAAGATTCCAGGCAGAAAGAAAGAAAAGGGACCAGGAGAGCTCTCATCTTAAAAACACGAAAAGTGCTCTATGGGGTAAGACCAAAGAAACTTCAAGTCAGTGTGTGTGGGTTTTGTTTTTCTGTTTTGTTTTGCTTTGAAATAATTAGATCAATGTTTCCCAACCATAGGTTCCCAGATGTTCTTGGATGGAACAGGTGATACCTCTAGGCTACTATAAAAATAACAAATACATTGCTAATATTTTGAGGGCAAAAACCCCTTCCTCAGAGCAGTACGGTTATAACATGGCAAAAGATGGATTTACCAGGAGTTATTTCTTAGATGGAAGGTCCTTGGCAAGATGGGGAAAAAGCCAGGCAGTTTACTTGAGGCACGGAGCTTGGACGTTCTTAGGCTGCATCCGAATTGAAGGGAGGGAGGTGTTTTAACTGATACTTCACGTCCCTCTCGCCTGCAGTTCGCGGCCCCGCTGGAGACCGGTTCAAAGGAACGTAACCTCACGTCCTTGTGGGGTCAATCCGAGTTCAAAGGAACGTAACCTCACGCCCTTGTGGGGTCAATCTGAGTTCACCCTGACCACGCCCCCTGAACTGTGCTCCAAGTGGGGTGAGAGATTCCCGTCCTGGAGCTCGGGAATCTTTTCAATCCACTTCGCGATCTGTGTTGAAAACCAATTTCACCACGGAGGCAAGTTCACCTCAGCTCGAGGAAGGATGTGAAATAACCACCTTAATTGTCCCAGTCCTTCCAAAGACATGTCACAGCTCTCACGTACACACATTCACACCTCTCCTCAATGTGACTTGTCGAGGCCAAAAGCCCCTGCCTTGTCAGCACCGGGGGGAGGGGTGGTGGTGCAGAAGGCCCATGCATTTCATTTGAGGATTGGGATAAAATTTGGAAAAGTCCACTGAGTGTAGCCAATGGGGTCAAATAAAAGAAAAGAGATTGCCCAGTGTTGCAGTCTTGTCTCCGTTGATGTTCCATTTGCCTCTTTCTTGGTACATGGCGGGGGCAGCCCATTCCTGGTATCTCAATATTTCCAATTGAAGCAAAACAAGTTGAGGAGCCGTGTACCCATCACAAATACAAAAATGGAACAGGTGATACCTTTAGGCTACTATAAAAATAACAAAAACATTGCTAATATTTTGAGGGTGAAACTCACTTCTTCAAAGCAGTACCGATAGGTTATAACATGGAAAAGATGGATTTGCCAGGAGTTATTTCTCAGATGTAAGTTCCTTGGCAAGACAGAAAAAAAGCCAGGCAGTTTCTTAGTTGAGGCTTGGAGCTTGGATGCTCTTAAGCTGCATCCAAATTGAAGCGAGGGAGGTGTTTTAATTGTCCCAGTCCTTCCAAAGACATGTCACAGCTCTCACATAGACACATTCACATCTCTCATCAATGTTCTTGGACTATAACACCCAGAAATCCTGGCCAGGACAGTTATGACGAAAGTTTATGGGAGTTTGAGTGCAAAAACATCTTGGGACCCAAGACTGGGAACCACTGAACAAGATGATACAGTAAGCATTGCATTAGAACAGAAGCTCCATTAAAGAGGAGAGATATGTCTCATTATGCTAGTTCTCTCTGTGTGTGCTTCACCCTGAAATTTGCAAGTAAGCTTGGTCTATTACAGCGATGGTGAACCTTTTAGAGACCGAGGGCCCAAACTGCAATTCCAAACCCACTAATTATTTGCAAAGTGCAGATTTAACATGAATACAGGTGGCTGTGAAAGGGCGATGTCGGGTGCCCACAGGAAGGGCTCCAAGGGTCACCTTTGGCACCCGTTCCAAAGGTTCACCAACACTGGTCTATTATTTAATTAGTGATCAGAAGTGAACAGAGGATGCATCTGAAAGTCTGATTTTTTTCACACAGAGTTTTGAAGGAAATGAGTACCTGGACAAAAAACACCGTAACAGCAGAAAAATGTGCATTTCCATAAAATGTGATTTGACTCCTAGTAGTTAGACAGACATTTCCAAGACACACACAAGCAAAGCAAACGACATGATGCTCTTCAACAACATTGCTGCCTCTGAATCTGAGGGCTTCATAGATCCATCAGGACTTCATGGACTTGTCTGATTCTTTGTTACAGCCATCAAAGGTGGTGGCCATCATCTCATCTTATGTCAGTTAATTTCATAAATGGAGCATCCATTGTATGCAGAATTATTTCTTTCTGTTGTCCTGAATTCTATTAGGGTAATTCTATTACCCCAAGCATCATCAGATAAGCCAGGCCTGCACAACACTTCAACCACGGGGGCCAGGTAGCCCACTGGCCAGTTGAGACGTGGTCTCCCATTTCCCCGAACCACAGAATCATCGTCCCAGTGGTGCACTGGGTGAAGAAACGGATGGGAGGGCTGCAGTAAAGTCCCCTGCTCCCCCTCCCCAGCCAGATGATCAGCACCCCGGCGGCACACCAGATGAAGAAGCTGCCGGGAGGCCCACAGTGCTGTTCCCTGCTTCCCCATCCCCACCAGCCAGATGATCGGGGCACCAGCTGCACCCCTGAAGCAGCCGCCGGGAGGGCCGTGGCACAGTTCCCTGCTCCCCCCACTGGCCAGATGATTGGGGCAGTGGCTGTGCCCCTGATGAAGCCTCCAAGAGGACCGCGGCACAGTTCCCCGCTCCCATCCCCGACTGCCAGATGAGTAGCCCTCATGCCCTTTGGGCCAGAAAAAGTAGACCTTGGCCTGTTCAAAGTTGGACAGCCCTGAGATAAGCCAATGTTCTAATAGTATGAGAGAGGGCACAAACTCATATTGTGGGTTTAAGAGGGGTGTTAGCCTTCCCACCCATCCAATTTCCTTTGAGTTTCTCCAACCCAGAGAAAAACCCTTTACTTGCAAAAGAAAAAGAAGAGGGAAATGTGTTCCCGCAGTCTATATATTTGACACAATATCTCATTTAAGATTCTACTTACTACCCAGAAACTTGAAGCCGTTCAAACCAGTCTAATTAATGATTCTTCATCCTCTCTCTGATAAATTAGTGTAGACTAGTGTTGGCGAACCTATGGCATGAGTGCCAAAGGTGGCACTCGGAGCCATTTCTGTGGGCACCCGATATCACCCCTTCACAGCCACCTGTATTCAGGTTAAATGGCTGTATTGGCACTTTGCAAAAAAAAAAAAAAAAATAGTGGGTTTTGAACTGCAGTTTGAGCACTCAGTCTCTAAAAGGTTCGCCATTACTGGTCTAGACTCTCTAGAACAGTGGTGGCCAACCTTGGGCACTCCAGATGTTTTGGACCACAACTCCCGAATTCCAAACCTGCATTGCCAATGACAAAGGAGCATGGGAGTTGTGGTCCAAAACATCTGGAGTGCCAAAAGTTCACCACCGCTGCACCAGAGGGTGTGTAGCATGTGGAATGAACAGGGAAGAAATTTAGAATTAGAATAATGTGTGTTTTTTTTTAAAAAAAAAAAACCCTATATGTACTCAGAAGAATAGGAAGGGCAGGAAGTTCTCTCTGTTCTGTTGCAGGAAAGCTAGATAGTGGATTTTTAAAAAAGGTATATCATACAACCATCCCTCTCTTATATATCCATGCAAGAGGAATTCTGTTGAAAGAAGAGGGGGCAAAAAGGAGAAGCGATTTAGTTCTGAGTAACAGTACATTTCTGATTTGCTGTACATAAACAGCACTCATAAGATTCAATTAGTCAGGGTGTGTATTTAGAGACTCAGCAAATAACCAGTCTTGGGGATGATTTCCCAAACAGACAGATGATTTTATCAAAGGCCCTTTTAATGCAGACAGAGGATGAAAACAATATTTATTCAAGGCCGCATTTACTCTTAGCTAGCTGTGGGTTAATGTTAAATTATTTTAGAGCACTGCTGTGAAAAATCCTACTCTCTCATAAGAGAGAGGAGAGGGCCTGTGAAATGCAGAACTGCAACCACACTGGAATTCAAATCAAACTCTGGTAGTCCTTGTGAAGTGCTGAAGTCTTATACTTTAATTCATAAGCATTTTTGGCTTAGGTTTACTCACAAGGTCCTGGCTTCACTTTGCCTATAGCTGTTAAAAAAGAAAATGGCTGCCAAAGGCCTTTGCTTGCTGTCCCTGACTGTGTGCTAGCACAGCAGCTTTTCTTGAGTTTAAGTGGTTACATGCCTAAACTGATGTGAAGAGATCTGTTGTTTCCAAAAGTTGAGGCCCCAGCAGCCAAGGGGAACCGATAGGTGGTTTGATTGACAGTCTTCCCAGCCCTGAAAGATCTCTTCCATCCAACCTTCTTAGAAGCATCACGTGAGAGTTGATAAAGCGTCAACAGTTCTTTGAGAGCTGGAGGAAGCCTCTAGCCCCAATCTGGAAAATATTCTTGGGGTACGTGTATCCATGAAATTGTGAGGTTACGATGACAGCCAAGATCATATCAACTCAGAATTCAGATGAATTATCTCTTTCAAGGGCATTTTATATAAGTGAGCTGGGTCCCAATTCTTATGGAAGTTTAATTTAAAATGGAAATAGCAGTGCTATCTGCATGTATCAGGTTGAAAAATTCAAGCATCTAAGAGAGAGAGGATAAAAAGAAAACTAACGAGACTGGCTCATTTCATGCTTAGTAAGAAAACTCTGGCATGTTTTTAATGAAGGAAATGATGAAGTTGTGAATTTAAGTGTTTACCAAGAAGGTGGAAGGAGATAGCAACTACAGAAGAGCAGCAGATGATTTGTAGATCACATACACAATGACCAGCTAGTCTCAATAGGGTTGTACAGAGGCTGCGGCCTGCTGCCAGTCAGTGTCGGCTATTTATAGCTAATTGAAGTAAGATGGATATTGTTGATAGACAAAATGAGTCCAGGAAGTGGTCTTCTTCCCACAGGGATTGGTATCGCTTGCTCCTCGGAAGGACCTCCAAAAGACATTTAGAGAAAGTCTCAGAGTCTTCTGCCTGTATTTCTCTAACCCTTTAAAGTCAGTTCAAGTGTCAAATCTCACAGAGAGAAAAATGGTGGACAATGAGAAACTGCCAGAAGAAAAGGCATCCCGTGGGCCTAAAGTGCAAAATTAGCTGTTTCTCCCATCATTTTTTTTCTCACACTGCTCGAGTGTGGTTTTAAATAAGGTTGTGGCCTTTTGTAGAGAGCTGCAGTTCTTGTTGAATCTTCTCCACAGAGGAAGGGAGAAATCTGAGGCATAAGATTCCCATGCAATATATACCATACAACCAATGAAATGTATCACTGAACTCCATTTAGAAAGGACCTTCTAAAGAGCAGGGTGACTCAGTCTTTTCCATCAGAAAGAAGCAAGATAAGGCCATTTTTAGACAGGATACAGATTTCAGATTCAAAAGCAGTGTACTCCTAAGAGGAACAGACTGACTGCTTATGGCAACAGGGCTGCTTCTATTTGCTTTTGCAAATTTGTTTGCTTTTGTTTTTCATTTGGTCAGCTGAGGGGTACCATACTTTAATCTACAAAGCACTGTACGACTTGGTTCCAAGCTACCTCAAAGATCGAATCTCACAGTATGAACCTACTCAGGTGCTAATGTCATCAGGAGAGGCCTTTCTCTCCATCCCACCTCCCTCAAAGGTACGTCACGTGGGAACACATGAAAGGACCTTCTTGGCTGCTGCACCCAAATTCTGGAACTCCCTTCCACTGGAGGCCGGGACTGCTCCATTTCTGCTGTCTTTCCGGAAACAGGCAAAGACCTTTCTCTTCAAGCAAGCTTTCTCTGAATGAGGGACTACCTACTGTGTCTTTTTATGAATCTACCATACATAGCTACACAGACTTTGTGTTTATAACCACTTATAACTTTGTGTTTATATCTCCCCTTGTGTGACACTATGTTATCAATTGTTGCTAGTTTTAATGCTGCCTTCTAATGCTGTAAGATACCCCTCAATTCCCTGTTTCTCAAACTGAATGTGTCTTAAATGTAATGGACTGTATATTGTCTCTCCTTACTGTAAGCCACCTTAGGTCCTTTTCCAAGGAGAAAGGCAGATAAAAATACTAAAAACAATAATAAAATAAAATAAAAGTACTGCATTCTCAATCTTGTAACTGTTCCTAAACATAACTCCCTGAAGATGCCAAGCCAACCACTTTTCATTGTCAAGAGAGTTAGTGGGGCTCAGGATACCAGAGACGTCCATTTTGAGAGGGCAGGAGATAGAGCTGTCCTATTGGTGACTATTTCTAGTTTCAGAAAGTTGGCAGCAGGATAGCTTGGTGAGCTTGAGCCCTTGGGGGTCAGGGAATCTGATTCGCCACGGAGCCTTGTAGGAGAAGATCCACCCTGGCAAGTGACACAACCCAGCTAGTGACACAACCTAGAAGGAGGGTTTGGGAATTCTAAAGATGCTGTATCTAAAACATCTTGGAAATGTAGAATCAATTTCTGCATTTATGTCTTTTCTCAGATCGCTGTATTTTTTCCCTTTAAGGGGAGTTAGGGGACATCGACCCAAAATGGCTCCCAGATGCCTAATATTAATTGATTTCTTGGGTATTAAAACACCCTGGACATCTGTAAAAACGCAGCAATAATGTGATAATTATTTGAAATTATTACCTACCAGGGGGTTGGGGTCCTTAAAACGTTTGTTTTTGTCTTCTCCCATTGCGATGTATTTTTCTTTTCCTTTTAAAATGGATACATTGTGGCCACCAGCCACAAAATGGAGGCAAGCCATGTGATGGGATCATGTTCAACCAATAGCATGCCCAGGTGGCAGACTGGGCAGGTCTGGCAGCCACAGAGGGCATAAAAAGCTCTGGCAGCCCCCGTCCTCCTTGCAATCTCTGGTGGGAGTTAGGGTGGGATCGCTGTCTCTGCGACTCTAGCTTCAGTCCTGCAGCCTCCCTGTGTGCGTGCGTGCTGCGTACATCTCAGTGAGTACCCTCCCCTGCCTTGCAGTGCAGTCAATCTGCGGCTGCCTTGCACCCTGGGCAACGCCCGCCGCTGCCTTTGCAGCCTCCCTGCGTACCTAGTCTATACTGTGTCTCTGCCAGCATCCATTTTTTTAGTGTTTTCCCTCTGGTCTGGGGCATTGGGGGATGTCTGCGCACAGAAATGCTTTAAAAATCGTGCAAAAAGCGGGTGGAAACAACAAATGAATAAACAAAAAACGGAAATGAAATTTTTCTAAAAATTCGCGACAAACGGAAACGAACCGAAACAGACCTCTCAACGACAAACGAAAAACCGAAACACCTTTTTTTGTTTCGTGCCCATCTCTAGTGCCTGGAGTAGGAACTGGCAAACCACTCCAGTATTCCTGCCAAGAAAGCTCCATGGACGTGAGGTCACGAAGGGTTGGTCACGACTGTAACAACGCAACACACACACTGAAGGTGCCATGAGACATGCTAAGCATGGCTGCTTGTTATCTTAACATTACTCTCCCCCCCCCCCCCGAAAGTGTGCATCCTGGGGCGTTCTATCAAGATGTGTTTAAACAAGCAGCCGTGACTGTAAACACTTCCGGAAATGAGAGCATCTCATCTGCCATCTGGCAAGGGCTTTGCAGGAATCTTTTTAAACTTACGAAGGCATCCAAGCATAGGATGTTAACCAATGGCCTTGTGGCGGCCATCATCTTGAGATCTGGGGAATCCTGGTTAAGAGTCATGGGAAAAGCTCTTTAGAAGAACTCTTAACACACTTCAAAGGGAAAGGCGGATTTGATGGTTTACTAATAGGGTGGAGTCAAAGCTTGCTTACAAAAGCAAAAAATCTCAGATAACTTTGGTGCTGTTACTGTTTCAGGACGTGTTTCAAAAAGACCGTTTCGAAATACTACCCACTACCTAACATATTTCAAGGTAACTGTGAAAACTAGTGAAGTATTGAAGTTTCATCATAGAGAAAGATATACTGTATTCTGGAAAAAATAGTTCTGAGAAGCAAAGAGGAGTGCCCTGTCAGCTCCAGCCTAAGACTTTTCAAAGGTGGGACAAGAGGGTGCTCCAACATCTTACAGTGGCTTGCTCACTCTCCTGCTTGGAATTTGCTCCTTGTTGCCATCCTGCTATGAAGATTCTAATGATTCTTAGATAGCCAGGGAGGTGATAAGCAACCCCCCCCCCCCACTCCCCACCACAGGGTCCTCCCTGGAAACTCACATGGGACAGCACAGCCAAGTACGGCAGGGTCCTCCCACAACCATTACTACAATCCTGGCCCAAAGTCTGTCTGTCTATCTATCTATCTATCTATCTATCTATCTATCTATCTATCTATCTATCTATCTATCTATTTTAGAGTATTTTTACCCTATCTTTCTCCTTGGAAAAGGACCCAAGGCAGTTAACAGTAATGAGGGATAATTTACAGTCCAGTACAATTAAGACATGTTCAGGTATTAAGAACAGGGAGCCGAGGGACATGTTACAACAGCATAAATAGATAACATTGCATTAAAGCTACAAGAGAACACAAGCAATTAAAAGGAGAGTAACATTCCATGTAAAAGTTATGAGTGATGGAAATGAACTTTTAAAACATCATGTCAATGCAAACACATAAGGTTATAGGAAGTTACAAACACAAAATCTATATGATCCTATCAATTCATATAAAGGACACATAAGAGGTAGACATGGGCATGACTTAGCGGAATTCCCGTTTTCGTTTCCGTTACTCGTTTCCGTTACGCAACGGAAACGGAAACGGGAATTACTCCGCTAGAACTCGAACTTGAACCGACTAAAGAATAATTGGGTCTGATTTGTCATTGTCGTTCCTGGCATCACGGCGATCCCGCGATGCCAAGCGGCACAGAAAAAAAGTTTTAAAAATAAATTTAAAAAAACCAATTCCCAGCCAAAAAGCAGGTGAAAATATGCCTGCAGAGTGCAGAGTGCACCTACCAGAGGGGTGGTTTCTGGAGGGGGGTCCCCGGCCTCCCCCCCTCTCCTCCTGTCCCTCCTGTCCCTGGGCTGTGCTGGGGGCGGGCATCCTCGTCATCCCGCCAAAGTCACCGCCGGCCGCCAGCCGCAATTCAAGCGGAAGCGGCACAGAAAAAAAGTTTTAAAACTCCCCCCCCCATTCCCGGGCCAAAAAGCAGGCGAAAATATGCCTGCAGAGTGCACCTACTAGAGGGGTGGTTTCTGGGGGGGTTCCCGGCCTCCCCCCCTCTCCTGTCCTGGGCAGCCGGACTTGAGTCGCCATGCCATGCGGTGCGGGCGGGGGATCCAAAATAGGACGGCGACCGCAATATTTTTTTTTTTTAAATCATGGTCCAAAAACACACAAGCACCACAGAAACATGCGAGATTTGCTAATTGCTATTGCTAAAACTGCCAGAATTTTTACAGTAGCCGTGGGTTTTTCTTGCAACAAAATGTCTCCTCCTCTGTCCTCTCTCCATTGATTTTATTTTATTTTATTTTTTTCACACCTGCGCAATGATGGGCTGGCCAAGTGGCCATGTGGGAGTGGACCATGCAAATTTTTGGAGCCATCCCACCAATCGCATGGCCACTTGGCCACTGAGACTTCTGGGATGTGCCAAAAAGCCCACTAAACCCTGCCCTAACCCCCTAACCCTAACCCTAATCCTTGATTCCTTACCCATACGCCACAGTACACTGTCCTCTTAGTGGGCCAGAGAGGCACCCAGAGGTGCACCCCACTACCCCACCCTAACCTCACCAGTAACTAGCCTAACCCTAGCCCTTGCGCTAAGCTGCTGTCCTCTAAGCCAGATCTACTTGCATTGCACTGTACACAAGTACGATTCCCTTCTTT
Organism: Phrynocephalus versicolor; assembly: GCA_023846285.1. NCBI lineage: Eukaryota > Metazoa > Chordata > Lepidosauria > Squamata > Agamidae > Phrynocephalus > Phrynocephalus versicolor. The sequence goes on along the minus strand of JAHTLZ010003542.1, from coordinate 17,385,600 downwards.
GTGAGACACAGAGGGTGCGAGAGCCTTAGGCATCACCCTATGGCTCTGGGTTCTGCCAGTGCACTGGTCTCATAGTCTGCAACTGGTATGCATATCCATATGGCTATGCATGCCCTTTTGCAGCAGCAGGTGAGGAGAGGAGACCCCCATGCCATGAGGGGTCTCCAGGAGCCTGCTTTCCCTTCCTAGCGGGTGAGGATAGGAGGCACCCACCCCCCAAAAAGAGGTGCCTCCAGGAGCCCTCTTCCCTTTATAGCGGGCCAGCGGAGGCACCCACCCCACAGAGGTGCCTCCAGGAGCCCGCTACCCCCCTAAACCAGTATAATGACAGACGAAAAAACGAAACATGAAATGACTATTTTTTGTGAAGTTTCGCGAAAAATGGAAACGAGCCGACACGGGCCGCCTCCGACACACGACAACTCGAAAACGTCATTTTCCCTAGTCGTGCCCATCTCTAATAATAGGTAGTCCATCATTCAGGCATCAGACCGATCTGCAGAGATCCAAGTGAGGCTTTTTATGTGAAAAAGAGAAAGGAAAAGCCGTAAACAGACATATTTGACACCTCAGAATTGTGTGGGACCAGCCAGTCCCCTTGTTGCCATGCTGGTCGCGTGCTTTTGCCTTTATCTCTCTCTATTTTTCCCAATCGAGTTCTGGAAAAAACTCACCTTGCTTGTAAATTTTTAGTGGCCCAATAAAGATATGGCCCCTCCGGACATTTGTTGCCCATAAAAAACATTGTAATTCCACTTTTGTACATTTCACTAAAGCATGCCAGCAGTGGCGCTCTGGAAAATAAAAGATTTTCCAAGCTACCAAAACACATTTGAAATATCAATCAATCATAGGGTTTTTTATTTTATTTTGACAGATGGTTCCCTTGCGATGAAGACCTGCTTTTGCCAGCTAGATGCTAAATCACAATTCATACTCATAGAATCATAAAATCATAGAATCATCATAGAGTTGGAAGAGACCTTGGAGATTTTCTAATCTAACCCCCTGCCCAAGGCAGGAGATCTCATACCATCCCAGACAGATGGCTGTCCAATCTTTCCTTGAAAAACTCCAGCGATAGGTAAAGGTAAAGGTTTCCCCTGCACATGCGTGCTAGTTGTGTCCGACTCTAGGGGTGGTGCTCATCTCCGTATTCAAGCCAAACAGCCAGCGTTGTGCAAGTCTATGGCCATGTGGCTGGCATGGCTGAATGCATTTCTCCGTATGGAACACTATTTACCTTCCCACTTTTTATGGCGGTACCTATTTATTGACTTGCATTGACATGCTTTTGAACCACTAGGTTGGCAGGAGGTGGGGTGAACAGTGGGAACTTGCTCTGCTGCGTGGCACCCAGGATTCAAACTGCCCAGCTGCCGACTTTGCAGCCAACTGTTTCTGGGCTCTAGCCTGCTGTGCCACCATGGCCCCCACAACATCACGAGGCAAGGTGTCCCACTGCTTAATGGCTCTCACCATCCTACTCATATTCATACAAACACACAATCATAGGATATTGGATTTGGAAGTAACTTATAAGGCCATTGAGTCCACGAATCTAAAACAAAGGATGGGTGCCTAATTTGAATGGCTATAGCATTCATCATCAGACTCTGGATCTGTGCAACATAGGCATAAGGATTAAGCAAAGCAAAGGAACTGGTACATCTACAGAAGTCAAAATACAAAAGGGAGATGAAGTCTCAGGATGTGTAAAAGTAGAAAAGACATTTATTCTCTCTTAATTCATCTTTAAAAAGCTCTGGCTTGACACGTTTCGGCGGGGCCTTCTTCAGGAGCTGAGCAAAACAAAATTAAAATTGTAAAATTACATATTAAATTTTCTTTTGTAAAAGAAATGCATGGCTTAGGATTTGTAGACATTCAGCAGTACATGTCCTAAGCACATTAGACATGCCAGAATATATTTTGTAAAACGCCATAAAATCATATGCATACCGAGCTTGTTTTCTTCTTTGGTCTGCAACAGCTCCAGACCTGATTGAGAATGAAGACACTGGTGAAAGGAACATTCATAAGCAGCTCTGCACAGCCTCAAGGGCAGTGAGATAACATTATAGTTGTTATAACAAAGGAAGGAAATCTATCTCTTCATTTATCCCATGAGATACTTGGGTGTTTAATTTCAGGTTCCAGTCTATCTCTCTTCTCAGTAAAGACCTCTCACAGTTCCCAGGAGGCCAGAACACCAGATCTTTAATTGTATGGTTCATTTCCATGAAATGGCTAACCAAATGACTGCCAATTCATTTGTTTCTTCAATGGCTAAGATGTTCACCCATTTCGTATTTTCAGGGCTCTGGAGGTTTGTCCTATATATAGTTTTTTTGCATGGGCACGTTATAGCATAGATTACTCCTTTGGTGTTACAGTTAGTGAAAATCTTCAAGGTATATATCTTCTCATTCTGTGGGTCTACAAAATCTGACATATGTCTTGTATTGCTACAGTAGACACAATGTCCACATGGATGGTGTTCTCTTGGGGGGGGGGACTCCAGGTGTAGAATGCTTGGAACTGGTGGTGTTCTCTCTTTAAATTCACTTTTAACCAGTATGTCTTTCAGATTCTTAGTTCTTTTAGACGATATCTGTATTCCCTCTTTAATCCCTTCAAAGTCTTCTAGGATGTGCCAATGACTTTTTAGGCAGTTTGTCAGTTGGTTTGTTACATGATTATGTGTCAGTGCACAGTTTATATGATAAGAGGGTTTCCTTGTTTTTTGTTTGTGTTTTTTGTTAAGGAGATCACTGCGTCTGGTCCAGGTAGCCAACACAAATACACATTTGTTAATGTGCATTCTTCTTAAGTACCATTTCTGTAGTAAAGAGGGGGAAAGTATTTTAAAGAGTGGACTGAGTCTTCTGTCATACACTGGTTTACCAAGAAGGCTTACTGGAAGCAAAGACCTAATGTGGCTGATTGGACAGATTGATGGACTAGGACGGAGGGGATCTGGGTTCAAATTCCTTGTAGGCCACAGAAACACACTGGGGTGGCACTGACAAAACTACTCCATAAACTGTCTTGCATACTTTGAAAACACTACTGTCGAGTCTGTATGTCAGATACGATTTGATGGCACATAAAACAAGACTCACTAAATGCAATGGGGCTTATTTTGAGTAGGCTTGGATGGGACTGCAGTGTAACATTTCTGTTTCTATCAGTGGGTGGGGATTTGTCGCTGAGCTGTGTTTAAAGGCCAGCCAGGATGAATCTACACAACTCCCACTAACCATTGTTGCCTATGACACTGGCATTTTCTTCATATGAAACCCCATGTTTTCATTGTCCAGATATTCTCTTCACTCCAGCATTTCCTTTCCTGGGTCTCAGCTGTGTTAACTTGCCTACTTATTTTTGACATGCAGAAGCCACTGCAAGATAATTTGCTGACCTATTCTGCCCTGTTGAATTTCATTCGATAAGCTCTGCCCCCCCCCCCCAAGTTTGCTAACACAGCTGCCCCTCTGGAATTTGTCACTTCTATCCTGCGCAAGCCATCTGATTCAACAGCCTCAAAGCAAACATGAAGGGACGTTTTTAGCTTTGACAAAGATTACAGGTCAGGGAGGCAGTTAACACACAGGAGAGAAGATACATGCCAGCAGTCATTCCACCTTCACACAGGGGTGAAAGCAGCTTCCCACGGTGGTGGCAAAATGGCACCCATGCCTTTTCAGGCAAGTTTCTTCTTCCCCGTTCTTCTTGCAAATGAGTAGTTTTGTACTGTGACAGTGTTGGTTGCGATCATGTGGTTTTGTCCCTGTTTCAGTGTTCCCATGGTCTTGATAACTTGTCTCGCGACAAGTGTTACCTCACAGTCTTGTAATGTGACAAATACCAAATTTGTCTAGCTTCCTTTTACCTTTTTTGGGGGGGGGGCTTAAAATTCATTTTCGATACTTCACCTCCAAAAAGTCAAAATAAAAACAAACAAACCCGGACACAGTTTTCTGAGAGAAACGAATGTTTTATTGAATGACATGGTGTCTTGTCTTGGAACAGAAAGTGGGAACAAAGAGTGACAAGGGAAAACCCTACCCCAGCACCAGGTACAGTATTGTCACACTTAGCACCTGTTCTGGGAGCATGGTTGCGACAAATTTCAGTAGTTGCATGACAGATGTGAAGTAACTTTTTTGTACTGCTCCTAAGAGCAACACTAACAGAGACAAAATGGACATGAAGTAACCACCTAAATCTAGGTCACCAACAAAGTACTGGGAGAGTTTAGATTTGAACACAGTCTATTATAAAGGAGCCATACTTCATTTCAATGGTGTCCCAAATCTCTCTGAATTGGCTTTATTTGATTTGGGATTTTGGCCAAACTGGAATCAATCTTCTTGTGCACTCCAGGCCTAACCCTTATGCATACATGGCGGTGGAGGAATTGGATATGAGTCACTTCCTTCCCTTGTATCGAGAGTTACAATAATTCTAGCCATTATGGACAAATTTTATAGAACAACCATCTAGTTCTGCCTAGATCAAGTTCTTGCTTCACTTTCACACTCGAATGCCAACTTTTGAGCCTCTCTGTATTGTGTCCTGTCCTGTCACTCTGTCTCTTGGAGCCCATGAAGAAGGGGCGCTCGAAAAGCATACTGTGTTCTCCCAGTGTCCACTGATCGTGGAAGTTCATAGTAAAATGATATGGGTTTCTTCTTCTTCCTCCCATACTTCATTTCTGCACCATGTATATTATTCAAAGAATAAACATATCTGAAGCTGAAAGCCCCTAGACACATTTTGCAGAAAATAAATCCCACTGAAGTTCACTTCTGGGTAATCCTGCCTGGATGCATTGTGAAGATCCCCAGTTCTCCCACAGCATAAGAGAAACATCTTCCCATGGCATCCTGCGGTGTGGTTATTTTATTTACTGATGGCTAAATATTGTGCAGCCAGATGTTACGATGAGAATGAGATCCATGGGAGTCAGAGAGGTTGATCCCATCTCATCTCTACCCCAGAGTGATCTCCGTCTTCTCCCTCCTCTCCATTCTTTCCCTTCCCAGATATTTCCACATATCAGAAGACAGGAAGCGGCTTCTGAAAGAGCGTCTCTTGCACATATTTCTCTTGCAGAAAAACCCTGCCGTCCTTAACCAGCTGTCTATTTAGGACTTACACAGCCTGTGCTGGCAATCAGTGGCCCATGTTTTTCCCTCGGTAAAACAACCAAATTCACTTAGTAGCAAGAAAATTGTTCTGCACACTTTGGATGTCCTTCTTGGAGGGAAATGCAGGTCCAGAGATAATGAGTGAAGACAGGAAGGGGGTGATAATGGAATTCTTCCACATCATACATGTAATGCATACATGAACACTCCTGTTCATCCCACATAATCTAGGCCAGGGCTGTTCAACTTTGAACAGGCAGAGGTCTACTATTTCACACCCAAAGTGCCTGAGGGCTTCTACACTAAAACCTCTACTTACGAATTTTATCCGTTCCGAACACATGCTCATAAGTAAAAACTTTTGTAAGTAGAGCACTGGGTTCCCAAAGAAATGCATTGAAAACCAATTAATCCATTCTGGAGGGAACAGATTCAATGTGCCATGGCCCTTGAACTGCCCCGCTTGGCTGAGACAGTGGGCTGGCAGACCCAGAACTTTGCTGGGCCAGTGGTGGTCCTTGGGATGGGGGAGGGAGGGGTGGAGAAGTTATCCCCTCACTTTTTTAAATTGATGGCCGACAGGCTACTTTTGAAGCCTTCGTGGACTACCGGTAGCCCACGGTCTACCTGTTGGGCAGGCCTGATTTAGGCCATCAGTGTGCACACATCAGCAAAGGGCAGATCCAGTACGGAAATTGTCTGGTTGAATAAATAGCTGAAGATCAATGACTCAGTCAAGAAAAAGAAACAAAATGGGTGTCACTGTTCATCTGATTCCAAATATATTTTTTCCCTTGAACTGGTGGTGCTATGAATCCCACTTACTAATTCATCATGTAATACGTTTGATTGGATTCCCCACCTCTATTAGTGTCTATTAGCACAGACCCACAGAAGAGGTTGACATTCCCCATATTGAGACACTGAAGCACACAAAAATTGGAACACACTGATGGGTTGCACATCTCAGCAATTTGAATGCAACCATTTTTGCCTTATGGGTCAAGATTATAATTTAATAGCGTGTACATACAGCAAAAATTTGAAAGCAAACTTAACTTTCCTTTCTAATTTGGATTGTTTTACTGTTGAGTTTGCTTATGAAAAGTTTGATTTATAAACGTCTCCATCTTATGGAAAGCGGCAGGCTAAGGAATGGCTGGCACTCCTCCAAGTTTAGAAAACAATTACACTCATTGAGTCACTCGGGTCTAGTTTCATCCACTCAGGTTTCAAACTATTTATTAAACATGGCTGCTTTCTAGAAGCCCAAGTAGGCTCATGGCTACGTTTAGATATGACAAGGGCGATATTAATATTGTGATTGTAACGCTAGTGGATTAAACAATTTGGAATGTTAGATTTTGCCGATTATTTTTTGAGGGAAATGACCTTACTTCCTATGTTTGTAGAAAACACGTCTCCCATCGCTTTCTCCCAAAGAGACCTTCCAAGGCCCGTTTCCGCTATCGGACAGCTCTAGCAACAGGCTGGCCAGGCCAACACTGTCCCATTGCCTGGAATTCTTGCAGGGCCAACATCTGAACTAGGGGTCATTTTTGATGTTAGGGGGTGAACTCTTGTGATGTTACAGCACTGTGGCAGACAAGGGGTGGCAAAGAAGTTTCAATTGTTTCTGGGCCACCTGAAGTGGTGTCTAAACTTTGGCCCTCCAGATGTTTTGGACCACAACTCCCACGGGCAAATATAGGCTTGGAATTCTGGGAGTTGTGGTCCAAAACATCTGGAGGGCCAAAGTTTGGACACCTCCTTGGTATAGAAATGGGCAGGAGGGAGATCTAGAGAAAGGGCACTGAATCTGAGTTAAACCCACTTAACCAATCAATATGGTGGTAACCAAGAGCCAGGGTAACAAAACATTATTTGGTAGCTAGTTATACCTAAAAGCCATCAGGAAGAAACGAGGACTGGAAACACATGGTGTGTGTGTGTGTGTGTGTGTGTGTGTGTGTGTGTGTGTGTGCGCGCGTGCCGGGACCATTTGCCGCCAGACAGGGGATGGAGCTCCATTATTATAATTCACAAACATTTCTCTCCTACACAATTTTATGAAGTCCTTGGTGTTTTAAAGGACCAACCTCTATGACATTATAAGGTCCTGTCCCTGATTCTGTCCCCGGAATCTCAAACAAAATGTCCCCTTTGTATTCCTGATTTTTTCAGCCATGCAGAGCGCCCTCAGAGGAGTTCCACTAAAAGCTCGTCTTACCCATCGGCGGAAGCACTTTTTATTAAAAACAACACACTTTTCAGACAGCAACTGTGACTGCATTTTGTCCACTGAGGTAAAAGGCAAAAATAGATATCTCAGGCTTTCAGAAGGTGAGAGGATTGTGAGGGAGAGAAGCAGCCTCTGTGAAGATCAGCTGGAATAAAAAGGCTAAAAAAGAAAAGTTTTAAAGAGTTTGTTCACTTTTAGGGAGGAGATAAGGTGGAATCCAGTCACCCACCATCATTGTACTGAGGTTAGAGCTACCGTATAATCACACACCCAAAGGCAGCCTTCTTGTTCCCATGGAAAGAGCCTTGTATGTGGGAGGCCCTCCACACTTGTGCCAGAGGGATGTGTGGGCAAGGGCAGAGGGTGGAATGCTTCACCTTGAAACAGGCTCCTTGTCTGAGTCGCGGCCTTTGGGCCACTAGGTTATCCTTACCTGGAGAGCTGCTCCAGCTCTGTGTGAATGCATTGCATCCCTACCTGTATTACTTAACAGGCTGCCCTGCAACAACTAACAAGCCAGAAAAATGCAGAGAAGCATTTTCTGCTCTCTCGGAAATATTAAAAAAAAACACACAATAACCAAACACAAACAAGTCTTTTGCCCCTGAGGGCGGACAATAGAATGACATAATACCTGAAAAGGTCCTGAGGGAAATGCCTCTTAAAATGCCCTTCTAAATTCATGGTTGAAAATGACCAGATGTGACTCATCGCACCTAAGTAATGCAGGAGTTACTCATTCAACCTAAAAGTAATTTTGGAACCCATTTCATGTGAAACGTATTTCCTCGAGCTATCCTATTTATAACCAGCTACTTCTAAGCTTGGGGGATGAACTGCCTGCTACAGACAATGCTTCTCACAAACACCCCATGCATATTTGCCTTCATCCTTGATAGTCAGAAGAGTACCAAGATTCTCAAGAAAGGAATGATAGACAATACCTAATTTTGTAATCTGTCACTTCATACATTTAGCTACTTGGGGTTTGGAATAAGAGTCTCATTAAAGGCGTACCTGGTGTACATTGGTTACTCAAGGTGAGGAGAAGCAACGTGGCATATGCCATATTTTTGTACTATAATTCCCATAAGCCCCAGCCAGCAGAGCCAGAGACTGGGATAATGGAAGTTGTATTCCAAATCCTCTGAAAGATACCAGGTTTTCTGCACCAAACCAGACAAAAGTTTTACTCCAACCCTTTCTGTGTCTCTTTTTTTTGCCCACCCACTTTCATTATTTGTTTCCCCTCAAAACAACAACAACAACAACAACAACAACAACAACAACAACAACAACAA
>JAHTLZ010003542.1:17356678-17369883 GCA_023846285.1 Phrynocephalus versicolor | reverse complement strand
TCTATTCTATTCTATTCTATTCTATTCTATTCTATTCTATTCTATTCTATTCTATTCTTTGTTTTCCTTCTTGAAAAACAGGAAATGTATTCAACACCTGGCCCTCTTAAACTGAGACAACCCAATGTGATCAACAGGTAACATTCCAGGTATAACTAGACCTCTCAGGAGGATATGGAATCCATTAGATCTTTAATATCTGCCTATGGGCCATGCCGTGAACACCCACCCACCCACATCTCTCAAACAAAGGATGAGCTCAAATAGTCTATGTGGCATTCATGATACAGTGGACCCTCGCATAACAAATGGTTTGTATAACATAAAATCTGTACAACATAAAAAATTCCAGAGATGAGGGAAATTTGCTTAACAGAATTGTCTATGGGGCGAATCCTTATAACATAAAAATGGTCACAATTAGGGATTACTCTGTTTTCAATGCATTCCTATGGGAAATTTGTATAAAGGAAAATTTACTTAACAGAATTTCATTTGGAGCGAGTTAATTCCTTTATACAAGGTAGCACTGTACTTGTTTAAAAATAATGGCTGTGGAGGAAGCAAAATGATTGACCCTTAAATAGGATTATCAGCAGGTCATCAAGTTGATTCTTTTGTTGAGACAATCCTGACTGACGGCGGCCCTTTCCAGCATTTTCTAGGTATGGGTACTCAGAAGTGGTTTATGAATCTCTTTTTCTGGCACTGTACAACCTGCTGAAGGCCACACAGGGTGAGGCTCTCTCTCGGGAGGCACAGTGGGGAATTGAACACCCAACCACTGGCTCCACAGTCAGAATACATTATTATGAACAAAGGAGCTGCTTAATCCTCAGAGCGAAAGTGAGTCCCTAGTCCAGGCATGTCCAAACTTTGGCCCTCCAGATATTTTGGAACGCAGCTCCCACAGTCCTTTGCTATTTGCAATCTAAGCTTAGAGAAATTCTGGGAGTTGTGGTCCAAAACATCAGGAGGGCCGAAGTTTGGACATGCCTGCCCTAGTCTGAATAATAAAATGTAACCAACATACCTCTTATACTTGCAGTTCTCAGTGGACACTTTCTCTGTATATAATTGCTCTGACTTTGGACTTGCTTGCCCATGCCGCGTCGCAGAGGGAGAAAGTGGGCGGAGAGATGCCAGACACAATGGAAAGCGAGATGGTTCCCCAGGCACCAAGGGAATTCTCCACTTGCACAAAGTGTGTGGAAGGAGCAAGTATGTTTGTTGTATCAGCTGCTGCTCAGAGGGAAAGCATGGGAGGGGGATTTGCAAGGGTCGGGAAACGGTACGGCGGACGGGTTCCCTCCTGGGAAGCAAGAAAAGTGAAGACTCGCTGACCGTTTGGCAATATCTTGTTTGTTTTTACTCTGTCTCCCCATAGCAAATGCCAAGGGCTTAAGACATCATGAAAGCCTAATAGCATCACTGCTGTATCAGCATAGATTACTGTCCTGTATGTGAGTTAAGTGACCACAGGAGTTGTCTCCAGTAATGAAGCATAGTCCACACTAGTGGCTGCTTTCACACAACCACTAAAATCTGCTGCAAAGTGCTTGTAGATGTAGAGCATAAAATCATTTCCCCATGAGCAACAGACTTTAAAAAAATGAAGTGCAATCACGCCCACCTAAGCGCGACCCAGTACATTTTATAAGTACCAAGTCTCAAAGTGGTAAAATCCTTGTTGCTGCTCAAATATGGATTTTAAACCATTACTTGAGTCTGTGGGATCACGGAAAATCCACACCAAAACCTTTTTGCCCCCATTATGGTATTTTTGCTGTGGTTCTCAGTCGTGGAATCAGAAGGATTGCAAATTATCAAAATGCGACCATGGGAACATCCAATCCACAACATCAACCATGTGACCGCTCCACAGTTTGCTATGGATTTTAGTGGTCGTGTGAAAGCAGCCACTGTTGTTTTTCCTCCAAAACATCCTGGTCTTTCTTTTTTAAAAAAATAAATAAATCTGAATGGATTAATTCCCAATGTGTTTCATCACTGGCTGTTTTACTTCTGTGGTACCTGCATACACAATCTGCTAAGAATTTAACTATCACTGCTGTTTTTTCCTAGTTTGTCTATGATAACTGTGCTAGACAAAACGATGCATGTTCCTTTTTCTGGTAATCTCCAGACTGTTCCCATCTATTCTCATACCATGAAGGGCTTCCAGAGAGTTGGGTCAAACCATGTGCTTCCCAGGGTGTCCACCTGGGTAATTCCATCTGTGAAAGGTGGCTGCGCCACAGGCAGTGAAGCTAACAACCCCACCAGAGCCAGCACAGGAGATGGAGGATGAGGAAGTAATAAGAAGGACTCTCCTTGAATGCCCAAAAGTCAAGGAACCTTCTAGAAGGAATTAGGCTACAGGAGAGAGACAAGAGACATGGATCTGGACAGGAGCAAGGTGATTCCAAGAGTATAAACGGAGCAGAAAGGAGACAGGGAGAGGAAGACTGGTCCCAATAGACAATTGAGGAGGAAGGGATGATGAACTGAGACAGGCGTCCATCTTGGCCCACCCCCGGAGGCTCATGGACCCCCAGCGGTTCGGTGAACTCTTCGGAGGGCTACCTGATGGTATGACTGGCGCTCCGGTCGAGGATGTGGCCAACCTTTGGTATGAAACAGCTGTCCACACCATAGACCGGATCGCCCCCAAGCGCCTTCTCCGTTGCCGAGCCCGGTCCTCCCCTTGGTTCACGGGGGAGCTCAGGGTGATGAAGCAGGAGAGGAGGAGGCTAGAGCGCAGCTGGAGAAGAGACCGGACGGTATCAAGTAAGGCTGCGGTAGACGCCCAGACTAGTCGCTATATCAACGCGATCAGGGAGGCTAGGTCATCCTTTAACTCCCTGAGAATTGCTGAGGCCTCGAACCGCCAGGCGGAGCTCTTCCGGGTGGTTCGGGACCTCAGCAATCCTAGTCTGGCCAGGCCTCCTCCTACTGAGTTCAGTAGCGAGCAATTTGCAGCCTTTTTTCGAACTAAAATAGAGGCCATCCGTGCCGGCCTTGACTCCGGTTGCAGTGGTCCCGCCCCGCCATCCCCAGCTGCTGGTCCGCCTTCGTCTCCTCGGTTGGATGCGCTTGGGCCTGTTTCTGCTGTCGAGATCTCCAGAGCTATGGCGCATTGCCGGCCTGCCTCCACCCCTTTCGACCCTTGCCCTGCCTGGCTAATTAGAGCTGCCAGAGGGACTATGGCCGAATGGGCTTCTGTCATCGCCACCGCCTCCTTCAGCGAGGGGGTTTTTCCCTCTCGTTTGAAGGAGACGGTGGTAAAGCCCATTCTAAAAAAAACTGGCCTGGCGGTGGACGATCTATCAAATTATCGCCCAATCGCCAACGTCCCGTTTATGGGCAAGGTGATCGAGAGGGTGGCGGCGGTCCGGCTGCAGTCATACCTGGAGGATCGGCAGTGCCTCGATCCTTGCCAGTCCGGGTTCAGGCCTCGCCGGGATACAGAAACAGCTTTGGTCGCCCTGCAAGATGACCTTCTCTGGGCGGCTGACAGGGGTTGCTCTACCCTGTTGGTCCTCCTGGATCTGTCAGCGGCCTTTGATACCGTCGACCACGGTATCCTGTTGGACCGGCTCTCTGAGGTTGGAATCGGAGGCACTGCTCGCAGTTGGCTCCGTTCCTTCCTGGAGAGCCGTCCACAGTACGTGCAGCATGGGGGGGAGTTATCGGCCCCTTGGATTCTCCCCTGTGGGGTTCCACAGGGGTCGTCTCTGTCCCCCATGCTGTTTAACATCTACGTAAGGCCGTTGGCGGGGGTCATCAGGAGTTTTGGAGTCTGCTGTCATCAGTACGCTGATGACACGCAGCTCTATCTCTCCTTTAACACCTCTGCTGTGGAAGCTGTGGAAGTCCTCGACGGGTGCCTGGGGGCCGTACTGGCTTGGACCGGGGCGAACAGGCTTAAGCTCAACCCCAAGAAGACGGAGGTCATGTTCTTCGGGAACTCGCCGTCGGGGTACGGTGGCCCTCTCCCCTGTCTGGGGGGAGTTTCCCTCCAGCTTGCGGAGAGGGCGCGGAATCTGGGTGTGCTCCTGGACCCGGCGCTCACCTTGGAGGCCCAGGTGGCGTCGGTGACCAGGTCCGCCTACTACCATCTCCGTCGGATCGCCCAGATCCGCCCGTACCTCGACGCGAACTCTCTGAGAACAGTGGTCCAAGCTCTGGTGATCTTGAGGCTGGACTACTGTAACGCCCTCTACATGGGGTTGCCCTTGACTCTTCTCTGGCGTCTGCAGCGGGTTCAGAATGCGGCGGCCAGGCTGGTGGCTGGTGTGCGTCGTTATGACCACATCACCCCAGTTCTGGCCCGCCTGCACTGGCTGCCCGTTGCAGCCCGGATTAGATTCAAGGTCTTGGTTTTAGTTTATAAAACCCTCCATGGCTTGGGACCGGACTACCTGGCAGAGCGTATCGCTCAGCGATCAACCTCGGCCCGTCCTGTTCGGCAGGCGCGAGCGCACACGCTTCGGGTCGCCATCCCTCATGAAGCCTGGAGGACGAGTACTCGGACCCGGGCTTTCTCAGTGGCGGCCCCTAGCCTCTGGAATTCCATCCCCAGTGAAGTGCGCTCTGCAGAGTCCCTGCTGGCCTTCCGGAAGGCGTTAAAGACCTACCTTTTCCGGGAGGCCTTTGGCGATCTTTAACTGTTTTTTTTTTTTGTTTTCCCTCCGCCATCGTAAACTATTTTATCTATCATTGTCAGTCATTGAGGTGCCATTAGGTTTTAACTTTGCTTAGTGTTATTATCATTTGTTTTATTTTTGGTTTTTTTTGTAATTTATGGCTATTGAGGCCCGATGTTTTGTAAGCCGCTTAGAGTATATATTGTAGATAAGCGGGGTATAAATGCAATAAATAAATAAATAAATAAGAGGATGATGAAGGAGAGATCTGGGGAGAAGAGCTGGAGAGGCTTGGGAAGGCTGTAGCTCAGAGAAGGCACCAGGAGCCCTGTTGATTCAACAGCTACCTCAACACAGCTGGAATTGTGAAGGAAGAAGACATAATTTAGCCATCTTCAGTTACTCGAAACTGAGGTATCTCTACTATCAAGCAAATGACATCTTTCTCCAGAAGATGCTTAACAATAAGCAGTGCTTCCCCCGGGGGAATCAATATACTTCTGGATTAACTGGTTCTAAATTTTTATCGACGCAGACAGTAAATCGTTTGTCTCTTTTGGTTCCCTTCTGAGTGTCGTTTTTAAAAAAAAACTCATACATTTCACAAACTCATATTTCCCACGAAGACCGTGGCGCAGAGTTCAGCAAGAATATCCCTTCCTGTTTGGTCCCAAAGCATCTTGGGGTTCATGCACGTGCTAGAAGGAAGCAACAAATGAAATGTTTGCATACCTGAGTGAATGAGAAAGGGACCAAGTGGAAGGGGATGTGTGTGTGTGTGTGTGTGTGTGTAAGAATGACCCTGAAAGAATCTTGCAACACTTAAGTGTTAGCAGCTATTTGCATCCAGCTTGAGAAGCTTTGTAAACAGGATGTGCTTTGTTCCAAATCCAGAGAACAAAAACTTGCTGAAGTGACCTGGGATTCTGGTACCTCTGCTGGAACTTAAAGGAGAAGGGGGAAAAGGCAGGGTCTGACCTCACTCTATTTATGTTAGTCCAGGCAAATACAGAAGCCACCAGTCCTGATGAGGCGTTTTCTCACAGACGCTCAGCACTTGTGCTAATACAAAGAGCTGTCCATGCGGGCTCTGCCTTCCAGGCCTTACCCAGAATTGACAGGAATCCTTTTCCAACATGGTAAACTTGGAAGTTGTAATCTGGACTGCATCCGTGCTGTGGGGAGCAGTCAAAACACCACACACCGGGGGGGGGGACCCTACTCCTCGGCCTTGTGGTCACCAATGGTGTGGCCACAAACATCAGTTGCCTGCTAATCTCTTAACAGGCATTAATAGAAAATGTAAACTTTATGCTTTATTATTCATGTGGTTCTTTTAATCTCCTTGCGCTATAAATGACAGGTTTGTATCCTCATAATTGCACACTGCTATTCCCTGCTCTCAGTTATTAATGTATGCCCCAGGGCCGGTTTCCAGAGAACTGCATGTTTGTTTCCAGAGAACGGGATTACATAAAAGGGAAAACATGAACCTTGGCAGGCTTCAAATATTTAGCTTCATGCCTTTAGAGATATCGTGCATCAGAGGGTAAAGTTTTGCTAGTAACATCAGTTTTCCCCGTCATCTATTACAATTTTTAACATTTATGGAAATGTAGAAGGAGGCTCATTCTTAATCTGGACGTCTGCTTTCATCCCTTCCAGAAGGAATCTGAGATTTAAAAAAAAATAAACTAAACACAAACACAGTAGAAAACAAGCTGGGAGAGACGGAAGTGGTATGACCGTGTTTGAGATGGAGTAGGTCAGCATTGCAGCTGCCTAGATGCCCTAAGCACATCCGATCTTGCCTGATTTCGGAAGCTAAGCAGGGCTGGCCATGGTTAGTACTGGGATGGGAGACCACCAGGGAATACCAGGTGCTGTAGGTGCCTGGAGTAGGAACTGGCAAAAACACTCCAGTATTCCTGCCAAGAAAACTCCATGGACATGGGGTCACGAAGAGTCCGTCACAATTGTAATGGCTGTTTTAAAGGAACAGAACTGTGCCTTTCCTAACCATCCCCACTTTGTTTTCTTCTCCCACTTTGGACACGAAAGTCCTGCCTTCTTCCCTTGAGCAGCCATTGTCTCCTTCAGCGTCATCTTACTTTCAACCCCCTTTCGCTCAACGGGCTGCCTCACAATTTCCTCAGTGTCAACTCTAACCATGTGCACCCCTTGTAATAACAACAGTGGAAATTAGCCAGCTTCCCTGCTCTTCCTGCCACTGGTCATTTTGGATTATATTCATTGCTTTTGGTGGTTAAAAAGCCATTATTTTCTTTCGGCTGACTGTTCTTCAGTGATATGAGCCCAGTCGCTTTCCCAGAGGTGCTGATCACGAGGCACCCTGAGACATGAAGGTCTCCTGGGAAGCTAGGCCATGCTGGGAAGGAAGGGGTCTGCCTATTTCTGCTGACTCCCCGCTCAAATACCATAGCTTAGTGGCATACAAACTTCGACCCTTCAGATGTTTTGGACCACAACTCCCAGAATTCCAAACCTGTATTGCCAGTGACAAAGGACTATGGGAGTTGTGGTCCAAAACATCTGGAGGGCCGAAGTTTGGCCACCAGGCAATCGCATTCGGTGACCTCGCTGCCAGATGGGCGGTATAAAAATCCAATAAATAAAATAATAATAAATAAATAAATTCTTGAATTGGATGTCAGAAAGCTATGGGCTCAACCCTTGCCGATACATTTGTTTTCTTGTCTTTCTGTGAGGTTTGCTATGAGGCATTTTTTTTTAAAAAGAGAAACTTGTTCTCTTTTTTTTAATACTCCAAAGTCTCAAGGAACTGTGGAACAACATTATATAATAACAACAAGCTGTAACTAGATAAATACCCCATGGAAAACATGGACAAAATAATGTACCTGTAGTTGTTTCAATGTAGGAGAGCAGTTGTGTTGCTTTCTGTTAGCTGGGAATTTTATTTTTATTTTTATTTTTATTTCTGCACTAAAGAAATTATTGCTCTCAAGAGTTTGCCTGCTTTTTTGGTGTTCATAATAGAATGAAGTGTTGCATCTTTTATCACAGGATAAAGAGAATTCCAGACAGTGAGACAACTTTGTGACTTCACATTTAAGGCTCCTATCTTTTGACTGAAAAGACAAAGGCTTTTAAAGTCTTCCCTGATATTTTTCCTTCAAAGACACCTTATCCAGCTATCTGCAACAAGGCAAGAGAAGAACATAAAAAGAAAAACGAAATCTTTTCTGGACAAAGAACGGAAACTCAGAGTGTGGCCTAAGCAGTGGTTAATGGTAGTTACTTGACCTCACTGTAATTGGAATTAAATGGGTTTTTCAAGAGACCATTTATCATGTGTCTCCAAATTTCAGGACTGTCATTTGTTTTTGGTATTATTTTGGTGAAAAACTACAAATGAAATTAAGATTCTGTCTTAGGAAAAGTCAGAGACGTACCATCTTTAACTGTTCATTATAAATTACAAATCTGCTGATACCAGCATTTATTTCTTATTTTTACTCTCATTGCCATTCAGGTCAAGTATGTCTCTGGTTTGTTTATAGGGTTTTCTTTTGCTTTATGCTAGAAGCAGGATGCACTGTGATTTAATCCTAATACAGCAATAATGACTGGGATATAGACCTAGGAGAGTGCTCTGTGTATTGGAGTTCAACTATGAAACACAAGATCCTGAGCGTTTTATAAAGGACCTGACCATCTATCACTGTCTCATAGATTTAGGATTTTATAAAGGTAAAGAAGGCCTCTGTCCATGGATCTCATACATCTCATTCTGCCCAAGCCCCCATTCCCAGGGTTATGCGGAGGTCTTTCAGACATGGTGTAACAGAACGCAAACGTAGGCTATGAATATTTATGAAGCCTGGAGTCGGAACTGGCAAGCCACCCCAGTATTCCTGCCAAGAAAACTCCATGGACATGGGGTCACAAAGAGTCGGTCACGACTGTAATGACACAACAACAAAAATCTGTTGAACAAATCAAATAGTTTGTAGGTGGGGCTAAAGAGTATATAAACAAGTGTGTATAGAATTGACTGACAGTTAGATGGGGCCTGGATAGGGCCTGGATAGGGTTCAGTGTTCCCTAAAATATGCCCCAGAATGCTCTGTTACAGGCAGGGATGCTGTGGGGAACAAAGAGTTTTCTTGCCAGACATGGAAAGTATCCCCTGATGGCAGAATGTCCAATGATCTCTCTAATATATAACTACATAACAGCTTTTAGGAGTGTCAAAAGAACATGCATGCCAAAGATTGCAAAATATTGATATATTGGGAGGAGGCGCATAAAACATAGGCTGAAATTTTTTTGCCTAAGGTAGTAAATCATGCTAGAGTTGACATCAACTCAGTCAAGATTTTATGAGTCAACACCTCCCAAAGTATCATTGTTTCAAATGAACCCACTCAAGTTGCAACTCAAGTAGGGCCACTTTAATCAATATACAGTGGTACCTTGAGTTAGGGACACTTCTACTTACTTAAAAATCGAGTTATGAAAGGAAGCCCATCCGGAAAAAACTGGACTTCCGTCAGGAAAAAAAAAACTTCTGCAAAACTTTGAGTTACAAAAATTTTGCAGAAGACTTCAATTCCCGGAGTGCATTGCGCCCCATTCGGATCCAGGTTATGAAAATTTTCGCGATAGGAAGCGTCCCAAGGAATGAATTAATTTTGTAACTCAAGGTACCGCTGTAATTTAAAGAGTAGTTAGCTCACCAAATCCAGCTGATTATATAGACCTCCTCTATAATAATAATGATGATGATAATAATAATAGTGATAATAATTTATTGACATTGTGTGTATATAGTGCAACTTATTATGTGAAACAAAAGGATTTCAGCCATAGATGGGGTGTACCGTACTTTGATTATATTCAAAGGACATTCAAGTGCTTGGAAAATACTAACCATTACCTATTTGAATGAGAGTTGTGACATGTGTTCACAGGGAAGAATTCTGGTGTGTGTGTGTGTGTGTGTGTGTGTGTGTGTGTGTGTGTATTAATTTCAGCTCCTTCTACCTGGGCACTAATACAGTGTGTGGCCAACCACTAGGTGCACACACGCCAATTTAAAATGAGATGTCAGTCATGTGCCACATCCAGCCCTCTAACATCAATGTGGTTGTAATAATAATTTGAATCCCAGAACCTGAGAGGAGAAATCCAGGTTCCACCCAAGTTCACATCTGCACCCAGCCATAGCTCTGCCCCATGGCTCTGGAGCAGTTCTTTCTTTTAGCCTGGCTCACAGGACTTTTATGAGAATAAAATAAAGCAAGGGACAGGTGAGAGTCCCATACATGAAGTCTTGGGTTCTTTGGTGGAAATATATAATGGAAACAAAAGAAAGAAACGGTCTAAATGTTCCTTGTACATCATGATAACATCTATAACCTAGTAAATAGCACAGAGATGTGATGGTAAAATGCTGTTCAGAACTGGGAAGACACAGGGAAAGCTAGGACAGATACCCTAATTAAATTCAACATACATTAGGACCCCAGTATCAGCTGGGGATTGGTTTCAGGCCTTCTCATGGATAATGAAAACTGTGGATAAGAGAAAATGCCAAAAAAACCCAACCCCAAACTGCTGTTTTGTGACAGTAGCTCGCTTTATGGCTGTTATTTGTGACAGTAGCTTGCTTTATGCTGCTGTTTTACAACAGTAGCTTGCTTTTCAGCTGCTGTTTGTGACAGTAGATTGCTTTGCAGCTGCAGAATTATTGATTTAATTTTTTTCCTCTGCCAACCATGGATAACTGAATCAGTGGATAATGAATCAGTGGATATGGGGGTCCTACTGTACAACCAAAAGAAAAATGGTTATGAATTGAAGTATACAATGATTAGGTTTGTCAGTTTATAAGCACATGTTGTTTTGCTAACCAGCTTCTCAGATGTGAACTTATACCAGTAAGAATTAATTGGAGATCAATACTCTACTAATGTGTGAAGAGGATGATAGCCGTCAGCAATTCTTCATAATATATGAACCAGGAGACATGGGAGTGGGAGGGAGAGCAATGAAACAAACATAAAAGAAATAGATTTCCATTCATGTATAGCTTTTCATATGTGTTACCTGCTCAAAAGTCAACAGCTAATGCATCAGTGCATGATAAGTTACTTTGCATACAAAGATGGGCAAATATAATTTTTTTAAAAATTCTGCTTGCACAAATGGGTGAAGAGCTGGGGGGAATTCTTTAGGAGGGAGATCATGGTTCAGAGGTATTCTGTCACTACATTTGGATGAAATAATCCTTCAATCCTAAATTCTGGCCACAGTGTACATAATGCAATGTAGATTCATGTGTGGATGAAAGAGAGAAAGAGAGAGAGAGAGAACCAGATACATTTACAGAAGAACTTGTGATTCATAACATTACAATGCCCTGTGAAGTCCCTTAAAAATGCAGAAAGAAGTCTGGAAAACAGCTGACCGAGAAAGTAACTTGCATCTGCTAAGACTTAAATCTGCTAAGTGCCAAACAAATTCCACATGCAACTCCGCTATCCCATTCCATAGAATAAACCTAGCTCGTTTCCTTGCCTGGAAATAGGCTTTCAGGGCTTGTTCAGATCTGCATTTGCTCTTAGTATTCCCAGGTTCTCCCTTAATCTTTGTTTATATAACTAGGGACAATCAAGGGTGTTTCCCTGGCTTGTAAAATGTTGATGTCAGGTTCTTTCTGGCAAACCATCCTTTATGCTTGCAGGGGACTCTCCGAGGTATTATAGCTGCACACTCCATGCACAATATATGATTACAACCAAACCCACATATGGCCTCAGAGGCATAGCCCTCATTGACACAGATATGAAACAAAAGTCCCTCCTTATCTCTGAGCTCTTCTTCTCATTTTTAGCAGCCATTGCCACCATCATTGTTACAGAAGAACAAAACAGCAACAACAACAACAACAACAACAACAACAACACAAATTTAGGGTACCAAACTGTAAAAAATTCAGGGAAAATTTTCTCATCTATTGTATATGGATGACTTAAAGTTGTATGGAAAATCAGAAACTGAAATACACTCACTGACCAACACAGCCCGAATTTTCAGTACTGATGTTAATATTGAGTTTGGACTAAACAAATGTGCCACAGTGGCACTGAGAAAAGGAAAAATCATTGAGAGTGAAGGGATTGAAATGCCAAATGGACAAGCTATTAAGTATCATCAGTCTGAAGCCTATAAATATCTGGGCATACTGCAATTAGATAATATCAAGCACGGGCAAGTGAAAAATGTGGTCAGTAAATAATATATCCAAAGGGTCAGAAAAGTATTAAAAAGTAAGCTGGATGGTGGTAACACCATCAAGGCCATTAATAGCTGGGCCATACCGGTCATCAGGTATACCACTGGCATTTTAAACTGGACTCACACGGAGCTAGATATTCTAGATAGGAAAACAAGAAAACTTATGACCATTCACTAATATGCATTACATCCACGCAGTGATGTTGGCAGGCTGTATTTACCTAGAAAATTAGGTGGTAGAGGTCTTCTGCAAGTGAAGCAGACGGTTGAAGAAGAGAAGCATGTGTTGGCAGATTATGTAAAAAATAGTACAGAGCCAGCATTATTGGACGTTAAGAACAGGGAGGTGTTTAAAGTAAAGCAAACAAAGGGTCAATACAGGAAAACAACGATGCAAATATGAGCTGATAGCTGGCATAATAAAGCGCTGCATGGGCAGTTCCTAGAAAAGGTCAAAGGAAAAGTAGATGAGAAAAAGACCTGGTTATGGCTCACCAATGGAACACTGAAAAAAGAGACAGAAGCCCTGATTTTTGCAGCTCAAGAACAAGCTATCAGAACAAATACAGTTAAGGCTAGAATAGAAAAATCAGCTGAGTCCCCCACATGTAGACTCTGCAAAGAGGCAGATGAAACTATTGACCATATATTGAGTTCTTGCAAGAAAATTGCTCAGACTGATTACAAACAGTGTCATAATGTAGTTGCTCAAATGGTCCACTGGAATTTGTGTCAGAACTATCATCTGCCCGTAGCAAAGAACTGGTGGGATCATAAACCTGAAAAAGTGACTGAAAATGAGCATGCAACATTACTTTGGGACGTCTGAATACAGACAGACAGGGTTTTGGAGCATAACACCCCGGATATTGTGATTGTGGAGAAGAAAAAAGTGTGGATCATTGATGTTGCTTTACCAGGAGATAGTAGAGTCACCGAGAAACAACTTGAAAAAAATTACCCGATATCAGGATCAGAAAATTGAACTTCAGAGGCTCTGGCATAAACTGGTACAGGTGGTCCCAGTGGTAATTGGCCTAAAGAGCTAAGCAAGTATTTAGAAGAAATTGGAGTTGACAAAGTCACCATCAGTCAGATGCAGAAAGCCGCCTTACTGGGATCTGCTCGCATAATTCGTCGATACATCACTGAGTCCTGAACGCTTGGGAAGTGTTCAACTAGTGATTGGTAATATAAAATCCAGCGTAGATAGCTGTGTGGTTAATAATAATAATAATAATAATAATAATAATAATAATAATAATAATA
>JAHTLZ010003542.1:17346581-17356668 GCA_023846285.1 Phrynocephalus versicolor | reverse complement strand
TAATAATAATAATAATAATAATAATAATAATAATAATAATAATAATAATAATAATAATAATAATAATAATAATGTCATAAAGAAACCCACTCACCCAAAATTGGGCCAGCTTGTGGCTCATTCTGTGGATAGTTCAGAGAACTGCGCTTCCATGAAGTGAAATGAAATGGCACACTTCATTTTGGTGTTTCGTTTGGCTTCATCCCGCCCCCAAGCCTGCCTTCATGGCCCTCAGCACCTTCCTTTTATATACTGTATCTAAAAGGAACCCTCACGACACTTCCCACAATAACCTAAGCTTCCCAGGAAGCCCTGGTCAACTGGGGAGATGGTAGCAGTAAGGTAGGTAACGGGTGTGCTGGCTGGTGGGAGACCCCCCTCCTTCCCGCCATCCTTGGGTGTCTCCATCCCGCCTTGGGACTTTGGGAAGGGCTGGGCATGGAGGGAGGCCAGGGCACCAATGGTGATGCCCACGAAGGAGAGCAGAGAGAGAGCCTGGCAAGGGTGGACACGACAGCCAGACTAGGAGATGGCAGGCGCGGGGAGCAGCAGCGGGGGGGGGAGTAGGCAATTTGGCAACCCCAATTGCTGCGCTCTGGGCATCTCAACCCCCCCTGGCCTCCCCACGCCATGCGTCAACAATTCCTGACCTCATTCATTTCTAACCTTTCTGGATCCCCAGAGAGAATAACTCAGTGCCTAACTGCAGACAAATCTTCCAAAAATGACGGTTTCAATGCTGAATACCTGACCAGAGTGCTATATACCATTCATGAGACTTCTTAGGAGTTAGAATGGCCACTAATCTGTTCCCTTTCATCTCTTTATTTATTTATGTCTTATTCTTTTATTCCACAGTTTGATTCTTTTGTTCTCAAGTCATTTTATGCCATTAAAGTTTTCTTAACAATTTTTTGACAAATGTGGGTTTAGAAACTCAGGAAGATGGGGCTTTCCCATTCATTTAGAGATGGGTTCTGACCTAATGAGCCATAAACCGGTTCATTTTTAAAAAAATCAGCATAGTTCATAGACACTGACGAACCGCAAACCATTACGAACCACACATGTGCACATTTCTAATTATTATTAATGAAACTAGAGGAAACTACTGTGCACCCTTTTCTGTGTTTAAATGGTACAATATCTGAATCTGTAGACTATAGCCATATTTAATGGCTGTCCACTGCAACAAAGTGCCCAACACTGTTCTTTTCCAACCAGTTTTTATTTTTAGAGTTAACTACACCTGTAACTCTGCTCTGTTGGGTTTTTTTATTTATTTTGCCAAGCTTGAAACATTCAAGGCATTGTTGGAAGGTAAAATATCTTGATATCTAAAACCAGTCTCATATTCAAATTTGGAGCTTCTCATACTTCCTTGAGTTAATCAAATTAGCTGGTTCTGTTCTTTGACTGGCTGTGATGGGGGAGGGGGCAGTAAGACAAACTTTGTTTGCAAGTCTGACTACTGAGTCACGTAAGTCTGCCAGAACCACAGTTCTGGAATGTTAACAGGATTCCAGCCTCTAATGGCAGGCTGTAAACATAGTTCTGTTCAGAGAGACTGTGTTGTCACAGGAAGCCAGCACCAAGGAGCAGGTGTCAGGCAGCCAAGGATAGTTTCTGGGACTGTGAAGAATGTGTGGACTAAGATATTCCACGACTTTTTCAGAAGATTCCTGAGATCTGTTGAACACTTTGTTTGTAGTGCAGAGGTTATACCACCTGAATGTAGAAACTTCAACACTGGTTGCAAATTTAGTAACAATTTATTGTGTAGGAATGGCATTCTGTTCGAAATGGACAATCTTGATGACACATGGCCATCTATGTAGGAAATATACAACCTTGCATGCATCTCCCTTAATACCAAGTGTCAGGAGAGAGCATGCCCTATTGGTTTCTAGTTCTTAGGTACTATCTGTGACTATAGAGACCTTGAGTTTGCCCCTTCCTTGTTCCTTTGTTGGCTACTGTTTCCTTCTCCTGTATTTTCTGTTCTCCCAAGACTGACATGTGGAGAGGTAACTCCACACTACATAAAAGGAAAGAAGTACCGGTAAGTTGGGCATGTACTATGATCAAAGTTTTTTTTTTAATTTCTTTTAACCAAAAAGCATCTATGCCCATCATTTTATTTTTATTTTTTTAAAGGCACGGGGTGAGACTGGACAAATCTCTGGGCATTCAGACTATGATTTCTAACCTGTAGTTCACAGGTCATGGGTGGTCAAAGAGAAATCTGGTAGCTTGCCTGAGGACAACCCCACTGATGAATCAATGGGAATTTAATCTATGAGGGAGAGGGGAGTGAAATAAACATGCATTAAGCTTAGAGGGAAAGCAGGAAAAAGTCCCAATGATGCAAATATTCCACTTTATTTCTTATGCCATACAACAATGAATAGTGGTTGAGTAATAATAAATAAATTATTGGAGGTAGAGGATTATTTTAGGGTCCTTTGATACACAAATTTTGTTCCCTGACAGTCATAAACTAGTTTAAATGGTTTAAAATGCTTGCTCCCATAGCTCAGTGATTGAGGTCTTTGGCTGTGAGAGACAGAGGTTGGGAGTTCAATTCCCCACTGTGTCTCCTTGAGAGGGCCTGGAGTCCATAGGGTCCATAGGGTACCTTGTGGCTCTTCAGTTCAGACATGATTATTAGTTTGCAAAAGCTTTCAGATATGGTAGCTATAGTACACATAAAAGAGAACGTTAGGAACTGAGACAATTGCACTTGCAATGGATTCTGGATTCTCATATGAGGACCCTGCAGCAGCTTCTTCTGAATGGCCTCCAGGAGGCTGTTCCTTAGATTTAAAACCTCAAGGAACCTTGAGCCAGAGTTAAATCATAGAATCATAGAGTTGGAAGAGACCTCAAGGGCCATCCAGTCTAACCCCCTGCCATGCAGGAACCCCCATCACAGGACTCCCGACAGATGGCCATCCAGCCTGTGCTTAAAAACCTCCAAAGAAGGAGACTCCACCACCCTCCTTTGTGGCAGCATATTCCACTGCCGAAGAGCTCTAACTGTCATGAAGTTCTTCCTAATGTTCAAATGGAATCTCTTTTCTTGTCGTTTGAAACCATTTCCCCAAGTCCTAGTCTCTGAAGCCATGGAAGACAAACCTGTTAGCTCTTCAATATGACATCCTTTCAAATATCTAAACATAGCTATCATATCCCCCTCAGCCTTCTTTTTGAAAGGCTAAACATTCCCAGCTCCCTAAGCCGTTCCTCATAAGACATTTCTTCCAGACCTTCAATCATCCTGGTCACCCTCCTCTGTACCTGTTTGAGGTTGTCAACATCCTTTTTAAATTGAGGCACACAGAACTGGACACAGTACTCCAGGTGGGGTCATCTCCTGCCCTATCTCTATTATCTCCTCTACCTCTGAATCATGTCTCCAGGCACCTGGAATCTAAGCAACAGCACTCTGTACTACCCTGTTTCCCCGAAAATAAGACCTCCCCAAAAAATAAGCCCTAGCAGGATTTCTATGCATTTGTTAAATATAAGCTCTACCCTGATAATAAGACCTAGTGATGGGCATGGCTGTGGTTGTGTGCAGGGCTGACATTCAAGCATATTATACTTAATAAAAGTAAGACATCCCCTGAAAATAAGCCCTAGTGTGTCTTCTTGAGAAAAAATAAATATAAGACAGTGTCTTATTTTTGGGGAAACACAGTATTAGTTGTATGTACATATGTACCATTACAAACAGGATTTTGAAGAGCACATGTTCCATTAGTGATAAGACTGGGAGACAAGCTTAGCCTGTGTGCTCCACCGATTTATGATAGCAATGAGATTCATTTAGGGTGGTGGAGGATGTAGGCCACTCTGTACTTTGTAGGAAACAGGGAGGGTGAGAAGAATACTGGCACACACATTTAGGTTGCGGTTAAGGAAATGTCTCCCTCAGAATCTGTGCTCCATGCCTATGTCATCTTATAATGATCACAGCCAGTATAGCATTATGTCAACAGATGACTCAGAAGAAGAGAAGGAAAATAGGCAAGAGAGAGAGAGAGGGGGGGGGGAGGCAACACCACTGGAGACCAACCACATAAAAAACCAGCAGCCAAAATAAACCAGTCATGGGATGTGTGTATGCTGTCAAGAAAAGATTGGAAATGAAAATGTGTAAACATTGGGTGAAATTGGCTTTGTAGTCTGTTCAGGCCTTCACATCGTGGTTACTAATTTCCAGGTTATACAGAAAATCTGTGCTATAACTTGTAAGGACAGAAACAAAGCTCATGAATGACTTAAATATTAAAGGTAAACCACATGTTCTCTGTGTATAATCTTTTTGGAAGCAGTAAACATGTCTGGTGCGGTTAGCATTTAGCAAGGGCAGCCCTACCACTGGGCAGAATAGGGCAGCTGCCTTAGGAGGCCGTCTACATCCCGACCACTTTTTTAGAGCCTCCCAACCATTCTCTTCCATTGGAGGACACAGTAGTCATGTGCTCTGTGGTTTCTACATGCCCTAAAGCAGTGGTTCCCAACCTGGGGGGTCGGGACCCCTTTGGGGGTTGAATGACCATTTCACAGGGGTCGCCAGGAGCCAGGGAAGAAAAAGGCACAAACGGCTTGGGTCTGGAGGAGGAGGGGGAGGAAAGAGTTACAGCTTGATAGGTTGGAGGGGATGTCAGTCAATGGCACCAGAAGCCTGCAATTGGCTGAGGGTACCTGTAGAGGGCAGTTCTCTATGGCTCCTGAGGCATAATGGCCTGCCAAAGGGGGCTTGTGGCCTCTTCCAAGCAGGGCAAGGGGTCACCACAACATGAGGAACTGTATTAAATGGTGGCAGCATTAGGAAGGCTGGGAACCACTGCCTTAAAGCATCTCACTCTCCTCAGGTGTGGTGGAGGCCACCGTCCTTCTACCAAGGATGAAGTAAAATTCAGCCCAGCCCAGTCCATTCTGCCATATTTTCCATTTCAGGAAAACATCTTATGCCAACTTGGTGGTCTACAGTCAGGGCAGTTCAGGCCACAGTTTAAAAAGATCTAAAACCCTCACATGTTTATTAATCAGTAACCACCAGTCTGCTTCTATAAGCCATTTTGTCAATAGAATGCAAGTCCAAGGGTAGCCTCTACAGAACCGATGCCTTTTTTAAAAATTCTAGTGAGCTTTCCATTCTAAAAATGGTAATGTTTACTTCAGATTTAGCCCTATTTTAATGTTACTGACATCAGCATGAGACAAGGCACATTACACTTGTTTCCATGTAGTTCTGATCCAGTACAAAATAACTACTGACAGTAGTCAAAAGGGCTAATTTTTTCTTTGATTTATCTTTGCAACACCAAGAGATTTCTTATGTGGCAAGTGAGATTATCAGTATTTTGGATAGTTATGACAGTCTGTACCACTACCTAGAAACCTCATTTGGCATGCCAGTTGCTCAATAGGCCCAAATCCCCTTGTCTAATTATGGTGGCATAACACAGAAGGCGTAATGTCTGGAAGCAAATAGCTATTATGACATCCCTGTAGACATACGGAGTTGTGTGTGTCAGTATACAATTGATAAATAATATCTGCGGTAATTTCTTACTTGGAGTAATTTGCTTCCAAATGTCACATCATTTGCATAGAAATACAAGAGGGTTTTAGCCTTAGCCTCTCAATCCTGGTACCTTTTCTTTCCCAGGCTCATGTCTTTGAAATCTTAGTTAAAAGGCATACATCATCCTGACCATGCCTATACACAACATATTCTCTAGCCATCATTTAAGAGACTGGCTAGATTCCTTTTGGCAGCTCAGCGGTTTGAATCCCGGGTGCCACGCAGTGGAGTGAACTCCCACTGTTAACCTCAGTTCCTACCTACTTAGAAGCTCGAAAGCATGTGAATGCAAGTAGATAAACTGGTACCGCCCTAAAAAGCAGGAAGGTAAACAGTGTTTCGTGTGCAGAAATGTGTTCACCCATGCCAGCCGTATGGCCACAGGCTCGCACAACACTGGCTCTTTGGCTTAAAAACAGAGATGAGCACCGCCCCTAGTAGAGATGGGCATGAAACGACCATTTTTTGTTACCGTTCTCCGTTATTTGTTCCGTTACGTAATGGTACAAATAACGACTGTTGCGATGGGGCAGACTCGAACCGAACCGAACCACGAAAATTTTCTTCGGTTCTGTTCGTTTCCATTACTGGCATCACGCTGCTTGCGCGATGAAAAATGGAGCAGCGGAGGGTGGCAAGAGGGGGCTGGGATCCCGCCTCCACATGGAGGCGGGATCCCAGCCCCCTGTCCAGCCATCTCTGATTGGTGAATGACAGCCCACTGGGCTGTCATTCAACAAGCGGAGGACGGCGAGAGGGGGGTTGAGCCTGGTGGAGCCTCTTTGCCCCCTCCCCGCCAGAGCCAACATGAGACTTTGCCGATCTCACAAGAAGAGACGGAATCCAAGCCCTTATGGGCTGGGCTCTGGGATCTCGGTCTCGTGGCGAAGCAGTGACGGTGCAGCCGGCTCAGAAGCTGGAGTGGAGGGCGTCATTGGAGCACGGGGGGGGGGAGTGCAGCGACACTCCCCCCACAAGTTTCCCGGGTCAGGCCGGGGGGGTGCGTGGCGGTGGTCTGCTGGGGCAGTGGCTCCTGGGGCGGAGTGGTTCCCAGGGAGAAGGGTCCCAGTTAGGGCGGCACTGCACGGAGCTCCAGGGGTAGTGACCCGATGGGGGTGGTGGATAGCACGGTGGATTGGTCCTTGGGGAGGGGGCCCAAGGGAGGGCAGCGCTCGGCAGTGCTCTGTGGGTGGCGGCCTGTTGGGGGTGGTGATCGGAGCAGCGCCCGGCTCCAGGAGGACTCTCCGTGGCCATGGGATCGCTCTCCCAGCAGGCTTGCCCCGGCCCCGGAAGCGCTCCCCGTGGCCGCGGGAACACTCACCCAGCCTGCATGCCGCCGGCTCTGGTGGCGCCCGGCCCTGGGAGGGCTCCCTGCCATCGCCTGGAGTTTGAATCAGAACACTTTGGATTGGCACAGTCAAGGTTTATCAGCTCCTTGATCGTTGGAGCGACGACGGAAATATTAATAGCTGAGCGAAGCCTGTTTCTCCCTGCATTCGTATGTGGTCAAATACATCTGGAACCAGAAGCCTCTCCAATGCATCTTTAATGGGGTGTGAAATCCTTGATGTAACTTGAAAACGTTTAAAAGTAGAGTCCATTGTCTGTACCAACTGATTGTTGATTAACATCTTATTAGGGAAATAAATATGTTAAACAGACTTTGTGGCAATTTTATATGAGTACATATCTCCAGGGCTCCTTTCCATCCCATCGCATACTCACTCGTCCAGGCTTTGTGGCTGCAAGCACAGGCCCACTATGTGATTCACCGGCTACAAATCTAAGGGATCCGATTTCAAAACAGGAAAACAAGCATCGTTTTGTTTGGGCCGTTGTCATGTTTTTGCAAGAAATATATATATCTATATATATTCTTCTCACTGACTAACGGTGTGTGTGTTTTTCCCCATGAGACATTTATTTTGGAATAGGCTGCATTAGCATGGGGCTGTCACATCTTTGCTGTGTCTACAACACCCTCCTTAACAACAAGACACAAAATGACTGCTGCTAAAACACATACATGCAATTCATATTTGGGACAGAGTGGTTAATTTTACATACTCTAAACAACCAGGATCATGCTTTACTTATTGTTCCAGCATTTACATTATACAGTGACGTTACATGTTTATCCAGAAGTAAGAAGGTACAGATTATGCTTACAAAAGTTTTGTGTTTATTGAGGAATTTTTACAACAGAATCTTAAAACAACACTAGCCATAGCCAAATCAGTGCATGCAAGTGTACCATACACCCAACCGCCAGCAAATATTTGGTATGAAACTTATATTCCAGTGTAAAGTAGGAACCCGGTATCCACTGAGGATTTGCTCCAGGCCTTTCCGTGGATAATAAAAACTGTGGATAAGAAAGAATGCCAAATTCCCAAAACTTCTGTTTTGTGACAGTAGCTTGCTTTACGGCTGCGCTTTTGTGACAGTAGCTTGCTTTATGCCTGCTCTTTGTAACAGTAACTTGCTTTATGGCAGCTGTTTGTGACAGTAGCTTGCTTTGTGGCTGCTGAATTATTTATTCATTTTTTTCCTCTGCCCACTGTGGATAACTGAATCAGTGGACATGGGGTCCTACTATATATTATATTGTGTACCTCATTCTGCTGCTGTATGTCCAAAGAAGTGGACGTGTTCATGAAAGCTTACATTAAAATATAATAGCTAGTCTTTAAGGTGCCACACATTTTGTCTATTGTTTTATTTTTGTTTTGTTTGTTGGTTTTTGTTGGTTTTTTTTTGTTTTGCTTTTTTTGCCTGGAATTCTTGCTCAAAAAATGTTGTCAAAGACTATTTAACTGCCAAGGCCCCAGGTTGTGTGGAACTATTTTGAGGAATTCACGGGATAGCATAACATTCGTCTCAAACAGCAATCTTCCCTCCCATGTAGTCTGTGAGGAGGATCAGCACTCAGCAGCAGCTGAAATCCAAAAAGCCATACTGGGCCAACACAAACCTTACTATAATTTGAAGCTGGTTCTTTGGACTCGGGTAAGGGCAAAACCAAGGTGTTACATATAGTTTCTGATTTGGGGATGAAAATCTTTCATGAATGAAAGCATCAAAGCATGCTACTCAATATTATAGAAAACTGCCAACTGTTGCTTTGTTTGGTGATGAACTCCAGTAGGAGATATCTATGAAGTCTGATTTTGCAAATCTAAAATATTGCCTCAGTAAATTCTCTCCAATGTTCATATAATTTCACATGGTCAAATGATGGGCAATAGAGATGGGCACAAAACAGAAAAAAACTGTTTCGTTTCGTTTGTAACAAACTTTTAAAGTAGTTTTGTTATCAAATGAAAACATATGAAATGAAACACTATGCTCTCCTAGTTGCTAAAGGACCAAAATGGCAGGGAAGCTTCATCAAGCGATTCTAGGTAACCCCCTGAAATTTGGAAAGGTTTGGGGCTCAAGGGGCTGAGTTATGAAGCCCCAAAGGGGTGCCCCTAGGAAAAAAAATGTTCTATTGGAATCGGAAGCCAAGCCACGGATAGCCTGCAGCTTTGGCTTCTGAAGTTCAGAATCCAATTACAAAGTTTTTCCATAGGGACACCCCTTTTGAGCCTATTACCAGAACATTTAGAGTGACAAACAAAATACTTATCTAGTCCTACACATTCTGACAATGACGAGGATAGTTTGGGTGCAACGTTGGGAAACTGAAGAAACACCAACAGATGATTGTTAAGAAAAATTTGGAATGTGCAGTGATGGATAGACTGACAATGAGAATCAAGGAAAAAGAGGACCTGCAATATTACCAAGTATGGAATTGGTTATATCAATGGCTAGAGAAAAGAAACAAAGAATAAGAGTAAGCTGATTTTAACATAATAATGACTGAAATCCATATAACATGATGTGTAACAAATATCGTATATATATTTTCCATAGAAAATGAATAAAATATAGTTTAAAAAAAGAGATCAGTGACTGTTTCAAGTCAAGGATCTATTGCACCATCGTAGGATCTGTTGCACTCTGTGGTGTGGAATGCTGGCCAGTGACTAAAGATGTCGAATGCCACCTTGGTGTCATGAAGACAAAGATGCTATGATGGATCTCCAGCCTCACATGACACAACCATGTGTGCAACAACATGCACTCTAAATACAGCATCACAGCAACTGCCGATAAGATGTGTGAAACCCAACTAAGTTGGTATGGACATATCTTGTGTGCCAATGAGGATACTCTGGCTAAAAAGGGTTTTGCCCTGGAGATCAGTTGATCCCAACTAAAGAAACAACCAAAACAGTGCTGAATGAACACCCTTGACAATGACATGAAGTTGTCCCAGGTTCACCCTGACCAAGCCTGTGATTGTGCAAAATGGAGGACAAAAACTAGAATAGAGAACCTGCCATCAAGTGGGACAAATGCAAAGGAGGAGGAGGAGGAGGAGGAGGAGGAGGAAGAAGAAGAAGAAGAAGAAGAAGAAGAAGAAGAAGAAGAAGAAGA